>JAUJYZ010001347.1:0-587971 GCA_033675265.1 Actinostola sp. cb2023
TAGTGAGTGAGTGAGTAAGTCAATCAATCATCATCTAGTCAGTCAGTATTCTGTCCATAAAACTTATTATGTCATTTTTTGGCGTATTGTATAGATGTTTTTACAGTTCTGATGGAGATTTTCTCATCGGTAAGAAATGTGGATATTAAGTCTTTGTCAGATAATAATTACATCAGTGCAACATGTACAGTGTACAAACTAGATCTATTTAGTTAACTGTATATTGAACTTTCAGTTCACAAAAGGGAACGTTGCTGGTGCCCACAGAGTTGGTTAAATGAAAGTTGTTCCCAATGAAATCTGTGTACGTTTTCAGGTAATACAAATTCAGTAAATTACTTGGAATCTCTGAACTGAATGCAATGATATTTTTACTGGCTGGTGCTTAATAACTAGATTATATGCCAGCCTAAACAACACACAAAGCCTTTTTTCCCACTAGTTCACTTGCAAGCAAGTACTACCACAAGATTGAATTGAAGCATTAAAATATTTTCCTGTGAAGTGAGACTGCATGCAGATCTATGCAAGCATACATTTATAAGCTCAAAGATCAAAAACTTTCTCATATTAACTTATGCTTGCCCTAAATGCTTTGCATCGGTCTTATCTGTCACATGAACATAAACTTCCTTATGCTTGCTGTCACTGCTGTGTTTTGCTTATTCTCGTGTCATAGAAACGGTTTTAAAAAAAACATTTATATACTACCAAGTAAAAAATAACATAAGTAAAATTATTTAATACTCCAGTTTCAAGTTGTTTTAGACACCACCACCTACTTCTTGACCAAAGACGCTTTTGTTCATGCTTAGTCGCAAAATTCAGTGGAAATTTATCCACTAATACGAAGAATGAAGAACGCGAAAAAAAGTGTTGACTTTCAACAATTGCAACCATTTCTAGTTTGCCACGGGTTATTCCCTGGATTGAGGCTAAGCCTGAGCAAAGTACTCTTTTGTCAAAGGAGTATGTCCGAGCGGTGCATAAACAATTCAAAACTGGAGTATTACTTAATTAATTAATTAAAATTAAATCACTGAATTATGGAAATGACTTAATTTTAAATGCTTTAAAGCACAAACAATAATGCAAGCAAATTTCATTTTCAGCTGGGGATGCGTTTTTCTGTGGCAGTAAGATGAACCTATCCCCAGAGGATATTTTCCTGGAGGTCTATGATGGACCCTTTGAACTTCCAAACCTTGGACCAATAGGTACAAAGTGATACATGTGATATGAATGATTTTAAGGAATGGCAAATGAAACGTTCATGATGATGTGATGCTAAAGATAATGTTTATGGTGATAAGAATCTAGGCAATTCACATTTACCATGATTGATGATGACCAGTGCTGATTACTGTTACTATTGAATGATGATCACAGTGGTGGTAGTGGTGGTGGTTATTGATGATGATGCAAAAATTCAACATTGACCATCATGACAGAAATAATGAATCGACGCTGATTATTCATTGTTTTGATGATGATGATGATGGTCGGTGGTAGTAATTATGATGATTAATGATTTGATGATGACTGGGTGGTGGTGGGAGTAATGATGATGATTACATTATACACACTAATAGATCTATCACTGACCTGCTAGAATTTGATTGTGACATGGTTCCAATTGTCCTTGCCAACCCACGTGGACTTTCAGAACTCCAGTTTTGCTTGGTATGAAGACAAGGGATGTTGAATTTTGCCCGGTTCATTCAAATATCAAGGGAAGCTGTTTGAAGCCTTGTCAGGTAATTCCTTTTTGCAAGCGACATAGGAGCACAGAATTCATTCAAATCCCTAAATATCACAGTCACTGCACGGGCACGGCACGGGCACGGCAACGTCCATGCGTAAGTTCACAGTCATACTAAATCTGCTCGAGATGGTGACAATGCCGATAAGTTATTTTTTATTAGTTGTTTTTCGTATACGTAGGATGTAAGTGTAGTTACAATGTTATAGCACAGTTCATTGCCGTGAGTTGACTATGCCGTACTGTTATCGTGTGGTATCCCATCATTCTGATTGTTTGAAGCAATGATTTTTTCGCGCTGCTGATTAGTTGGAATACAATGCCTTCGCATTCCGTACCATAACGGTTAGACTCCATACCGTAGGTTTCCCACTCATACAAAAACAACTCTATTGATGTTGGCAGTGGTGATGATGAAGGGTGTGATGGAAGAGGTATTATAAAGTGATACGTGTAAATGTGATCTCCAAAAAGTGTGAAAAAACATTCCATGCTTGAGTCCATTGTCCTCTTTTCAGAAACATTATCCATTTGATGTATTTGCCTGGCATGGTATTATGGTCCCATACAAATACCAACTAGCTGACTTGTATAGCACTGCGGATTCAGTACCCAAGGACCATGTGGTAAGCACAAAACCAATATTATAATAATCACTCTAGCTGACTTTATAGCACTGAATTCGAGAACAAGGACCATGTACAGGTAAGACACAAACAAAACATAATACAACCTAGCGACTTTATTAAACGCTGAATTCACAGTTAACCAAGGACCATGTGGTTAAAGCACAAAACCCATATAGATATTAACCTCGCTGAATAGATTAGGAGTATATACTTTCTATAATATTAATATTTTAGATTTTTTAGCACGTGCACGTTCTCACGAGTTTTATTGTAAGCTCTTTTGTGTTCTACGTGAATAAATAAATTATTATTATTATTATATGAGTTCAAGTTTTCTATGAGTCAATAGTCAACGAGGCGCATAGTGTCGAGTTGACTATTTGAACTCATAGAAAACGAGAACGAGTAGTCTAATTGTTTTAGTAGAAACCAACTAGCATACTACCTTCGATTTATACCAATATTTAATGATTTTTTGTTTTGTTTTTGCTCAAAACGCAGGATTTTTCGCTACTCACTATTTATCACACAATAGATATAGTGAGTATATTAGCAAATCAGATTGCAGGATTCGTGATAGTTGGTTTCTACTAACAATAGATAGAACTGACAATAGTAGACAGTGTTGATTTTGAAAGTACAATACAATAACTTTACAATTACAATAACTTTTATTTATACACGATAATATTTAAAGCTAAAGCTTGTGGGGTCGTGTAGAACATAAATTATAAATAGACACTGAAGTTCACTGCTTCTAATGAAATCCCTTGAGGTCATTACTTACTTGATATACGCATAGTAGTGCCCACCATTTGCACTGCCAGAATGAATCATGATTGAGAATAGTTCATAGATGTGGGGACCCTGATACCAATCATAAATAGTTGTTCCAGTTAGATAACAAAAAATAATAATTTGCTATGGACAATGTACCAATACACGTGGCAGTTTAATACAACATACTGTACCATATTTGCCGGTGTATACCGGTAAGTCTGACGACTCAGTGTATACATCTACATCATTCTACATTTATTTTGTCAGCAGAAACTATATACATAAGTATAAGTAGATCCTCTAAAAGATGTATTTAATTCTGAGAGGTATTGTAAATGTTTTCCTGATATGCACTACACAAACACATAGTCTCATTTCAGAACCTTACACAAAAAGGTGACCTCTGTACCTTTAGGTCATCAACGTTTGGCAGTGGTTCCCTTATTGCACCAACATCTTCCTGGACATCTGACTGGTCATCACTCTGGACGTCTTCCCTAGCAGTAGCAGCAACACTAGATGGCTCTTCGTCTTCAGTCAAGATTCCATTGTCAGAATATCCTTCACTAACTCCACTGTCTGTTTCTGTGCTGCTTGGAGACTCACCTTTGATACTTTGTTCATCATCAGTTGAATTCTATGATGTAAATAATGCATTATTCTTCAGGGACCATGGAAGGACTTCAGCCCACTCAATAAAGGCAAGTTTCCCATACAATTTCTATACAAATTCAGCCATTTTCAGGTGTTTTGAAGGCTTCAGAAACCCCACCCCCCAATATTTTTTGTTTTTTTTGTTTTTTTGTTTTTTTGAAACTCACGCCGCGGTCCCTGTTCTTTTGTAATTACCCACGGCTTGCTTCCAGTATGGCCTTGTAGCTCAGCTGATAGAGCACCTGCAATCAGCTCCAAGGGTTGTGGTTGGAATCCCATCTGGGTCAGAGATTTTTCTCCTTTCCAGGGCTAATGCTCAGAAGGATTTCTACATGTATGGGTAATTTATATAGCATTTCAAATTTCCTTCAATTTGTCTTTCTAGAGAGACACTTATCTGACATCTTTATTTGGTCCTTGCTGGCCTGTATGTACATACAGCTTATTAGATGTTTTCTCGGGTATTACGAGCTGATATTTTACAAGTTGCGAATGTATTTTTCCGAGCTCGCAAGGCAAGTAAAAATGCGAGCAATAAGTAAAATGTCAGCCCGTAGTACTTGAGAAAACATCTAATAAGGGATTTATTATATAACTGTGATGTACATTTAATTTTATCAGGATATTGTTTTTTGAGTTGTGAACAGGGCATTACGGAATTCTACAGAGCATTAATGCCTCATATCGGCCCTCAAAAATGACCAAAATTACGTCACAGTTATATAATAAATGCATGTACTCATAGGCAGACACATTTCTAAGCTGGACAGTAAGAGTTAATTGCCCTGACTGTTGTAAAGCTGAATGAGAGTAACTGTACCTCTCCTTCATCAATAAAGCTGTTAAGATTAAGGAACTTGGGAAAAGTCATCCTGTTGATAACAAAATAACAGAAAAAATAGTTACTACAGTGTACACTAATAGTAAAGCAATATATACATGTAATGTATGACGCATTCTGTGCTTTCAATATGTACAAGTTATTATATCAACAGTAGATATTCCAAGGTCAACAAACCTGTCATTCAGTTTGATACGGTGTAAAGTGCTGTAGTCAAAAGCAAATCTTTTTAGTTGTAAAGTCAGCAGATATGGAAAGCTCAGAAACTTGAGACCCTGGAATAAAGCACAATGGTTTTAGGTGGTATAAGGATTTTCTACTGTATCCGAAGAAAACTGGGATACCGGACTGTTGTGAGTATCAAGTACATGTATCAATATGACTAGGAATACACTGTATACAATCATGTAACAAGTACTCTTGAAATCATTTCTAACATATCCCTGGATGATTGGGTATCCTATGATACAGAGGATTCCTACCACAGATGATTGGGTAGCCTATGGTACAGGGGATTCTTATAATATTCCAGATGACTGGGTAGCCTGTGGTACAGAGTATTCCTACCATATCCCAGATGACTGGGTAGCCTGTGGTACAGAGGATTCCTATCATATCCCAAATGACTGGGTACCCTGTGGTAATGGGGATTGTTACCTGTGGTGAAGGGGTGTTAATGACTAGAATACTTGTGAATAAGAACTTATGTACATGTATTGTTTACCTTGTGAGCATCACATTTTTTATTGCATTTTTCACAAAAATACTGCAAAACAACATAACAACAACACAATAAATATCTACAGTACATGTACAACAAGAATCCCCACTCTAACTCAACCAGGAACTATGTTTCTTGTCCCTTGAGTGTTTGAGATACAGTAGTGGGGTTCTACTGTAGTTCTGATTGCAGGTACAGTACAGGATAAGAATCTTCACTCTACAATCTACATTATGTCCTACAACTTTCACAGACAACCATATTTGAAATACATGGTGTCTAAGACACTTAAAAACCTAAAAATGCAAAATACAAAAAAAAAACCAGATAGGTAAAATAGCCCACCTGATTTGTGTCACTTAAAATTTCAGGTGTAACAAATGCATGTATAGATTCCTCCTGTGAGAGAAACATTAAAAAAGATTTAAATCAGATTGACATCATAAATATGTGTTGTAGTTCAATATGGATTCTGGTACAATTTGTTTTGAACTGGTACAATTTGTTTTGAACTGGTACAATCTGGCATTCTTAAAAGGGATTTTATTTTGGGGACTCATTAAAAAAACAGGGGCTTGGATTTTTTTAGGGGGTTCTCAAAAGAACTAGACGACTTCCTGGCACCCACCCCTCCCTTCATTCTCTCCCTTCATTCTCTCCCTACCTACTCCCCCTTTCCTTTCCTGTCTGCCTACATTAATTCTGTCTATCTGTCTATTTAATACCATATTAACATATTATTTTCAATTTTTGTCTTACCTTGTCTGGGACTCGAACTCCGAACTCTGACTGTAGACCAGCGTTCACCAGCGCATTAACCAACTATGCCATCGAGGATTTCGATGTCGGTTTAGCATCACATTTACATTTTATTAATGTCATTCATTTTCTATTACGTCATTATGTCATTTAAATTCACGCATGCGCGCTAGATCAAAACGTGGACTTGGCAATATGGCGGATCACGAACCATGGGTTGATCGTGAGGCTTTCTAACGAGAAATAACAACCTGAAACATGAAACTAAACTGTAAAAATTCGCTTGTGATTTTCGTACTTGAAGACAAAGTTTATGAAAAGGCAAAGAAATTCCTAAACCGTCAAAGCGTACCTGTCTTGTTCTATAGTGGCGCCTGGTTCAATTCACGGACCTGGCGCGAGTTGAGTTGTGAGCCGGTTCGTTCTCTCCCTAAATGCTTCGAGGAATTTTCTCCGCTAGTGAGATGAGTGTTGGGTGTACAGAATATATAATGTAGTAAGAAGTGAGTGTGAGAGTCTTGTCCCCACTAGCCATACTGATATCAACACTTGACACGTTAAACATGATATTTATTTATTTGTATTCACATCAACGCGTGCCTGTATTGCTCTCTAGTAGAACGAAGTAGGTTGTATTCACGTCAACACGTACTCGCATCGAACGTACATATGTACCTGTCTTGCTCTCTAGTAGAACGAAGCAGCTTGTATTCAAGTCAACACGTACTCGAACGTACATGTACCTGTCTTGCTCTATAGTAGAACGAAGCAGATTGTATTCATTCCTACCAAGTCTACCTCAATACTAACCCTAAACCTAATCCCAAGGTACTTGATTACTATATAGCAATAAAATACAAAGTCTTCCCTATCCCTAACCCTAAACCTAACCCCAAGGTACTTCATGATTATAATAAAATACAAAGTCTTCCCCAATACTAACCCTAAACCTAACCCCAAGGTACTTCATGTTGTACCAGTTCAAAACAAATTGTACCAGTTCAAAACAAATTGTACCAGTTCAAAACAAATTGTACCGGTTCAAAACAAATTGTACCGGTACAAAACCAAATTGTACCAGAATCCATATTGAACTACAACATATGCATCGTCTGGCAGCAGAGGTCAGTATTGCATGAAAACATTGTAAACATGTACATTGTACATGCACTTACCACACTTCCAAAAGCTTTGTCCACGCCAAATGGTCGTATAGCAAGGGGTATGTCCAGGTAGGTGTCTGTCCTGGCACTTTCATTAAAACACTATGTTTGCATTTGTACAAAACATGTTAATAGCATGTTAGCTCTTTCAAGAAAGACTGTATTCTGAAAGGGGAAGGAGAGGGGAAGGAGAGGGGAAGGAGAGGGGAAGGAGAGGGGAAGGAGAGGGGAAGGAGAGGGGAAGGAGAGGGGAAGGAGAGGGGAAGGAGAGGGGAAGGGAAGGAGAAGGGAAGGGAAGGAGAAGGGAAGGGAAGGAGAGGGGAAGGTGATGATGAAATTAATGATGATTAATGAAACCTTTACAAAGGCAAGAGCCATGTACCTCAAGACATTTGACATAATCTTTCACTTTTCCTTGGTAAAGCTTGTTGATCAAGTCTTCCTGAAATATGAATGACAAAAAAGCACACAATTAGAACTAAAAAGTATGATGATGATAATAATAATAATACTGCTGCTGCTACCACTACTACCAGAAACAATAACAATAATAATAAGAAGAAGACATTGTGTATATGATACATTTTTGTATATTCCATCCTATACCTGATCTGTGCCCTTAAATTTGCTTTCCAATGCATCAAACATCACTCTGCATAATTCCTGGACATCATGCTGGTGCCACGCTATGATCAAACAATTTATCAAATACAAGTGCCTGTACATGTACATGTTGTGGGGTTAGTTTTAACTGATTTACAGTGCAACGCTAAACACTGTGAGCACCTTTAATGTATTTGCATACTTCTGTCGCCGTTATTAGCCAATCAGCTAAAGTTCAAGTGTGTTTTTAACTACGAGTTTTTGGATTTGGGCATTTTGAACCAGAAGTGTCACTCACTCACTTACTCACTCACTCACTCGAACAGTGTAAACTTTTGCTACTGCGCATGCGAACCGGAAGTTCCGGAGGATTATTCCTGGTCCTCATTTATGCGACTCTTTGAATTTGAAAACAATCTCTTGTTGTCAGTGTCAGATCAGATGTCTACGGCTTCCAGAGGATATCATTCAGCCTTGTCGTCCATGTATCTATAAGTATGTTTCGGTATCAGATCATTTGAGTTTATATTTAATAGAGTGTGTTGAACCGTGAACACTTCAAGATATTTTCCGTACTTTATACCCACTTTATACTGCCACATAACGTCTCAAATAATGAAGCATTGAATTCAAATCACACTGAGTGATCAAAATAAATCTTATTTTCCGATCGATAATTTACAATATTAGGACCACACCGCACCGCAGCGCCAACTCTTAAGTTTTCTCTAAGCCAGTGATGAAATGCACGATTATTCTTTTACTTTTCGAATAATTGTTAGTGTCAGTGAAGTCAATATGTCTCGTGTAAACATCAAATATTACTGGGAATATTAAGTCTTATTACATGGTGAAGTCGGACTTCAACTCGATCGCTTCCAAAACACTTTATATCGAACTCTAGATGAAAAGTCGACACAATTCAGATGCTAATCAATCATTGAACTTTACTTGTTGAATACATCTATATTATAGAATTTTCATATTATTATTATCATTATTATTATTATTTTATTTTATGTTATTATGTAATGTAAAACGCATTGAGACGTCAGTTTAATGCGTTAAACAAGAACTTATTATTATTATTATTATTACTTGATGTACAAATATTTTCGCTCTAAGAGCGAAATATAAAACATATGGCAAGAATTGCGAAAGATAACACTGCAAAGACATGTGCTGGTTCCATGCTCAAACATGCCCTAATGTCTTCGATTCTTCAAGGCGTTCCTCGTCAGTCACATACGGGAATCCACGAGTTCACCAACGGATGCCTTTGATTTTCAAGTGCGTCACACTGTAATCTTATTAAAGTTTATTTCTTTGGGAACTACATGTACACTGTAGTACAATTTTCAGTCACTCTTCTTCTACATGTATGTCATTAAATTCGTCCTACATTGTACCAAAAGTCCAATTAATGTAGTTTACATATGTACATGTATGTACATGTATGTACCTTCACTGCTATCCCAGCCAAAACTCTTGGTCAAATCCGTAGTCTCTACAGCTTTCTTTGTACTGGTCTTGAATACGAGTTTGCAAATGAAAGTACAAACATTAATAAAAGTGGAACTTGTTCATAATTCGAGCCAAATGTACAACACACACCTGTAACTGCAAGAATAGTTTTTGAAGCTGTGATGGAATACACTTGATGTCTTTTTCCTCGCTGCCTGTTGCTTCCCACCTTAACAAAATAATGTTAATATCATTATATCATGCATGCAATACAAATAACTTATTATTATTATTAGTAGTAGTAAATTTATTAGAGCAGATCCATCACTTTTTGATACTCATCATGAAGTGTTAATGATACAATGTACATACTTGTAAATAGCATTGCGGAATTCTGGAGTCATGTAAAGTGTCTGCATCAGGCTGTTTAGGTAGCACGTCATAGCTTGGTTTACCAAACCAACAAAACCTAAAAACAAAACATTTAATTTTTTCTGAGGGTTGTTTTACATTGTATTATAAGACCAGCTTTAGGGTTTAATGGTGGGTTTGTTTTGAGGAATTTGACTGAAAGAAAGTAGATTATGAGAGTAAAACAATGTCCTAAACACCAAAACATATAAAATTATGTACGGTTTTTATTTTATTTTTAATGTACGGTTATCCATGTACAATTGTACCTGTGTCAGATTTTCCATAGTACGATAGATCCCCTGAATAATATGAGCCAGAATACGAGCCTGCACTGGCTGCATTGCTCTCTTGAAATATACTGTTAGGGCTGTCAGCATTCTCTTGTCCTTCCTATTGGAACAAAGCAATATAAACCACTCAAACTAGTAAGAAGAATTATTATGAATAATCACTAAAGTGTGATTAATTTAAGGGGTATAGAAGATATAAATTTGAGTCTGACGAGTTTGTCATGATGAGGCACTTGCTTGAGTAATGAGACTCTATAATGTGTCTCAGAATACAAGACACCAAGGACTTTAAAAGTCATCTAAAATTTGCGAAGACATACATGTACATGTATTATTTTAGAGGGTCAAGCATTCTATACCTCTATTTATATACAATAATGTATGTACAATGTAGTAAACAATTTTGTACATTATCAGCAGCATTATCATCAACACCACTATCATTTTTGATCATACATGTAATCATCATCAGTATTCATGAGTATGTAGTTACATGTAATTACTACCAAAAATCCAATCCAAATTCGAAAATTCATCATCATCATCATCTCTGCCACAAACCTGTATATACCTCTTATTAACCGAGCGCGAGGTCCATATGGGAAGTTATGGACCAAGTTTTTTTGCATGGCCTTATGGCTCAAGTGCATAGCGTGTGGGCTATAAAAAGTGGGGAAAAGCGAGAATCCATAACTTCCGCGTACGGACCGAGCAAGCGAGGTTATAATATATTTACAATGTATTATATAGCTTTCCCTTACATTTCTGTTTTCAGCGGGCCGGTAGGCAAGAGTTGCCTACCAGCGTAAATTTCCAAAGGTTTTCATATAAAATTTCGATGTTTGAAAATTCATATCTTCGTAATTTGTGAAGCGATCTTTTCCAAACTTCACATGTTTACTCATTTCAACGAGCTCTTTCCAGCTATGATAATCATTTTTTTGTCCTATGAGTTTTGAAATTACATGATAATTAACCCTCATTACTGTGCTCTGTCTGAATCATTTAATTCATAATACTAGTCATTTCTAATAGAAAGTGCTGTGAGTTGAATTAATGTAGTTGCAAAATGTAACTGTGTACATTCATTCTACACATTTCAGTAAATGACATGAGATATTTTAAAGTTCACTTATATGTTTGGGCTCCCTGTGTTTCAAATTGGCAACACATGCGGCTTTCTGACGAGCATATAAAACATGAATTTAATTCACTTGATAATACACATCTTCCTTTTCATTACATTTAATCAAAAGCCAGTCAGCTAAGCCAGTCTTGAATATTAGTACGTACTACAAGAATATACATGTAAGGGAGAATATTTTATGCACAGCAAGTATTTTAGTCCAACTTGAAACAGTCGATGTGAGGTAAAATAAAGTATATGTATTTGCCGTCATCGTAGAACGAACTTTGATGACTTCTGCATTGCTCCATTAAAGTACATTTAACTGACATACACATGTATGCCAGTAGATGAATAAGAATTGAACACATACATGTACATGTAGATTATAGATGTGTAGACAACCAGCTTTATCAGTTCTACAAATGTAGCACGATTATCACGGCGAACTTTCATCATCCCCCATACACGGCTGGTAGACAATCTCGCCAAATATTCACTGATACAATGTAATAGTCACTATGAACATGTCGAGCTTTCGCTTTCTTTTCCGAGCGTATTAAAGTACAATGCAACCAAGAAGAACGTATTGTATCAAGTTGGAGCAGCCATGTTGTTGTTATTACCACCGCTGATCATACATGTAAGTACTGCTTGCTCCAAAAATCATCTAAGCTAACAGTCAAATCGCGATTGAGGCGATTGAGGCCCAGGGGGGGTACTCAGGGGTATCAATGACGGGGAGGTGACGAATGAGGGGATTTTAACCCAAAAAAAAAAGTACGCCAACGGCCAAAAAAAGTCCATCGCCCAAATCGTAACCCAAAAAAAGTCCAATTTTTCTCCGCATAAAATCGAGAATGGTAGGATATCATTTTTATCAACCCCAAAAAAAGTCCTTGACAAAATCTTTATATCAAAAAAAGGCCACCAGAAAAATGAAAACCCAAAAAAAGTCCCAAGCCACGAATTTCAAACCCAAAAAAAGCCTTCGCACCTCCCCGTCACTGATACCCCTGAGTACCCCCCCCCCCCCCCTGGGGATTGAGGCCAATATGAAAATCCGCCACAGGAACCCCATCTCAACACAGGAACCCCAAGATTAGTTTCGCTATTAAATATTTAATGTCAGCAATAACTTTGATATTATTAATTATACTCAACACAATAAAATAATAGCTCCAATTAAAATCTTGACATCTAAATTACAGTCGACCTTCTATTAAGCGGCCACCCTCGGTAGTATAGGCCGCTATTAATAGAGGTTGGACTGGAGTAGAAATTGTTGTTCTCACAAGAAATTGGCAAGTAATCGATGTTAAAGCATTTAGAATCGTAGTTCTTAATAATACGGAAAGATCTTATCAATTCAATTCACTGTATGTCAAAGATAAACTATTAACTTTAAAAACTGCTACATAATATAATAATAATAATAATACTTTATTCAAATACTATACAATATTTGAAAAGGAGAAACTTTGAGGTTAACCCTATGTGCAAGTCTCCTTTACACTACACTACAAAAAATATAAGACTTTATAGATGAAAATATTAGAAGTTCAAAAATTGATATGTACATATATTTACAATTTCATTGTTCAGAGTAGTTCAAATATCTCAAAAAATGTTCATGTGTTTCTTTAGTCTTGTTTTGAACTGTTTTACAGTTTTACATACCTTCAACTTTCTGGGTTGTACTCCATCTTTCTGCTTGATCAAGAAATGATTGCGTCCCCCTACAGACAGGCCAAACTCGACCAAAGTAGTTCCACTAACTCCATTTAGCGACACATCTTTCTCACTTACGATCTGAAAAGAGTTGACCCATACCAGCGAGAACGAGTTCTCGGCATAGTTCGTCTCTTTAGACACATAAGATACCAACTCTTCAACTGGAGAAGACGAAGGTAGGTTTACTGTGAAAGAGGAACTATGCCAGTCTACCGATGTCTCATCTCGTATGACACATAAAACCTTTGGATCTTCAGAAACGTTGCTGCCATTTACTGGAACAAGAGTGTTTGATGTGTCATGGACCATCCCAGGCCGTTAGAAGGCTAGTTTAAGCAGTTTGAGGGACAATAATCTGCTTATTTACTGTGCATTCATGACGATTTCTGGTCACAAAACGGATCTTTGCCTTTGGGTGGCGAATAATGATTACCCCAGGGGGGAGGCGTAGTACTCGACTACGACACAAAGACTCAATATTTTCAACAATAGAAACATCGATTTTCAACAAATCTTCGAATATAACTAACAAAATGAGAACTATAAATCGGCAAATACAATGACATCCCTTAAAAAATATTTCAATATTTAAAATCTCATTAAAATATTAATAAAATTAAAATGTCCCTACCCCCCTGATTTGATTGCGCATGTATTGAAATTTATAACCGCTGTACATTAGCATAACGGGCTCAGTGTTGTTTCTGGAGCGAGTTTCAAAATATTTCTTCATTGGAAAATTCCTTTAGTGAGGTTTTCTCCTGAATTTCATAATGAATAAGTCGTATCTTTTGAGTAACGTTCACGGAGCAGTGACTCTACCATCTGGTTGTAAAGAAGCCGCGTTGGTCATTGGAAAATATGACTATTATCATTATGGAGTCGATGGAGTTGATGACAAGGTACCCTGAACGTGCCTCACTTTTTTCCATTTCAGACCATTTCTTTCTTGTTAGCGCATTAACAAATATATTTATTCGGATGTACTTTGAACAAAGAACTGTTGGTACCTGGCCACGAGGTGTGAAATGGAAAAACGTTAAGGTTACAGCATGAAGCTTTGAGCTGTTGCAAACTGCTAATGTTTCAATTCATTCTGCCAGCCAATCTGTCTGCCTGGCAAATGACTGACTGACAGATACACGATGCAACATTTTGTGCAAAAGCTATACAGAAATTGTTGCAAACAGTGGGTGTTCCACTCCCTGCATTGTTAATTGTAGCCAAACTGCAATCCTACTTACATGTGTCTGTACATGTACCTTGAGTTATGGCAGGTTTAACACTGTATTTTAATTTTGATATACAGTAAGTACTAATTTAAGGCATTCTTTAGGGCTGGGGTTGTGGATACCGTAGCCTTCAGACTCTCTGTTCCTGGGCGTGCTACAGTTTAAATAATCAAAGTAACAGCAAAAACACACACCGTCCCAAGCTTGAAAGAGATACAGAATATCCTGGTTGAGTTGCAAGATAAACCCCCTAGATTTAGTGGTTCTAGAGAGTGGATTGGATCATATGAAGTATTCCTGGTGTTGGACCATCTTTACAATGTATGTGCTCAAGTTGTTAATTGACTAAATTATTGTAAAATGATTGGGTGTTTAGATTGGTTGGCTGAGTGTAGCCTCGTCCCCAGGCTACTGTCTCAGTCTCAGTCTCCCATCATGCAGAGTGTTTTTTTCCAAGATGGTGGACGCTCTGGATCGGAGCTGTGACATCATGCAGAACAGCGAAGAGAGTAGACTGGGGACGAGGCTAGGCTGAGTGCTTGCCTGCCAGATTGATTGATTGATTGACTGACTGACTGACTGACTGACTCAGACCGACCCACTAACAGACTGACTAACAGACTGATTGACTGACTGACTGACTGACTGACTAACAGACTGACTGACCAACTCCAACCCTGACTTTGAAAGAGGCAGAGATGATCGTCATAAAATATGAACTTAAAAACCCCTAATGGACACCATCCTGGGCATGGCTCAAGCTTTATTTTCAGACCCCAAAAAATGCCACTCTGAACCAGTCTAAATATTAAAAATATCCTGCAACCCATAATTTACACCCCTAAAAGAGACAATAATCATCCCCACCCATTTCACCCCCCCCCCCCCCCCCCCCCCCCTGGGTGACCAACCCCACCGAGTGATTGATTGACTGACTGATACATTTAGATGGACTGAACAACCACCTGACTGATGAATTGACTCTTATCAGGCGTACTGATTTTTCAGATCAGCAAACTGGTTTCTTTCTGGTGCAAGCAGCCTATAATATATCAAAGAGTTTGTCTCAAAGAACATTTCTGGAAAGTTTCAATGGTATAGGATAAAATCTCAAAAAGTTATTGGGGATGACATTTATAGACTTTATTATGGGATTTTGCCGTCATGCGTTAGAAGCCTCGTTTCGATGTTAGCCGTTTTTTCAAAATGATTAATTACAAGATTTAACCCTTTCCTCTAAAAGAATATAGTTATATAGGTATAATGTAGAAGTGTTATGACGAAATTATATATCTCTGTGAAGTTATGAACGATTTAAATCCTGAAAAAACATCAAAACGAGGCTTCTAACGCATAACGGCAAAATCCGATACTAAAGTCTATAAATGTCATCCCCGATAACTTTTTGAGATTTTATCCTATACCATTGAAATTTTCCAGAAATGTTCTTTCAGACAAACTCTTTGATATATTATAGGCTGTTTGCACCAGAAAGAAACCAGTTTGCTGATCTGAAAAATCAGTACGCCTGATAAGAGTCAATTGACTGACAACAAGAGCAAATTAATGATTGACTATCTGAATGACTAGCTAAATGTAATTCTTACACTCTAGATAAGTTGCAAGATTCTTCATGTTTCATCTGGATCAGAGGTGTTGAGTAAAGCAACAGAAATTCTGCACCATTTTGTGAAATATGGATCTCCAGTTATGATAGGTAAAGCCATGTGTCTGTCTGTCCATTCATCTTTTAATCAGCCTGTTCCTCCACAAAAACTCTCCCATTCATCCATTCTATTCATTCATTTGTTCATTCATTCATTTATTTATTTATTCATTCTTTCATTTTTGTTCATCTGTCTGTCTGTCCCTTATTCATTTGTTCATTCATTCCATCGGCTACATATGTATTCTTTCATTCATTCTAGCTTTTATTCGTTCATTCATTGTTCATTCTTTTCATTTTCTTCAGGAGGAGATAATGACGCATCATCTAAAACATTAATAGGCATTTGTCAAACAGAAAATGAAGAATACTTTTTTCTAATTGCTGTAGGTTTTAATTATTTAATTATCACTTAGGCCATGTTTATATTTGAGTTCTTTACCAAGGTACAAATCAGAAAACTACAGTTAACCGCTCAAGAAACAATCATTTTCTAATTTCTACCAAGGTTTGGTAACTTGTCATCCTCGGGAACCCAGGGGTATATTCTGTTGCTCGTTACTCGCTCCCAGAGAAATAATCCTGGGAACGAAGTCGTTAGAACTTGTTCCAGAAGTCAAAATTACTCTCGTTTCTGATTGGTCAACCTAGGAAGGTCGACCAATCAGTATCAAGTATATTCTACTTTGTTGGACAGCCGCCATTTTGAATTTTGACTTCCGAAACATGTTCCAACAGACTACTTGAAAAGTAGCTGCTGAATAGAGGATGGCCTCATAATAGAGGTCCGTTATATAGAGGTTCCACTGTATTCACAAGCATTTTTTCCATATACTTGATGCATGTTTTCTAGGACCCCCACTTTGTTGGCTGTGCTAATGTTGATACTCTAAAGAAAGAAGGATGGCTTCAATGGAAGAAACTAGAAGATGTATTCATGACTGGCTCATTCTATAACTTTTGTCTTCCTCTATTAAGGTATGTCTCCATGGCAATGCAATAGGCACGCCTCTCTTATACAGGCAGTAGAATATGGGCACGCCTCTCTTATACAGGCAGTAGAATATGGGCATGCCTCTCTTATACAGGTAGTAGAATATGGGCATGCCTCTCTTATACAGGCAGTAGAATATGGACACGCCTCTCTTATACAGGCAGTAGAATATGGGCATGCCTCTCTTATACAGGCAGTAGAATATGGGCATTCCTCTCTTATACAGGCAGTAGAATATGGGCATGCCTCTCTTATACAGGCAGTAGAATATGGGCACGCCTCTCTTATACAGGCAGTAGAATATGGGCATTCCTCTCTTATACAGGCAGTAGAATATGGGCATGCCTCTCTTATACAGGCAGTAGAATATGGGCATGCCTCTCTTATACAGGCAGTAGAATATGGGCATGCCTCTCTTATACAGGCAGTAGAATATGGGCACGCCTCTCTTATACAGGCAGTAGAATATGGGCATGCCTCTCTTATACAGGCAGTAGAATATGGGCATGCCTCTCTTATACAGGCAGTAGAATATGGGCATGCCTCTCTTATACAGGCAGTAGAATATGGGCATGCCTCTCTTATACAGGCAGTAGAATATGGGCATGCCTCTCTTATACAGGCAGTAGAATATGGGCACGCCTCTCTTATACAGGCAGTAGAATATGGGCATGCCTCTCTTATACAGGCAGTAGAATATGGGCATGCCTCTCTTATACAGGCAGTAGAATATGGGCATGCCTCTCTTATACAGGCAGTAGAATATGGGCATGCCTCTCTTATACAGGCAGTAGAATATGGGCATGCCTCTCTTATACAGGCAGTAGAATATGGGCATGCCTCTCTTATACAGGCAGTAGAATATGGGCATGCCTCTCTTTATACAGGCAGTAGAATATGGGCAGCTCTCTTATACAGGCAGTAGAATATGGGCACGCCTCTCTTATACAGGCAGTAGAATATGGGCACGCCTCTCTTATACAGGCAGTAGAATATGGGCATGCCTCTCTTATACAGGCAGTAGAATATGGGCATGCTCTCTTATACAGGCAGTAGAATATGGGCACACCTCTCTTATACAGGCAGTAGAATGTGGGCACGCCTCTCTTATACAGGCAGTAGAATATGGGCACGCCTCTCTTATACAGGCAGTAGAATATGGGCACGCCTCTCTTATACAGGCAGTAGAATATGGGCACGCCTCTCTTATACAGGCAGTAGAATATGGGCATGCCTCTCTTATCAGTACAGGCAGTAGAATATGGGCATGCCTCTCTTATACAGGCAGTAGAATGTGGGACACACCTCTCTTATACAGGCAATAGAATATGGGCACACCTCTCTTATACAGGCAGTAGAATATGCTAAAAGGGAAGGTTCACTCTATCACATTATGAGGAGTACAGCTATCCCACCACAGGCAGCCCAACATTGAAAGCGATCCCGCAAGGCCCGATCCACAGGGAACCCAGAATTAAATAGTGCGTATCTTCCACCCATTAAACAAATAGGTTGAGGTTTATTTACAGTGTGGACACTCGAACTGTGAACACTTCAAGTTTTTTTCGAACTTTTTTTTTCGAACTTTCTATTGCCTCATCGCCTTTCAAATGGAGCATTGAGTTTAAATATTACACTTAGTGATCAAAATAAATCATTTTTCTAATCAATTTGCTCAGTGGATAATTTATAAATATGTGTTAGAAAAAACCTAAGTGTTCACGGTTCGAGTGTTCACACTGTAAAGAACACTTGAACGGCAATGTAGATTGAAAAACTCATACACCTACATGTAGTGATAAAAGGGGTTTTTCCATGCGGTGTACCCTCGTTATTGCGGACATCTTCAGTACTCAACGGGGTGTCCGTCGGGAGCCTGAGAAGCAATGCTCGGGCTTCCTGTGGTGCTTGCATGGCGCGCCCGTTTCGCGCCCGTGTCTTTTTTTTCCATATAAATTTCATCGCGACAGCAGGAGTCATAGATAGCCATGTTGTTGAAAACATATGATAATATATCAGTAACAATCAACTTGTTAGACGCTGTTTTATCTCTAGTAGCACTTCCTTGTTGCCTTGAAGTCTCCTATCACACACATCACGCGAAACTACCATCTTAAAAATCGACTAAAAATCGAATCAATCTGATTAGTATTTCTATTAAGCATTTTATCGATTCTGATCTTTCTACATCAAATATTGGTGATCTTGAGCCGCGTAATGATCAATGCGTTGTTCTTCTCTTACGCCGACTTGATTGCCTCTATGTTACTAATTAGCTAAAAGCTTGGGATGTTTTGTAAGTAAGGTGTGTATTGACGTTCTTCCGCTCAGATCTCATATTTAGAGAGTGAAATCGTACTACCTAGCGAGAACATAAAAGGGTCAATTACGTTGTTTTGGCTCGTTGCTTTAGATCGATTTCTGACCAACGCATTGTTCTACAACTTCTATTTGTTCAAAATATTAGTACTGCATGGATATTTATTTCGATTTATATATTTAAGAAAATGCAAACTTGGCGGCAAGTAAAACTCAACAGTACAAGGGTTTATTTTTTACTTTTAAATGAAGATATTTATACAGGTAGAGCATTGCTATCATTGTTTAACAAACTACAAGTACGATAGAATGAGGGGGAAATTGTCTTAGCAGATTTTTAAAACCCATTTGCTCCACCGCAAGCATTATTCCTTGTTGCATCTATTCTCGCATTTCATCTAAAGCTTTCTTGTATTAATCGTCAATATATATGTTGATGTTTCCTTTCTGGCATTTGCCGACTGCATTCAAGCCGAAAAAGCCGCCTCTTTTAATCTTGTCAGTAATGTGAGACGAATTTCGTCAATATTTCATATTTTGTATTTATATTTCGGGAGTTGTTTTTGCAGTTCGACCAAGCAGTCCCTTCGATTGATCCGCTGATGTAGTGGAGTTGTGCCCTTCTTCTGTCCACATTTATTGAACAAAACCGCTCT
The DNA here is from genome assembly GCA_033675265.1 of Actinostola sp. cb2023. NCBI lineage: Eukaryota > Metazoa > Cnidaria > Anthozoa > Actiniaria > Actinostolidae > Actinostola > Actinostola sp. cb2023. The sequence goes on from JAUJYZ010001347.1 coordinate 19,808, forward strand.
GAATGTTTGTCTATAGCTCTCACTAAAACTGACGTAGATACAAGGGTTCAGCGCGCTGTTCACATGACCCAAGAAATAGCCAATGAAATCCAAGATGGGCGGAAGGCCACATGGGTACCCGTCTTTTTTGAAAAAGTACAAAAACATTCTCACGTGCATAGGAAGCCAACAAAGTGCAAACACAACAACAACTGTAACTAACATTTTCAAAACAATCTTCTTGGACCTGGAGAGTTTTCCTTCGGATGACACTCGGGTGATGCTGAGAGCTTCTTCGGACTGCCTTCGGTATGTGCTCGAGGATAATTCGGAAGGGCATCGGAACCATAGTTTGTAGATAAGACTTGAGTAAAGAACTGCCATGATGAGAAGTGGCGCCATGTACAGCAATACAAAAATAACTATTGTATAAGTCTTAGGAGCCTCCTTTTCGTCGAATAATGGCGACCATCTTTCATCACAGATCAGCACTCCATCGTGCGAGATAACGTTCAAGGCATAAAGAAGCGGGGAAATAAAGAGAAAAGATGAAACCCAAATTCCTGTTATTGCGTGCTTGACGTTTTTTGTAGTCAACACCTTTTTCCATGGGAAAAAGACAGACAGAAAACGATGAACGCTTACAACCGTCAGTGTCAACACGGAACACGTGACAGACACACCTTGAATAAACAGAACTAACTTGCACAAAACGAGCCCCAGGGGACCCCCTATCCAGTCGTTCTTTTGCGTTATCAGGATCTCCAAATACGTCGGCATGTTGAAGACAGTGATAAATAGGTCAGCGGCTGCCATGTTGACAATCAAGAAGTTCGTCACAGTGCGCATGCACTTTCGTTTTTTCACTGCGTATATCAGCAAAGTGTTTCCAATCAAAGACACTGCCATTGCTATGGTGTAGAGGAGTATCTTGAGCAAATACTCAAACCTGGAGTCTTGGTGAACACGGCATTGATTAGACTCAGTTGTCGCATTATTTGTCATGATGAACGACCACAAAGATGGCTGAGTCGGTGTAGTCGCTGATGTTACTGTCGTGTTAGGCATAGTGCTCACGCTGTGTCCTCACAATTCTGTCGAGAAAAATAGTTACAATTAATTAAAAATAATATAGACGTATAGTTTTGATTACAAAGTAAAAAGATATCGTTTACCGGCAGTAATAAATTTTAGAAGTCATGGCTTTGAAAATAGCTGCCCAAAGGCTTAAATTTCAAGCCAATTTTCCTTACTCTAATTCAGATAATCCGTTTTTCGTTTGCTTTTTTTTAACTAACACTTTGAAAATTTCGATTGATTAATTAACCGTGTCCTTTGGCCTGTTTAACGCACCCATGTCACATTGATAAATGCTTAATTTCACTGCCACTTCAGTACAAACTAAAGTCCATCGAACCATCTCTTACGATATGTTTGTGGATTCTAATTGTGGAATACAAACAAAGGCCAACGGGGCAAAACAGCTGTCTACAGAACAAATTTAGAGATGGCTAAGTACTATGGCTGTATTTACTCGAACTGGCAGAGAGCAATCAAGTCAAGACAGCAGTGACTCGCCTTTTAGCTAAAAACGTATAGCAGTTATAGCCCTTTTAGGCTATTTTGACGTTTGCAAATGTCACAGTAGGCGGGCTCACTCAAAACAAAAAACATTCGATTTCTTAACTTTTTACAAATTAATTTAGAGAACAGGATGCTGGTTGCCTTTGCAAATGGCTACTATATCTTCCTCAATCCTGTTTGTTTGCGTTTCAACTCTTTTTAAGATCTATTTATAAATGATTAGACAGTGTTATCCGAGCGCTCCCCAAATGGATGCAGTCTAAAACTGTTTCTTTATTTGTAAATCGAGCCATTGTCCAACATACTGGAAAAACACTGTTTATAATTTGAAACACGATCTATTGTAGACGCGTTTTCTTACTTAGTAGATAAATCCAAACATTTGCATGAAATAAGTGCATTTTCATAAGTTATCTACCTTAGGTGTATACTGTTAGTACCTTAGGTTATTTTGTAGCCTGCTTTCTTTGTTCAGATGCGTTGTCTGGCCGACAGAGTTACGGTGTGTATTGCTGTGGCTGCGTATTCGGCGTTGTTTTCAATGTGACCTTTGTATTCAGGGTGCATTCGTTTCGAATTGTGTTATCTATTTGAATAAAAACATAACATATACATTGATTACCGTGGAGTAGCTAATTAGTAAGATTACGTCATTCAGATTGTTGTCAGGATGGGATTCGATTGATTTTATCGTATTTTCGACTTGACCGTTCAATGTTATCGTTTATTTTGTTTGTTCCTTTTTTATTTGTTTTTCTGCTTAGTTTATTTTTAGTTTGTTTATTCTTTGATTGATTGTTTGTCTTTCATTCGTTCGTTCTTTCGTTTCTTCCTTTCTCTCTTTCTCTCTTCCTTCCTTTCTCTCTTTCTCTCTTCCTTCCTTCCTCCCTTCCTACCTTCCTTTCTTTTTTCTCTTACTTATTTACTTTCTTGCTGTATTTCTTTCTGACTATCTTTTTCTTTCGTACTTACTTACATGTAGCTTTCTCTGGCCCGTTCTTCCATGCTTCCTTTCATGCATCTATTCACTATTTATATAATTCCTTCTTTTTAACCAGAGTATTATATTTTGGGTCACAAATCTACAAAGACTAACTGTGCAATACGATCCTTTTATTTATCTCACACTGTCATACTAGACTAGCGAAGTGTTAGCTCTCAAAAAGTTCGAAAAGTCACTTTTTATGACACATTTTACGTCGAAGAAAGATTAAATATCCTTAAACTGTTGAAAGAAATTATTAAATCTAAAAATAGCTAGTTTAACCTATTGAAACTAAAATATACTTCACTTGGGGGCTTTGGGGCATTCTTCTCAGTTACGCGCGGCGCGCGCGCGCTGTTGGCGCCAAAATATTTGGCGCCAAAACCACCATTTTTCAATTAAGGGTGCGTTCGATTGACCCTATTCCAGAATAGGAATACACGGAATAAACACTTGGATGCTTTTATTTCAGCACATTTAAAATTCCAAACTGTTCCTTGTAACTTTATTATGATACAACAAGGAATCGTTTCATTTTACAGTGGACAGTAGCTGTGTGACAGCGATTTAGGGATGTTATTCTGTGTATTCCTATTCTGGAATAAGATCAATCGAACGCACCCTAAATGTCAACGATTTTTGTAACATCTCAAAGACTGTAATGAAAACTGTTTTTCACGAGTAGATATGTTGTAGTTAATCAAGTTCAAGAACACAATCTAAGGAGTTTCAAGCAGGCAATTATATGTTGTAATCAATCAACTAAAACAGGAGCTTCACTGATAATCCAAGGAAATTACTATAAAAAGGTTTTTTAATAAATAAATATAATCTTTAATGAGGATGCCTAGATCACTAATTAAAAGTGCTTCTCACTAAGGTCCTAAAAGAAAATAACAATAGAAAATAAAATAATATAAATAATTACAATTTTTTCTAAGTAAACAAGCCAGCTGCTCTAAAGCCGGTACCAAAATAGCTAGCTTACTTTTTAATAATAATAATAATTATAATTATATAATAATAATAATAATAATAATAATAATAATAATAATAATAATAATAATAATGAAAATGAAAATAATAATAATAATAATAATAATAACAATAATGAAAATAATAATAATAATAATAATAATAATAATAATAATAATAATGAAAATAATAATAATAATGGAAACTTTATTTCATGTATTTTTTTACACAAACAATTGCAAATCTCACTACATGTAGGTAATAATAATAATAATAATAATAATAATAATAATAATAATAATAATAATAATGATGATAATGATATGGTAATTTATTATTATATTTTTTTATTATAATAATAATAATAATAATAATAATAATAATAATAATATTATTATTAATACGGGATATAATAATAAGGCATATGATATAGCGTTTATGCATCACTGTTCTAAGGCCCCATTTACATGAGAGAGATAACCCTAGCAGTAGAATAGCAGTAGAAATCCACAGGGAATATGCGAACAATAGAGTTGACGCTAGTGCTAGGGTTATCTCTCTCTTATGTAAGTCTTTCCCAATTCACTGGAAAAAAAACTATAAAAATAATTGATTGTTGTTTCTTTAGTAAATTAAAGAAACTATGATGAGCATAGACAAAACAAATGTTCGGAAAAAATCAGACGCCTCGAGCGGGATTCGAACCCACGACACCCCGATTTCATGACAGGTGCTCTACCCACTGAGCTACCGAGGCAACTACAGTGGCGTGGAGTTCAAATTAGCTCAAAGACGCTGATTTTAGACGCTGATTTTAGAACCTCGTAATCCCCGCGTTGTTTCACTTTGTTGTTATTGTTGTTGTTGCTGGTGGTGCTGTTGTCTACTCATTGAGCACAAACATGCATGTATCTCTGCGCAAACGCCCATATATATTTTATCGTGTTCAAAACGCTTGATCCTCGTAATCGTTTTTATCATGTATGTCAGAATATTTTATGTATATAGGAATTCTACAGTCTAATCTTCTAACTGTTATTGTTGTGTTTTAGTTGGCGATCCCGTATACTTTATGTAGAAAATATTGCCTTTTTGATATGAACTTCGTGTCGTACGGTATACCAAGAACATATTTCGTTTATCATATGTACGTATAGTATACAATATATTGATTATTCGCGGTCGTCTCCTTCGTAGCCACATGACTCATGGAACCATACCTGAAATTATAATTATCCTACTTAAAGCGTACCACCCCTGTGAGAATGTTTTAAAAATCTATTCAATATAAGCTGAATAGTTGGTGGGTTCAGTATTTTGTGATTTGAACCTTGCGTTTATGAGTTATAGAGGTTTGAAATCTCAATATGCAAATTTGATGACGTCTACTAAGGAATTTGCCATAACTTATTTAGACTTTTTCAAGAAGAACTTAATTTTTGAAATGGGGAAAAAAGTTATAAAATCATCTATAAAGACTGTGAAAATATTCTGTAAGTTTTCAAATGTCAATAATCAGCACAAGGGCGTTTTTGTATAATAAATGAAGTCTTATAGTAGACGTATATTGAGATTATAAACCTCTATAACTCATAAACGCAAGGTTCAAATCACAAAATACTGAACCCATCAACTATTCAGCTTATATTGGATAGATTTTTAAAATAATCTCACAGGGGTGATAGGCGCTTTAAGCCTATCATGCTTTGCTCAATGTTGTCGCCTAAACACTGTTGAAGCGTATCTGTAGGATCTTTCAACATGTTCTTTCAACATTCATTCTGCATGCCTTACGGTTCAACAGCAAAATGTGAACGACGTTCCTCATGTCGAAGCATGCTATCACAGGCGTAATCCTTAGCAGATAAGAATCACTGATTACATGCATACATACATACATGCATTTTAGTGAAGTTTGCTGTTTTAAAATGGATTTTCAGCAACAATTTTTACGAAAGTATAGAAATGGAAACTAATGAGGAATAGACATAACAAATGTGCGGAAAAAATCAGACGCCTCGAGCGGGATTCGAACTCACTCAACCCTGATTTCATGACAGGTACTCTACCCACTGAGCTACCGAGGCAACTACAGTGGCGTGGAGTTCAAATTAGCTCAAAGACGCTGATTTTAGCCGAACATTTTTCCCCAGGCCTCACGGAACTGGGAATTGCTTCTGTAATGACATACGAACCGCGTCACGCAGTCACATAGTTAATTTTTACGAACAGAATGAAATAAGTAAACACAATTATAATTATAACTAGTAAAGTTAAGTACTCTTTTTTACGGTGTATATATTTAACCATTGTAATTATAATCACGTATGTTCAATTTAATGTCACACAAATTCTGTCATCAATGGACTTAATAATAATAATAATAATAATAATAATAATAATAATAATAATAATTTATTTAAAGTCGATTGTATGCTTATTTAAAATCGATTGTAAGCTAATAATACTATGCTAAATCTTGGCTATCTGTTTGAACTGCCGTACGGGCCACTGCCATTGTTTTCGGACAGAGTCTTGTGTGATAAGTAGAAAGCAGTGGATTTACATTTAAAATATAATATTGGTTTAGTTTGCGTTGTTTTCCCTTTCGTTTCGATACCGGCGTTTCGTTACGTTTCCTCTCCTTTCGTTTTGTTTCGATTCGCTTCCTCTCCTTTCGTTTCGTTCAGTCCTTTCGATTCGTTTCCTTTCGATTCGTTTCGTTTCGTTCAGTCCTTTCGATTCGTTTCGTTTCCTCTCCTTTCGTTAAGTTTCGTTTTCCTTCCTTTCCTTCCCTATTCATACTTTGAAACTGCATTATTTGTTCACCATTAACAATCATAATGAGAAGACGCTATGCTCATTGGAGTGAAGCTAATGGCTTATCAGAGACATCATATCTACTTGCGTTTTGTAAGGTAGATTTTTGGCGTCCAATAAGTTTGCCGATAAAGCGAACGGTTTGACCACCTACAGACTTATGACTGGATAAACTTCATGCTATCATGCCACCGTAGAATATACTATAAGTTACGCTCACGTGTGTTGTCAGGTTCGTATTGTATGCGGTACGAGTCTATGGATTCATTATTGGACTTCAAAGGAAGAGAACATTTTGACCTTGGTTCTTGTAATAATACTATCTGATATTGGAAGTTAACCGCAATCTCGATTTAATTATATTATCATGTAGTCATCAAGAAATATCAGTCACAAAGGAAGACAGAGAGAGAGAGAAAGGAAGGATTGTTTATTTCATTTTTAGTCTATGTTTTATTTTATTTCTATTTTTAAATTGCTTATATAGTATATATATATTTATCTGTAGTGATGGGGAACCTTTTCAGATTAAAGATTTAGAAAGAAAGAGAGAAAGAAAGAAAGAAAGATAGGAAGTAAGGAAGGAGTCCGAAGAAAGAAATAGAAAAGAACAAAGCTAAGACTGAAAATGTAAGGAAAGAACAAAGACAATTGAATGAAAAATGAATGAATGAATGAATGAAAAACAAAAAGAAACTGATAAACGAAAAGAAAGACAACAACATGAAGAAGAAAGACAGGAAAACAGTGGCAAAACATGCATTAAAAATAAATGAAAAATGAATGAACGAAAAATGAATCGATGAATGAAGAATGTATATAAAAGAAAGGTAGAAAATGAAGAGGAAAGACAAGAAAACAGTGTCAAAACATGCATGAAAATAGAAATCAAGCCACCAGTAGTCCAGGAAGTCTTAGTTTAGGAAGTAAGATCATCCTTAGGGAACACAACACTTAAATTATCATTGTCTGTGAGTAGTCTGAACAACTTCCATTCGATGACCCTAAGTGCCCATTATTGACATGATGTGATTGCCTAATAAGCACGATATATTAAATCACCATCATAACCTCGTGTTTCGCTCAGCATAAATCGCATTATAAATCAGACAAATGTACTTTATCAAGGACGTTTGGTCGCAAAAAAAGAAACGAACCCCCCCCCCCCCCCCCCCCCCAAAAAAAAAAGAAGGAAAAAAAAATACCCACACACAAAAATAGGAATTTACAAGCGAAAAAAATGGAACCGATTTTCGCGCTTACGCCGCCATCTTGGATTGATGTTTCTCTCGCTCAGCATCGATAAATAATGAGATTATATATAACAAGGAACGTAATTTGACAAAACCGAAATATTTGTTTGCGTGCACCTCCACCATATGAACTTGTTATACCTTCAGTAAAGAAGCAATTGTTATCAAGATAGACTTGCTTTGCCGATAATTCATAGTATGATACATATAAGGATAGCGCCTCGGAGTCCGGGTCTTTTTAATTTCTTCTTTCGGTCGCCTTCCTCGAAACCTGTCGGATTTGTTGTTTTTGTTGTTGTTGTTATTCATTTATTTCCTTATTTCATTTTCGTTAATTTATTTTTTACTAATTAGTCCTTTTCTCCTTCCTTCCCTGCTTCCTTATTTCCTTCCTTCCTTGTTTCTTTCTAACATCCATCCGTCCATCCATTCTTTCATCCCGGCATTCATCCATCCATCCATCCATTCATTCATTCATCCATTCTTTCTTTCTTTCGATGTATTTATTCCACCGTCCATTTTGCAAAGCGTTTTCGAAGAACTAACGCGAACAGCGAAAAAACTATCGTTATAAAATAAAAACGTAGCTTGATTATAAGTCAGTGCGTAATTGATTGTAAAGAAACACGCCCAAATATTGTATTTAGGCCTCACCCAAATCATGCCTCCTTGTAGTCTTATATGGATAGATAATATGATAGATATGATAGATAATATGATAGATATATGATGTTAAATGGAGAGGGTTTCTGTTGCACTTCAATCATGATGGTAGCACTATGGTTGGGTACTTTTCTGGCTTTGTTTTTAGAATCCCGTAGAGTCTGTTTCAAAGTATATGATTTGTTATAAGATTTTGTTTATTTATTTGTTTGTTTATTTATTTATTATTACTATTATTTTGTTATATTATTTGTTATAGGATTCTATTGTTACTATTGTAGTTCAGTGTAGCGCTGAATACCCGTAAAATAGCCGGTTTAGTCTTTCTTCAAAAAACGCGTATTATTACAAAATATACAACAGTTTTGAGTCTGCACGACACCACAAGCGGCAACGCTATATTTACCATCGTGTTAAAAAAAATATATATAATATATAATAAATAAATAATAATAATATCAATAATAATAATAATAGTGGACGACTCGGTTGGTTGCAAATATTTGAATTACAGTAACGTTGTAACTAATATATTTGTTTTCTGATTACAACAAAACATTAGTTCAATTTGGATTGCACAACGCACGCACGCTTTGCAGAACAGATGTAGGTCGGTACTTAGGAGAATAGTTAAAAAATAAACTATGGGGCTATCGGGATATGATCCCCTACAATAGTGAATCGTTTATTTTATTATTTTTTTAATTTTTAATTTTAATTTTAATTTTAATTTATTTTTATTTGTTGTTTGTTTATACAACATTTCTTTGAGAATGTATATTGTAAAATACCGTGCACTTATTGTAAAAACAAGAATCGTGTGGAAAGAAAAATAAACATTGATTGAAAAAAAAATCCCTTTAAAAATAATTTTCCGTGAATCACTTCGCTAAAAAAAAATACATTTTGAGTAGCTGTAGCCAAAGAACAATAAGTCAATATTACGGTTATAAAACTCGACGTAATTATCCAAGAACTACATTTCATGCACGCGAAGAAAATGGTCGTCAAATCAACATATTGTTGTCTTCGTTATTCGCATGTTTAGCACTTGTTAGTTGGTGAAAGCTCGATCACTATCAGACGTAGAATTGAGGTATTTTTTTAATTACTGCCAACTTACCGCGTGTTGAAATATTCCCAGTGACAACTGTTGTAGTTCCCCGACTAACTGAATGGTTGGTTTGTTTTTCGGACACACAGATGCAGGCTTGGGTCAGTGGTATCGGACTGTGTAGGCGTTTAGAGCAACTGACGCATAGACAAAATATATAAAGCCGCAAATTTGCTGATTAAAGTGCATCTTGTTCCTGTAATAATCCCCAAGCGAATCACCTTGATGAACTGCGGTAAAGACTACAGTGGTATCTGGAACATTACACGCCTCACTGCACTGTACTGTACTGTTATGTGCTGTGGTTTTCGATTCACTGAACCTTGGAAAAATCCTTTTGTTGAATAATGAATAAAGCGTCTTTCCCAATTTGAAGTGATTTTCTCTCACTCATCTACATATGTATGGCGTTTGTCATGGTAATTGTGCGTGTACCGTGTATACATATATACATGTATACATAAACTGTATATTTAAAGTCCAATTGTGCATTTACAATTATCCCGCACGAACCCTCGGGACAGTCCCGTCACCGCTAAATATATGAGGGAAATCCCTTCATATTAAACTTTGTGTAGAAAATACCCTTTGGATATTGGAATTCGCGGTTAAAGACTTACATGCCGGTATAGGGACTAGCGGTTAAACTAGTAGAGACTGATAGGGACTAATAATAATAATAATAATAATTTTATTCTAATAAATCTATTTATTCTATTCGTTTCTTTTTTTTTTCCATTCCAATCATTTTCTTCTTTAATTTACTTTTTGTAGGTCGAGACTTTAACGTGTATCTCGAAAGCTATTAGAATCGCGGCCTTTTGTACGATTGAACGGTAAATGTAGAATGTGAGCCGCGGTCTCTTTCACTGGAAGTAGTATCGTAAGAATGTCAGAGAGTCGGAAAAGTTGAGCTGAGTTCACATCTGTCACTGTTGCGTTACGATGTAATCAGAAATAAAATAAATCAAGCAGGCTTTAACCGCAAACCCTCTCTCTTCTACAGCTCTACAGCTCATTTAGTCAGAGATTTTATACTTTTCGTTTAAAAATAAATAAATAAATTTTCTTGTAAAAAGCATTGAGACTTCGGTTAATGCGTTTTTAGAAATATATTATTATTATTATTATTATTATTATTATTATTACAGCTCTTCATTGCTTTGATTTCCCAGTATTCACTGAATCTTTAATAACTTCGTGGCCAGTTAATTGTTAATCATTTCTGGCTGGGTTCTCAAGGCTATCATGTAATTGGAAATTGAATATACAATGTGCAGTGTCTAATATCTATAGAAGACAACTAGCTTCTATATGAGAAATGTTGTCAATTCTCACGAGCAAGAATTGTGCAACACTGTACAGAAAAAGATGGGGACTTGTATGTTTTACCCAGTAATCCTTTGCGCGCCAAAATACCACTACGCAAACAAACATATAGAGTTTTGAGAACATCAAAATCTGTAAGTACGAAGCTGTTACTTGCAGATGCAAACGTTTGTAGATGTGAGTAGTACTTGGTTCGCAAAGGATTATGGTAATATGTATAGCCGCCATTTTGTTTTTCATAATTTATTTGATAAATTGGACAAAATGAAGTATACTCATCTATCAGTGTTATACAGCTGTCCCTAAAAGGTGGTCTTTGTAGCAGATATTTAAGCATTGAAAGAATTGAATACAAAGTGTTCATCAAAGAAATGCGCTCAATTATTTTCACAATTTCATTACTGATTAATTGATTACTTACTATACATAGTGTAGAAAAAAAATATTGTTCCTGTTGTCAGTCAGTTTGAAGGCACTTATTCGGCCCGCGGTTGTTATGTCTGCGGTCGTGTTCGCTTCAGTCTTCAAAACACTTGAAAACACGTTATGGTATCAAATCTCAGAAGTAGCCACTGCCGGGAAAAAACACACGCTCTTGGCCATTGTAAATTGTGTGTAAAATTACGTGTAAATTCCGTGTAAATTGTGTGTAAATTGTGTGTAAATGCCGTGTAAATTCCGTGTAAATTGTGTTTAAAATTTCGTGTAAATTCCATGTCAATTCTGTGTCAATTCTGTGTAAATTCTGTGTAAATTCCGTGTAAATTCTGTGTAAATTCCGTGTAAATTCCGTGTAAATTCTGTGTAAATTGTGTTTAAAATTTCGTGTAAATTCCGTGTAAATTGTGTTTAAAATTTCGTGTCAATTCTGTGTAAATTCCGTGTAATGTGTAAATTCCGTGTAAATTCCATGTAAATTCTGTGTAAATGCCGTGTAAATTCTGTGTAAATTGTGTTTAAAATTTCGTGTAAATTCCATGTCAATTCTGTGTAAATTCCGTGTAAATTCTGTGTAAATTCTGTGTAAATTCCGTGTAAATTCCGTGTAAATTCCATGTAAATTCTGTGTAAATGCCGTGTAAATTCTGTGTAAATTGTGTTTAAAATTTCGTGTAAATTCCATGTCAATTCTGTGTAAATTCCGTGTAAATTCTGTGTAAATTCCGTGTAAATTCTGTGTAAATTCCGTGTAAATTATGTGTAAATTGTGTTTAAAATTTCGTGTAAATTCCGTGTAAATTCTGTATAAATTGTGTTTAAAATTCCGTGTAAATTGTGTTTAAAATTCTGTGTAAATTGTGTTTAAAATTTCGTGTAAATTCCGTGTAAATTGTGTTTAAAATTTCGTGTAAATTCTGTGTAAATTGTGTTTAAAATTTCGTGTAAATTCCGTGTAAATTGTGTTTAAAATTTCGTGTAAATTCCGTGTAAATTCTGTATAAATTGTGTTTAAAATTCCGTGTAAATTGTGTTTAAAATTTCGTGTAAATTCTGTGTAAATTGTGTTTAAAATTTCGTGTAAATTCTGTGTAAATTGTGTTTAAAATTTCGTGTAAATTCTGTGTAAATTGTGTTTAAAATTTCGTGTAAATTCCGTGTAATTTCGTGTCAATTAAATTTACATGGTTTGGACATTTACACATAATTTACACGAAATGTACACAGAATTTACACCGGACAAGAGCGAACGTTGGTTCCAGTAAGCCTCATTCTAGAAAAAAAAGAAGATATTTATTTCCTTGTTTTTACACCGGAAATCTAAACATACTGATGCTTATAAGGTTATTTTTGTCACTTTACATATATTTGTCTTGAAGCTCGATTGAATAGATAGATTGCACTAAGGAATGATATGTATTTCTATTACTTTGTCTGAGAGATAAGCGTCTCTAACCTGGGGGTATGCGAGGCTAAGTAAGCCTATAATACGCCCAACTTCCTCTGTTTTAAAATCGACTGTAATTCAATTGGTTTTGAGAAATCTGTCTGGCGTCTTAGCAATAAACAACGTTCTCTGCGCGTGTTTTCATGGTCATTCGGTCAAGTTGGCGCGAAAAGTTAATGTGAAAAGGGCGGGAAATCAGGCGCTACTTCCGCTACTGAGTGAGTGGTTGCATTGTCGATAACACATGAATAAATACACCTATTTCAAAAAAGGTTGTCGAGGACATCAGTCCATAGGCGATCGGTTATAGGTCGTTGGATGCCAGAGAAAATTCGATTTCAAAATTTGTCTTGTCCTGTTTGAAATCAAATATTACGATATCATACAGCTTTTCATACAGGAAGTGCTATTTTTGGCTATTCAAGCTGTTACCATAATGCGGTTCGGTCTTGGAACGACGTATAACCTATCGCCTATGGACTGATGTCCTCGACAACCTTTTTTGAAATAGGTGTATACGAGAGGAAATAAAAAGGAAATAAATCAATAAATTGAAGCTGAGACCGAAATAGCTTATGGGAAATATGTTCCTATTATTTCTGGTAATGAGTTGATTGTTTTAGATTCCCTTGAGGATACAGACAATATAAAAACGATGTGTTTTCAAACCAAAACGGAGTAGTGTGGACGGGGCCTATGTTACCTGTTTTGCAATCAGAATGCAAAAATGTATATCTTACATCTAATTAACATATTTCCCATAAGCTATTTCGGTCTCAGCTTCAATGTTCTATGATTTTGAACCCGACAACGATTCTTCAATTTGGTGTATAACTTTATGAAAACAACAACTACAAATTAACAATAATGTCAAAAGACATGCAGGTTTATTTAGTCTTAATCGGTTAAACTTTCTTTCTTTGAAACTAAATTTCGCGTGCAGTTGTAGCATTCTTGTGAGCAAAACACTTGAACATGTTACGCACTGTGAACTCTGCCATGAACAAGCGAACTTAGAACTTTTTTTGAGGAGCAAACAAAAAGCCACACGCACCTGTAATATCGACTGATCAACGAAAATATATTCATCATCATCATCATTATTATTATTATTATTATTATTTATTTTATTATTTTTATTTTTATTTTTTATTTTATTTTTTTATTTATTAATTATTATTATTATTACTATTATTAACCAAGAGACCATTATATATAATGGTCTCTTGTATTAACCTATCTGCATACTAAGAAAATGCATTTCTTTGATACTTTGTGTGTATTTTCGTGACATTTATTAGCATATTAAAACCAAGTGGAACCGTTCTACTGAAACGACAAAAATAAATATGAAATTTCTACGTCAACTTTTTCCTTCTTTTCTTTTCTTTTTTCCCTTTCTTTCTCTGTATTTTTCCTTTTTTCGTTTCTAGTCATTATTTTAGCGCCTGTAATTTTGTTTTCTTTCTGTTTTCCTAACAAAACGTGATCAAATATGATTTCAATTGTCAGTGTCTTTGTCATGTTAAAATCGATTTTCATCATGTGCCAAAACGGGGGACACTAACTTTCAAACTCAACGTTCAATAACATGCAATAACGATATAGTAGAAGTCTCAGTTGGAAAGCTGATCCCATCAGATCGTGTGGTATTTCCAGTCGGGATACTATTTATATCAACTCCTTTGCTATTCTAACACCTCATTAGTTTTCTGAGAGTAGTTTTTGTATAATGTAAAATGTTTGTAAAATGTTTGTAAAATGTATGTAAAATTTTTGTCAGTATTTTTTTGTCAAATATATTCGGTTGAAAGCAATGGAAATCATTGTTTAGATCTGCAGCATAATACAGTAATCAGTACAGTGTAGTAATGATTATCACTAAGGTGTCACTCACGAATGAAATATTCTATCAACTCAAGCCCCTCTAAATATAAGAGAATATCTCAAGGGCATATGCTGGGTATCGGAAACGATAGCGCTAATAGACTTAGAAGGACGTTTTAGCAAAGCATTGGGGTCTTGAGAAGTCCTTTGCGTGTCCTTGCTGGTCTAAATCAACTCTATTGAACTGATTTCACTATTACATCAGATGGAATCATTAGTATTAGCAAAGCTTTCTTTTCAATGGTAATTACTTTTTGACTATGCGCTGCACTGATGTGTTGATATCTGGCCTTCAGATTTCCTAAGATGGCACGGTATATATTACTTAGAGTAGCATTCATTTTAGATGTTTAAAGTAGGTATTTTTACTGATTATTTATTCAAAGTATTCAAATGAACTGAGCTTTTCACGCATCGATACTGAAGCCTATTTCTTATTTATCATAGTTATCTCTACCCTAGTATGCTTTAAATCACATATTGCTTACCTTACCTACTTCCAGAAATCCCCCAAGTTATTCAACAGGGTTTTGCCGAGCAGTTGTTCACCAGTTTTCCAAGTTTTTTCACAGACACTCTGTTTTAACCAATATAGCAAATATGCTTCGATCAAAGTTGCAAACTCAACGCTTGTGATACTTTACGAAGAAACACTGCTACAGCTGTCGAAATTATCACCTTACAAACCATGTGCTCGAAGTGCTTTGGTTGCTTCACGCCAGTTATTAACTTGAATCGTGAATGAACTTGAGTCCCGGTCAGCGTTGATTACTTTGCTAATCCCCTTTCATCCGTGCAAACACTTGGAATACTTTTATGCAAATTTGGGCAATGACTGTCTAATAGGAGTGGGAGAAGAATCGATGGATGTGAAGACCGTGGAAGCAGTGCTGTCGATAACTCCGTGGGTGGACGGCAAACTACTTGAAATACTAAGACACTTAAAAGCCCCGTCAAAATAAATCTTATCTGTATGCCAATAACGAAAACATCGCTTTTCAAACAGCAGGAACTTGAGTGAGGAACTTGGGGGTAGCGATGACCTTGGTTTATTCAGACTCCTAGCTGCACTGTAGTACCGTATACACGATCTAAGATAGAAGGAGAAATTCGAGTAGCGTAATCCTTCTTATTTACACGCTGTCAGAATGGAGATTACTATCTCTCAAACTCATACAAACATCACGAGATTTTATTCCATTTGAACTGAGCCGTCTTTTTTTATACCTTGCTTGTCAGCTTCTCGACTCTTACCACCTTCATCTAAGTAAACTCTAAAAGCTTTAGATACCTGGAGGCTTTCAGCAGCTTTAACAATGATATAAATGTACTTTAGTGAAATAGAGCGAGGGCGTACATAGATAGCGCTATGTCTTTGATTGATATAGGCAATATGGCCAAGAAACCGTACATTTAATTATACTAATAGAGATGTTTCAAATACAGCGCAACAAAGGTGATAACAAATGACAATGATTCGCTAGTCTTCAATATCAAAGATCATAATTAACGATCACAATATTTCGATAATTCCAAATCACGGCAGGCTGTAACACAGGGAGCCCAAGCATAAATTCAGTTTAAAAAATTCGGAAACATAATCACCAGGTTACTGAAGTTGACAGACAACAAAGGTGTATAGGGAAAAAAAAAGGATTTATTTCCATTTTTTACTGAATTTATGCTTGGGTTTCCTGTGGTTGTAATCCATCAAATCGACAGATATCAAAGATTACAAGGAAAACGCCCCACCCCCATGGGGCAAAATTTGCGGGTAGCCATTTTTAATTAGGTTACTATCATACAAAACAAAGGAATACTTCAATATTTCTTTTATGTAGAATATTATGATATACCGGCGATGTAATTAGAAAAGCAGTTGTAATCAGAAAATAAAACAGTAAGGAAAGTGTACGACTTTCTGGGCAACATATATAAACTAGCCAGACTAGCAACAATAACACATAGCACAACGGTCAGCTAAACCTGACATGAGAAGCATTAAATCGATATGAGGCCATATAAGTTATATTTTTATCCTAAAAAAATAAAAAAATATGGGTGATAGGCACTTTAAATTAATATAATAATAATAATAATAATAATAATTGGGTATTTATATAGCGCATTTCACCGAAGTCTCAATGCGCTTTACAATTGAGTAACTGAAATGAAATAATTATTAGAACATAAAGTGTTTTTTAAGAAACCCAACTGGCAAGGAGGCGAACCAGTTGGCTATTTACAAGCATGGTCGAGAAACTGAATTTGAACTAGGGATATGAGGGTGTTTATGAGGATATATTCATATGACATACTGACGTAGACGTACCACAGGGATCCCACTCTCCAATTCGCACATGGATCCCAATCACCATTATGAGGGATATTCATATGACAGACGTTTCAAGTCTATTTATTTGCCATATAAGTGCAGTACAAAACAATATCGATTTGTGTACCACAGGGATTCCAGTCACCAATATTAGGGTACATACTGACCCTCATAGACGATAGATGTACCTCCCAGTCACCAATATTAGGGTACATACTGACCCTCATAGACGATAGATGTACCTCTTTGTATCTTTGTATTCAGCGCTCAGAACTTTCGCTATGAGCGCTTTATAAATATTTATTATTATTATTATTATTATTACCTCCCAGTCACCAATATTAGGGTACATACTGACCCTCATAGAGGATAGATGTACCACAGGGATCCCAGTCACCAATAGTAGGGTACATACTGACCCTCATAGACGATAGATGTACCTCCCAGTCACCAATATTAGGGTACATACTGACCCTCGTAGAGGATAGATGTACCACAGAGATCCCAGTCACCAATAGTAGGGTACATACTGACCCTCATAGACGATAGATGTACCTCCCAGTCACCAATATTAGGGTACATACTGACCCTCATAGAGGATAGATGTACCACAGGGATCCCAGTCACCAATAGTAGGGTACATACTGACCCTCATAGACGATAGATGTACCTCCCAGTCACCAATATTAGGGTACATACTGACCCTCATAGAGGATAGATGTACCACAGGGATCCCAGTCACCAATAGTAGGGTACATACTGACCCTCATAGACGATAAATGTACCACAGGGATCCCAGTCACCAATATTAGGGTACATACTGACCCTCATAGACGATAAATGTACCACAGGGATCCCAGTCACCAATATTAGGGTACATACTGACCCTCATAGACGATAGATGTACCACAGGGATCCCAGTCACCAATATTAGGGTACATACTGACCCTCATAGACGATAAATGTACCACAGGGATCCCAGTCACCAATATTAGGGTACTGACGATAGATGTACCACAGGGATCCCAGACCAATATTAGGGTACATACTCATAGACGATAGATGTACCACAGGGATCCCAGTCACCAATATTAGGGTACATACTGACCCTCATAGACGATAGATGTACCACAGGGATCCCAGTCACCAATATTAGGGTACATACTGACCCTCATAGACGATAGATGTACCACAAGGATCCCAGTCACCAATATTAGGGTACATACTGACCCTCATAGACGATAGATGTAACACAGGGATCCCAGTCACCAATATTAGGGTACATACTGACCCTCATAGACGATAGATGTAACACAGGGATCCCAGTCACCAATATTAGGGTACATACTGACCCTCATAGACGATAGATGTAACACAGGGATCCCAGTCACCAATATTAGGGTACATACTGACCCTCATAGACGATAGATGTACCACAGGGTTCCCAGTCACCAATATTAGGGTACATACTGACCCTCATAGACGATAGATGTACCACAGGGTTCCCAGTCACCAATATTAGGGTACATACTGACCCTCATAGACGATAGATGTACCACAGGGATCCCAGTCACATCCATCTCGTAAACATACCACGGAGATCCCAGTCACTAAATGTGCGCACTTCGTGTGTGTAGCAGTATTCTTTCAATCCATTGTACAGAACAAAATGACGGATCAGTATTTAAATGCCTTTCATCACCTCCCAATATTTACTTTATTTCATTATTATTTTCTTCATCCACAGGTAGCCCAAGCAGAGTGTTGAACTGGGGACCAGGAAGGCTATGAATTACAGTAAGTTTAATATTTCACTGCCTATTTGTGTCAGGAAAAATGGTTTTGCAGTCTGCTACGGAGCGTTATGAGTAGAAAAGAAAATAACAAAATTGATAAAAAGAGAACTAACAACTACCTACTTCCCCATATAAAAGGTCCGCCATCGTGATTGGCACGCTATGCATTCTGGGTTATGGTAATCTATTCAGCTTACGTCACTCTTGCAGTTCTACCAATCCAGTTCCCATCCCATTTCACTCTCTTCTCGTGCCCGCCATATTGGCATAACACGTTTTATTGGCATAGTCTCCCCTCCCCTCCCCAAGACTCCCCTCTTCTTTAAAATGCCACAGGCAACCCAAATATTAGAGAGTCTAGGAATGTATAAAAAATCCCAGCATGCACCCTGTCAATCTGGTACCGAAGCCCTATGAATTTCGCATGTTACTAACGAAAGACCATCAGTTTCCCATAATTCCTCTTGGTCTCAGATCATCCATTTCAGATCACCCGTTGTTAACGTTTTTTGAAATAGGTGTATTATATACAAGAGAAACACGACGAAAGTTATGATGTTATTACCGTAATGTAGTTTTTTTTCTGCATTTTTTTTTTTGCAACTTTTTTTTGATTATGATAAGGTGCGACAAGTTATAATAGATTATGTAATACATTCTATGGTATGTAGTAAACATTGTGTTGGCAATCAATTCCCCTTCTCGTGAATCTAATTAATAATAATAATAATAATAATAATAAAGCCTTTCTTAAACGCATGTAACCGAGGTCTCAGTGCTTATACAGTAAGATTGAATATTTATAGAATGAGAATAAGCTGACATGAACAACCAACTGTTCTCTCTCTACTAGTTTTAATTGCTATTCCCTATTGATTGACGGGAATACTATATATGAATCACTTGCTTGTTTTCGATAATCGTCACTCATCACATCTGTGTGTAATTACATCCTGTGACAAGTTTGTTATTAGATGTGGTATTCGTGCAAGCAATATCGTTGTAATTAGTCAATGTACACGGTGTTGTCCAACATATGGCACGGTATTACTTTACCTCTTTTGTAAAACCTTTATTTTCAACGATTCGTGGAATGTTCTTCTTTCTTCCTCTGCAATTTTGTACAGCTGGTTCAGTTCTTTCATTTTATCTTTGGTTGGTTGGTTGGTTGGTTGGTTGGTGGTTGGTTGGTTGGTTGGTTCTTTGTTTGTTTGGTTGGTTGGTCGGTTGTTTGGTAGTTTTTTATGTTTGTTTGGTGGGTTGGTAGGTTGGTGGTTGGTTGGTTAGTTGGTTGGTTGGTTGGTTGGTTGGTTGGTTGGTTGGTTGGTTGGTTGGTTGGTTGGTTGGTTGTTTGGTTGGTTGGTTGGTTGGTTGGTTGGTTGGTTGGTTGGTTGGTTGGTTGGTTGGTCGGTTGTTTGGTAGTTTTTTATGTTTGTTTGGTGGGTTGGTAGGTTGGTTAGTTGGTTGGTTGGTTGGTTGGTTGGTTGGTTGGTTGGTTGGTTGGTTGGTTGGTTGTTTGGTAGTTTATTTAGTTGGTTGGTGGTTGGTTGGTTGGTTGGTTGGTTGGTTGGTTGGTAGTTTTTTTATGTTTGCTTGGTTGGTTGGTTGGTTGGTTGGTTGCTTAGTTGGTTGGTTGGTTGGTTGGTTGTTAAATTGGCTTGCATGGTTGTTTTTTGTTTGTTTGTATGTATGTTTTGTATTTATTTTCTTCATTCTTACTTTCTCTAAGCCCACGTCTTTTACTATTTGTGTCATGTAAAAAGATCAAGTTGATTGAATTATTCGCGTTAACTCCTTTGCTCTTTTATGAAGCCAAGTTATCTATTTTCTATCTATTTGATATATAAGATATACATTTTTAGATTTGTTTTCAAACGTTTTCGATCAATGAATCATCATCTATTTTCTATATGTTTCCAATGTCTTCCCATAATGAATGTTTTAATGCTTGTTCTCTTATCATTAATTAAAGTCCTTTTCTTGTCTCTATTCCTATTACCTTATTCATATCTTTCTGTGTATTTCTATCCTTACTTTGTCATTAAACCTTGAAATTGGTTCTGTCTTTTCATCATCGGCAACGCCATTTTATGTCAGTAGAAAGTAAAAATGATTGATTCCTTTGACGTCTTTTTTATTGAAATCTTTGTTTTTAGAAATTCTCTGATAATCACCTTTTTTGACTGATGTATTTACTCTACGTAATTACGAGATTTATTTCCCTCCATTCGGAAATCCTTAGAGTTCTCTTCCTTTTCCCATACCCACGCGATAGCAGCACTTTTTAATTTCTAAATGTTCAAATCCTTGCCAAGTGAGTGAATGTCACCAAGTTTAAGAATTGTGTACATTTAATCTTTGTTTCAAACAGATTGTTTCGCTTAAATTGCTTTCTTCAGCTGGCTTCGTCATGCGGTTGCAAATGAATTTCTCGCTCCATTCATCAAGAGCACGGCTCAAAATTCACTTATAAGATTTAAAAAAACCTTTCTGGAGAAATACCCCCATAAAGAAAAAATTCGACGGCTAGTTTTGTAACCACTATTTTTTAACTATTTATATTCCCCATTATGCGCGTGGCACTTATGTTTTGTAATGAGTTCTTGAAATCCTTTGTGCTATTAAGGTGTTGGCTATTACCGCGACTCTATTACCCTGGCTCGTTTATCGATAACCAGGGAATACTGATTGGCATTTGCATTATAAAAGAGGCTGCGGTCAGCGCTGAAACCACAAGGTCTTGAAGTCCAGTCCACGCAGAACTCCCTTGAAGACGTTCTGGTTTTGTGAATAGAAAAGAATCGACATTGTATCACTTTGAAAAGAGCTTCTATTGTCTCCGTTTTGCGCTGGATTTTCTTGGTTTCTTGATTGAATTTACTTCAAAAAATCGCCTCTACGCGGAGATCGCATTGCAGATACTTCTTTGGAGTGCTACAAGGGTTCATATAGTCGATTGTTGTGTAGGGTTTCGTCAGTTTTTAGGCGTCGTTTAAAAGTCAAGTAAAATCACCTGCCCGTCTGCTCAAAGAACCGATGTCCACTAACGGGTCAGACAGCACTTTGAAAAACAACGATACTGATGGCTTTGGATGTTCGTTTGTATCAGACAGCATCCTCAGCAAAGGCTTCAAGACGTTTAGCTATGTTCTTATTGTGGTACTATCGATGTTTGGCAATGTACTAGTTGTCTGGGTAGTGACAAGGTCGCCTCGCATGCGTACAGTCACTAACTTCTTCATCGTCAACGTCTCTCTAGCTGATCTTTTGACGACACTATTCAACATGATCCCAACTCTCTTTTGGGTCATCGAGGATGCCGATGTGTGGTACATTGGAGGCCAACTAGGCGAAGCCCTGTGTAAACTTCTTCAGTTCTTCCAACTTGTGTCTATTGCATGCTCTGTTTTCAGCATGGCAGCTATTGCATTTGACCGCGTCTTCGCGATCTACCGCCCACTGACGCGTACAATAACATTCCCGCGTGCCAAAGCTATTATAACTGGGATATGGGTGGCCTCGTGCATCGTATCGTCGCCAAACCTGTATGCGCTACGCCTGGAAACCATCGATGGAGTTGTGGTTTGCACTGAAAAGTGGTCACCACTTTTTGATGAACACAGTTCACCTCTTTCATACACTATTGCGTTGTTCATTTGTCTATACGCCCTCCCATTGCTTATCATCGCAGTTCTTTACTCGATCGTCGTCGTACGACTCTGGCGTCGGACTACACCCGGTCAACTCTCGTTAACGAATCGGACAAATCGAGAGAAAACGAACAGAAAAGTCCTAAAAATGTTGATCACAGTTGTCATAGTGTTTGCAGGCTGTTGGCTTCCTTTGTACGTGCGTATGTTTATAATGTTTACCAATCCCTTGAAATATCTATGCGGCCTGCCCTATCATCTGGACTTCATTACCTTATACTTAGGTCATGCCAACAGTTCAGTCAATCCATATATTTATGTGATTTTCAATGAGAATTTTCGTAAGGGTTTTAAAGCTGCGGTTCTCTCAAGCGTGGACCGTCTGAGAGGTTCAGTTCCACAAGAGTGGGATCAGGGATGTTGAAGCAAGTAAAGATCAACGAACGAGCTACACGAAGTCATAGTACATCGTCACATAGAACTGACGTGGTTGTAACAAGCAAAAACACGTCAATGATGAAACGAAACGTGGCTTCAACTTTTATTTAGACAACAACATTTCTGCCAGTTTTCGTCTCCATGAGGTTAATTTGATCAGTTTGACGTCGTTGTTGTTGTTGTTGTTGTTGTTGTTGTTGGTGGTGGTGGTATTGCTGTTGGTGATGATAAATATTTTAATTTTTTTTATTGTAATCGTTTTTCTTCGTAGTTGTTGTTGATGATGTTGTTGTTGTTGCTGTTGTTGTTGATGTTTTTTTTTGTATTATTTAATAGCTTTACAGTGTAGAGAAAGGACTCATGGTCCGGGCAAGCTCTGTTGTTGCTGTTGTTTCTGCTGTTGCTGTTGTTGTTGCTGCTGTTGTTGTTAATGTTGCTGTTGTTGTTGTTGTTGCTGTTGTTGTTGCTGTTGTTGTTGCTGTGCTGTTGTTGTTGTTGCTGTTGTTGCTGCTGTTGTTGTTGCTGCTGTTGTTGCTGTTGTTGTTGTTGTTGTTGTTGTTGTTGCTGCTGTTGTTGTTGCTTATGTTGCTGCTGTTGTTGTTAATGTTGTTGTTGTTGCTGTTGTTGTTGCTGTTGTTGTTGCTGTGCTGTTGTTGTTGTTACTGTTGTTGCTTATGTTGCTGCTGTTGTTGTTGTTGCTGCTGTTGTTGTTAATGTTGTTGTTGTTGCTGTTGTTGTTGCTGTTGTTGTTGCTGTGCTGTTGTTGTTGTTACTGTTGTTGCTGTTGCTGTTGCTGTTGTTGCTGCTGCTGTTGTTGTTAATGTTGCTGTTGTTGTTGTTGCTGTTGTTGTTGCTGTTGTTGTTGCTGTGCTGTTGTTGTTGTTGCTGTTGTTGCTGCTGTTGTTGTTGCTGCTGTTGTTGCTGCTGTTGTTGTTGCTGCTGTTGTTGTTGCTTATGTTGCTGCTGTTGTTGTTGTTGCTGCTGTTGTTGTTAATGTTGTTGTTGTTGCTGTTGTTGTTGCTGTTGTTGTTGGTGTGCTGTTGTTGATGTTAACTGATTTTTATATTGTTGTTGCATTTGTTTTCACTTTGTTGTTTTTCCTTTTTATGTGCTACTCATTCTTCCATTGCTGTTACTCCTTTTTTCCGTTGTTGTTTTGTTGTTGCTGCTGTCGCTGCTGTTAACGTGAAAACCAAAAACATATCGTTGCTGTTGTTAAAAGCACAATGTTTTTAGTCTCTAAAAACCTCATATCTTGTATACCATTTAGCGTTACTTTACCGCGGTATATCTCAAACGATTCACCAATCACAGAAGTCAATCCCCGCTATTCCTTCTTCCATTCTTTTTAATCCCGATAATCTTTACTCTATATACTAATTAACGTGCCCAAATCGATTGTGTTCTAAAAGTATTTGTTTACTTCCAATAAAACAAGTAGTATCTGCAGTGTCGTAGTCTGGTGAGCCGATGAGCGCTGAGACTCTGCCAAACACACAGTGACCAATCGATACTTTGATTTAACTCTCGTACAAAAGCTGTCCTATAGAGTGCAAACCATATGTCCGTGAAACAATACTAACTAATTAGTACTAAATAGCACTGATGAAACAATAGTGAAACAATGAGCGATAACACTATTTAGTACTATTTAGTAATAGTACTATTTTCACGGACAAATGGCTTCACTCTAAGTGATCCAACAATCTGTTACTAAAGTGTGCAGTGTAAATACAAGTGCTCTTTTAATCTGTTCCTTCTGTATCTTACCGACGATAACACTTAAGAAATATTCTAATTCGTGATTCTGCGCCATCGAGTAAACTAATAAAGAAGTAAACGAATGAAAAAAAAAAAAAATGATTGGGATTTCCTGGAATATTGTCGTGAGTTGCATAGATTATTAAATACTTTATTGTAGGAAATCTTTATAGAAATAATATAAAAATAGAAATAGAAATAATATATATATAATTAAGATATTTTAGCATAGAGTGCAATTTAGAAAAGCGTGAAATAGTACTAACTTTAAATAGTACTAAATAGTGCTATTTCTATTGTTTTCTATTGTTTCATTAGTGCTATTTAGTACTAATTAGTTATTTAGTTTTCAAGCTTTTCTAAATTGCACTCTATATATTTGTTGATTATTATTATTATTTGATTATTAGTAGTAGTAGTAGTAGTATTACTATTCTTCTTCTTCTTCTTATATGAAATTGATTTCACTTTTTATTATAAATGTAAAAAGGATTGGGGACTGAAAATCAATAAAGTGTACGATAAAACAGCACACATCTTTCTCTTTCAAATTCTTCATTATCTATAATAATAATAATAATAATAATAATAATAATAATAATTATTATTATTATTATTATTAATTATAGTAATAATAATAATAATATAATGGAAACTTTATATCATGTATTTTTACACAAACAATTGCAAATCTCACTACATGTAGGTAATTTACAATTGACTACTTGAACTCGAAAATATAACTAACAAAAAGAAAATAGTAACATAAATAAATAAATAAAAATAATAATAATTGTAATAACAATAATAATAACAATAATAATAGTAATAATAGTAATAATAATAATAATAGTAATAATAATAACAATAATAGTAATAATAATAACAATAATAATAATAATAGTAATAATTAATAATAATAGTAATAATAATAATAATAATAATAATAGTAACAATAATAGTAATAATAATAATAGTAATAATAATAATAATAACTTTATTTCTCAAAGACTTTATTATTATTACGCAGTTTATCTTTCATTTTTTTACGATGAAACATCGCTTTTCACTTGAAAACTAAACTAAGTTTGATAAAATATGTGTGAAATGGACAAACAACTGTTTCAACATCGAGGATATATTTTTGAAATGAAAACGTTTAATCATGAAACTCAATCGAAAAATGCTCCTCAAATTTCGTTTGCGCTACAGAAATGGTTATTTAAACGCTAGGAAAGCTATCAAAGATATGAATAGCAAAATATATGTAAGTAGTCTAAAATTGAATCCAAAATATACACGAAAATATCAAATTGAAACCGACTATCGATTTCAAGAATTCAGTTACAATAGCGTCAACTTTGTCAAGTGTCGGACGGGAATTTCATGTGTTATCTTGATTGTCTGAAGCAATGGATTAGGTCGTTCAACGATTTTGCTAATTTTATCACAAACGGAAAGGCAATATGCAATATGTATTCAATAAATTGCTTTTCTACGCTACATGTAATCAATATAGATTGGTTTTGTCGAAGAGCTGCGATTCGTTCATTCGTAACAACTGTACCAATAATAGAAATAGATTCTGTCTTTCTGTGCCTATAATACAACGATATAATATTACGAAGAATGTTATTTGAGAAGACATATAATTTGAAGTTCAGTGTTGTCTATTTAAAAGTTAAAATGAATATATATTATTTAGTGCATCAGAAAATTAAAATTAATGAAAAAAAGTCGAACTTTTATATAATTTATTATAATTTGTTTCTTCTTTTGTCACCAAGAGTTTGTTCTCGCCTTTTACATTGCCATGGGAAAAAAGAGAAAAAGAATATACTCTTATTTAGTGCATGAAAAAATTATTATGAGAAAAAGTCGAACTTTTGTATAATTTATTATAATTATTTTCTTCTTTTATCATCAAGATTTGTTTATATTATTTCACGTTGCTATGGTAATGAAAGGATGTGACGTCAGGGCTTCCTGTGGTGGAAAGGAGGGGAGGGGAGCGAACAGCAAATACAGGAAGCCCAAGCAGCGTAATTCGCGGGGGGGGGGGGGGGGGGGGGGGGGGGGGGGGGGGGGGGGGGGAACGAACGAGACTTGGAGCAAGTCTATGACCATCCCGACAATGAAGCAAAGGTTTTTTTCTTTCGACCGTGTTAATTGTGCACATAGGGTCTCTGGGTTTAAAAAAAATAAAAAAATAATAATAATAATAATAATTTATTAATTTATATAGCGCATATATCAATCACATAGTTTTCATTTGCGCATTGCAAAATAATGCCTGGGTACAAACGTCGAGTGCCTATGTCCTTGCACAGACAGCCCAACCATTGTTTCTGAGGTTAATTATAATTATTAATAAAATATATTTGCATGCGCGCGTCTTTTTTGATGGGTTTCCTGTGGTTTAGAACGCGCGCGCGCGATACGTATTATTATTGGGTTCCCTGTGTTGAGTAACTTATATGTTGGGCTTCCTGTGTGCATCCCGCGCGTCCCGCAGTACATGTGTATATTGAGACAAGGTATGAAACTCGGTCACGTGACAATTACGTTTTTGCTCCTATTTATTTTAAATATGCCGTGAAAATTTAATTTTTCTTCGGATAACTAAACTTGACTGTATTCTCTAAACACTTCATAAGTGTCAGTCGTGTAACTTCACCGTACGCTGAGAAACTCTAATTTTGACATTTTCGCCTCATGGACTGATGTGCGCCGCACTTTTCTGGTGCACTTTTCCGTGAAACATTCGGATTTTACCTTCGAGAGGACATCGGCCAGCGCTCGGCAAATCTGAAATGCGCTCATTTTTGCATACCACATTTTTGCTATCAATACTTGTAAACAAAATGACAAACAAACGTATTTATTTCAACAATCAGTTAAAATAAGTTTACTAGCTTTTTACATACTGTTTTGCCGTTCTTTCTGTACAATTCATTCACTATATTGATCAGTAATACTATGGATATTATTTCGTATTCAAAAATACGAAATTAATAAATTCTAAGCCTGCTAACCACAATCGACGAAGTTGTGAATGAACTAGACCCTGTCGGCAGGGTTCACTCGTGCCCTGGTGGGAATGCTTTGGATCACCCAAGTTAGTTGAATTGGAATCCCTGTGGGAGCAGTGTGGATTTCGAAGGCCGCGGCCGGTGTTTGTATATTCTAGCTATTACCTGCACGACAGATAAGCTTAAAGTGGGAGTTCCATATACTTAAGCTATAGTCTTTTTTTTAAATACGGCATAGCCAGCTTAATAAACTTTTACATCGATTGCTTTATATCATCGCGTTATATCATTTGCAATCGGCTGTGTGTCATAATTATATAGCAAACATATTATTCAATACCTTTCTTGTAACTAATAACGCCATATAAACACCTTCTTTTGTAAAAAAATCCATGTTTACTTTAGTCTTTATTCAAATATGGCCGCCACGTGTATTGACCCAGTTCTCCTAGGTAAATCACCTCTTCATTATTTGCTGCTGGGACAGCTCCCTCACGAATGGAAGGGGTGGCGACCATATATTTGCTGGTCTCTTCGTTATTTGCTGCTGGGACAGCTCCCTCACGAATGGAAGGGGTGGCGATCTCAAATTTGAAGATCTTCTCGTCTTCAACACTTAACTTAACACTCCGAGGAGTAAAAAGTGCAAGATTTTGCTCGTAGAATTCCACACGAATCGTTGAAGTCTTCTTCCCCATGTCTAAAATCCAAAATGGCCGTCGTCTTGTACTTCTGAGCATGTGCACCATGTGCTAACCGCAAGGGATGCTGGATACCTGTGGTATGTAAATTTCGAAGGCCGTGGCTGGAGATTCCACAGGCAGCCCAACCATTGCTTTTGAGGCACTAACCGGTCTGTGGCAAATGTTTGGGGTCTGGGTTCGAGTAATTAGTGTTTTGGATTTGACAAAGTCCCACATCGATTGTGAGATAGAGAAATGTTTGTATATAAATGGTTCCAATACATTTAATAATTTAATATTTATATTGCGCGTGTTACATAGGGAGATGCTCACACGCGCATTACAGGGTATTGCACTAATTACAATAACAATATACTAATTACTAATAATATAATAAATCTAATAAATAGAATATAAATCTTTACACATGATAGAGATACTATAGGTATCGGTAATTTGGTCTTGATACCATGTGACCGGATATCGCACAACTGACGCCAAATGGTTCCAATACATTTACACGTGATGGAGATACTAGGCCCGGTATTTGGTCTCGATACCATGTGACCGCATATTGCGCAACTGACGCCCCCCCCCCCCCCCCCCCCCCCCCCCCCCCCCCCCCCCCAAAAAAAAATACGCGTTGGGATTTATAACTCGTGCGGCCTACGGCCTGGGCACGAGTAATAACAAACATCGGAGTGTGATAAGCTTAGTTCTTCCGTGAACCGTATTTAAAATTACTCTGTGTTTCTCTCAGATGATAGTATTTGCTAAATGTGTTGTGCTATTTCAATGACAATAATAAACAACTGTTATAAATATTTTAGTTCACGGCAGCTTCAACTGCTTCACGAGTCCATCGCCATTCATGTCTGGCTCCTTCGATGTCAGTGAATTTGAGTTCGTCTATATTTTTGCTTCAGATGGTTTATGCTGTGTTGGCGTTCCGGCTTGTGTTTTAAGAAGTACTGTAAGAACTGAAGTACAAAATAACATAGATGAGAGAGTCATAATGTTTAAACAGATAAAGTACTAGGTTCTTTGTTGAACTTGATTGAAGTGTATTTCACTGACAACTTGTACACTTGTAAGTCAGATAGCTCGGTCATAATTTATGAAAAAAACTGAAGCAGCCCTTCTGCCATAGTGTAGGCAAGTCCTTTTTTGTCTTTTAATAGAGAACAGTTAGAACAAAAACTACTAAAACCTCAAGAAAATACTTCAGAAAATATATTTAGTTCAGCTTACTTTTCAACAAAACTGTCGACGTGTCGTGTGTCGAGCACAACATACAATTCTCCACCATTCAAAATGAAAAAGGACTACTTTAAAACCGTCGAATTTCTTCTAAAGTTACTTAAAGTTGACATGCATGAATTGTGAACTTCTCAACTTACCATGTATCAAGAATAGAATCCAAACGTTTACACCGAAAAAATCATGTTTTGTTTCATCAACTTCTCCGCCATTTTTCAAAACTTCAGCGACTTCACCCTGGGTACCCCCCACGGGCCTGTAGCGTACGACGACTTCGGCTCTTCGGTTCACGGAAAAGTGCACCAGAAAAGAGCGGCGCACATCGGTCCATGATATAGTCCAGAACTGGACCCAATTTTATCTAGGCGCGCGGTAAAGAGCAGAAGAGAGAACTGGGCTAGAGATTTCCTTAGTTTACAGTGCGCGCGCTTGGCTTCTCGTAGTCTATATATATTACGCGCGCGCTTCTCTTTATATTTCTTTCGCGCCCAGTATTTATATCAGTTATTGAGAAAGGTGGGGCTAGTTCTGGACTATCCATGATACGCCATCAGTTTCACACCTTGTTTCAATATACACATTGCTGCGGGCGCGTCCCGCAGGATGCGTCCCGCAGGATGCACACAGGAAGCCCAACATTATACATTTCTATGCACAGGGAACCCAATATAATACGTATCGCGCGCGCGCTCTACCACAGGAAACCCATCAAAAAAAGACGCGCGCATACAAATATATATTTTTAATAATTATAAATAGCCTCAGAAACAATGGTTGGGCTGCCTGTGTGCCCTTGTCAGTCCAGCGATTCTACAAACTCTGCAGGTCGTTCGATTTTGAACACGCCAATACACTCGCGCAAATATTTGAACGACACACAAGTACCACAGGAAGCCCAAACAACGATACATCACGCGCGCGCGCGTGACAAAGAAAAACAAAAAAATATATAATTACTTTTATTATTTTATTAGCATTTTTGTGAAATTATTGATGAATTAGGGGGCCCTAGCCCTGTGCGTTAACTGAAAGTTCGTTAGAATTGCCTTCATTCCCTGCCGATGATGGGCCAAGTGCCCGAAAGCTGGGGTATATTAAATCCTTTACGTAGAAGAAACATATTTTATTATTACATTTATCTTGTTTTATTTAAAACCGTCAGCGGGTTCTGGATATATGTTTAGGAGGACCAGATTGGAAAAAAGCATAGCTTTATCTGTAAATTCCTCGTTAAATAAAGTGTTATTATTATTATTATTATTGTTTATATATGTGCGAGTATGTGTGTGTATTATTATCTGTATTATTATATATTTACAATTTCCTCTACTAACTATTGGACAAGTCCCGTATCAAACCTCGTACTTAATAACACGCATTCAGACGTTAATCTACAATTATCAATTTTAAATCATGAATGTAAGATGAAAATTGAATATCTTAAAGAAATGAAAACAATTCACTATTCAGAAAAAGATGGAAGATCAGTGTATTTTACCACAATCCTTTGCGCGTAGAAACCACTATACCTCGTAGAAACTTTAGAAAAGAAGGCAGTAATCTTTGTAACAGAAAAAGATGGCGGATCAGTGTATTTTACCACAATCCTTTGCGCGTAGAAACCACTATACCTCGTAGAAACTTTAGAAAAGAAGGCAGTAATCTTTGTTACAGAACAAGATGGCGGATCAGTGTATTTTACCACAATCCTTTGCGCGTAGAAACCACTATACCTCGTAGAAACTTTAGAACAGGGATCTTTGAAAACGTGAAACTTTGCAAGTGTGTAGCTGTTACCTGCTTTATTTATGTGAACGTGTAAGAAATTGTATGTACGTGAGTGGTACTGATCATGATTTAGGTTCGCAAAGGATTGTGGTAAAATTGATGAACTGTCACGTGATACTCACTATTTAACAAGTTATATTTCTGCAGTGCGCTTCCACTTTTCCCTTTTAATTTCTATTGATGTCAACTGCTATAAGAAGGGTAAATATATGAGACCCTCTTAGTATTATTATTATTATTAATATTATTATTATTATTAATATTGTTGTTATTATTAAAATTGTTATTATTAAAATTGTTATATTATTATTAATATTTTATTATTATTACTATTATTATTATTATTATATTTATTATTATTATTATTATTATTATCTTATTATTATTATCTTATTATTATTATTATTATTATTATTATTATTATTATTATTATTATTATTATTATTATTATTATTATTATTATTATAGACCGAATGCAATAATGGCGTCCAATTTCAATTGCCATTGTTCTGGACTGACTAGCCTCTCATACAGGTGAAAATGCTTTTGTGTTTCCACATGAACACGAGGCTAGTCGGTCAAGAACAATGACAATTGAAATTGGACGCCATTATTACATTCGGTGTATTATTAATATTGTTTTAGGAGTAAAAAAAACTTCGTTTCGACGCTTACTGAACGTCATTATCGAGTCAAATGAAATGAAAAACAATAAGCTATATAAAGAAGAAATAACCCACGTTACAACACACTTCAACCACTACAGAAAAATCTGAGCCCCAGGTGGGAAACGAACCCACGACCTGCCGATTTTCTAGACGGTTGCTCTACCACGACTGAGCTACTGGTCACTCTATGATTATCTGAGGGTTGAGTGTGATATAGCACTGAATACATCAGTGACGTGACATATACTGAAAACATCAGTTATTAAATGTCAGAATTATGTATACACCTAATTGCAGAAAGGTTGTCCACCTCGGAAAAGCACATTTACACATTTGCACATTTGCACATTCGCAACATCACGTGTATATTTGTTTTGCGCAAGTGGAACCCAGAGTCAATAGATTCAGTAGAAGTATACTGCCATAAGAATGCCGCGGCCTTATACAGAAGATTTCAGGTGGATAGTTGTATATCAGCGCTTGTAAAAGTGCAAATGTGTAAATGTGCAAATGTGTAAATGTGTAAATGTGCTTTCCCGAGGTGGACAACCTTTCTGCAATTAGGTGTATACACTCAATTGCATTAAGGTTGTCCACTTCGGAAAAGCACATTTACACATTTGCACATTTACACATTTGCACATTCGCAACATCACGTGTATATTTGTTTTGCGCAAGTGGAACCCAGAGTCAATAGATTCAGTAGAAGTATACTGCCATAAGAATGCCGCGGCCTTATACAGAAGATTTCAGGTGGATAGTTGTATTTCAGCGCTTGTAAAAGTGCAAATGTGTAAATGTGCTTTTCCGAGGTGGACAACCTTTCTGCAATTAGGTGTATACGCTATATAAATATAAGAAATCAAGAAAACATTTGTTACTCCTATGAGAATATAATACAGTCATTAAGTGAAAAGTTTCGCACGAATGGAGTGACTTTGTGTGTTATGAACAACATCTCGTGAATTAAACAATCAAGCTTATTCTTTTTCTTATTATTCTTATTCTTATTATTCTTATTCTTATTTTTCTTATTCTTATCCGTCTTATTGAGGTTTCCGTTATGTGAGAGTTCGCTGTATTGTCATTCTTCTTATTCTTATTCTTCTTCTTCTTATCCGTCTTATTGAGGTTTCCGTTAGGTGAGAGTTCGCTGTATTGTTATTCTTCTTATTCTTATTTTTCTTCTTCTTATCCGTCTTATTGAGGTTTCCGTTAGGTGAGAGTTCGCTGTATTGTTATTCTTCTTCTTCTTATTCTTCTTCTTCTTATCCGTCTTATTGAGGTTTCCGTTAGGTGAGAGTTCGCTGTATTGTTATTCTTCTTCTTCTTCTTCTTCTTCTTCTTATCCGTCTTATTGAGGTTTCCGTTAGGTGAGAGATCGCTGTATTGTTATTCTTCTTATTCTTATTCTTCTTCTTCTTATCCGTCTTATTGAGGTTTCCGTTAGGTGAGAGTTCGCGGTATTGTTATTATTAGTTGTTGTTCAAAAACGAAGATTCCCAAACTTTATTTCTTTTATCTTTCAAATATCCTTTTTTGCTGTTTTTTTTTATGGCAACCGCAATAACATTTCATAATTTCCACGTATTTTTGACTTATTTTTGTTTTGTGCGAAATTATCAACAGACAAAGTAAACTGTCAAAAAAACAGCGAATTTGTACTTTCAGTAAGGTGATGTAACGTATACATCATTCACATTTTCTACTTCACAACTCTAAAAACTCCTCTTGTTTACTTTGAAATAAAATATTCAAGCTGTCTGCCAACTACAAAGAGAACAAACCTCAAATGCTTAATTTCAATTCCAATAAAGCTTAGGTTTTTCTGCACTACATGATTTAATTGTATTCTTTTTTGTTGTTTGTTCAAAAAGATCATTTTCTAGACCACCCAAAGTCGTGCCGCCAATTAAGGTTGTCTTCCATAATTTATTTCTGTTTTCACTTTAGTGTACTTCAGCCGATCAGTTATGAATTGCATCCCTTATGTTTTCATTACTACGATACTCAAAACAATATCTTCACTAGTATCTTTTTAAATGAACCATAATCTTAGTAAAGAAATCGAATCGATTATAACTTCTAGGCGTTTCTTTCTACGTGTTAATATATATTTGCTGAACTTGAACTGATGCAATCGTTTTGGTCTGGACTTTCGTACTAAATTTTAAAGTTGTTTTTAGTTCAATAAATATTGGGTTGAAGCAGCTGACTTTTGTTTGCATAATGTATCCACATGTCTGCCAATCTGTTCTCAACTAGTTTTCTTTTTGCTTTTGTTTCACCTTATATCAGTTACGCCGCCCATTTTTTCGCGTGGCTTTCCAGAAAAATCCGTGAGTTTTACGATTTGTTTGGAAGATTTCAACTTTTTTTTCCTTTCAAAGAGGAACACGTACTCTGCTGGGTTCCTTCCTAGCTTGTAGGGTGTAGAAGCCACGGCAATGACTGTCAATATTAATTTAGTCCTACTGTGATGATGTCGGTGAGGAACTTTGCATTTTCCTTGGTCTATGGACCCCTAGCTTGGTTCTTACATTTGCTTTTCCGAGTGCATCCATGCGGCTACTCTTAGAGTCTGTCTTTAATTGCATTAATGCCGACATATTCGTATTTGTATCATCCCTTCCTCTGCCTACATCCAATCCACACCATTTACATATTCGTGGACAAATTCTGTAAAAGACTCTTTGGAACTCTTTTCTATACGATACGTTGAAGAAGAAGTAGATAAAAGGCGTAATTGCGGAGTTGGAATGAGCGATCGCGAAGGCCATGAAATAAAGGTGCGGTTTGATTGCACAGGGAATCTTGTTTGTCTGCCCCAAGAATCCTAGGAACATCCTTACATGGAATGTAAGCCAGCAAAGCGCGAAGGTAATGACCACTGTCATCAACATCTTCAGAACTTTCTTGTTGGTGGCACGCTTTCTGAAGACGTAGGTCGGGAGTAGCTCCGTTATACCTTTGCCGCGACCCCACAGCTTGAAAATGATGATAGGGTATACCACAGCCATGACACTAAGTGGAATCGCGTAGAAAAAAAGAAAGAGTATCACTGTGTAGAATATCCCTGCGTGCTCTTGGTTGAAGGAACTTGGCCACCTTTCGTAGCAAAAATAGTAGATATCTTTTTTATCGATTTTGATCACGTACAGGAGGGGCGAGAGAGTCAAAATCGAGAACACCCAGATTGTAAAGATAATGATCTTCACTCTGTAAAACGTAATGACTTTTTTAAAGGGTGTAGCAATTGCAAACAAGCGGTCGAACGAGATGGCCGTCAGGCTAAAGATGGCACTCTCCATCGATGACCCATGTACTAAAGGATTAAATTTGCAGACGATCACAGCTGCTGCCATGGATTCAAACGAATTGAAGCCGTTGATGTTGACCATTGCAACTATCGGCATACTCACCGCCGTGATGAACAGGTCTGCAAGGGCCATGTTGGCAATGAGGTAGTTGGTCGTGGTCCTCATTGTCGACGTCTTGGCAATTACATAGATCACCAGCGTATTCCCAAGAAAGGACATCAACAGTATAACAATATTGGTAGTGCCTTTGAGAGCCCTGGTCCATTCAGGATCTTTATATACCGGGCATAGACCTGTCTTGTTCAAGTTATCCAGACTGGAATTCATCCTCGTTGAAATGTAGGTAAGCACCGATAAAATCCCTCTCCAAATATCGTCCTGATGTTTCGCCGTTATTTACTTACGCAGTGAATAGTACTGTCAAGCCCAGATGTGATAACCAACTATTTATACTTCTATGTTTACCGCCAACAGTTATTTGTCACTAACTTTTGTGGAGCCGAAGTAAGGATTCAGAGTGTCCTAATTTCATGGAATGACAGATGGCTCCACGACAAAAGGATCCGTGGCTTGCGGTTATAATTTATCGGCCCAACTACTAATAACGTATGCGAGTTTTGATTGAATCTTGTTCAGTGATGGTTGGTTGGCAGTTTAATTTATTAGCCCAGCAAGGGAATGAGTTTTCTTTCTATCCCTTTCCATACCCAGCGTGTCACCAAGTCTCCTCAGCAAATCATCAGGGAATATATTAGGCAAGCACAAACGTTGGGCTCTATTGCTGAAGTTGAAGAACTTGCTTACATTACATCTTTGAGTAGGGTCAGGGGGAAATTACTAGTAATTTTCGCCTGGTAGGTTCAATAAGTTAGATTGGCCAGAACAAAAAAAGACACTCATTTGACAAGCTTATCTATATTTAAGTCTTAATAAAAAAATATACGAACTTGGCCATACCGGAAGAACACCAATCAAGTTGATCTGAACGTTTTTGTGTAGCATTTTCAATGTATTCTTAGAGACTGTGAGGCTTTTTCTAGTCTATCTTACACGTCATTTCCTACATGTAACTGTAATTCGCCAGCACGCGCTGACATTGAACGGTGGCTTATACGGACGTGTCCTTCACATGTAGTCGACGGGGTTGCATGTAACCTTTTATAGAGTAAGAAGGAAAATGTCACGTATAAT
Source organism: Actinostola sp. cb2023 (assembly GCA_033675265.1). Lineage (NCBI taxonomy): Eukaryota > Metazoa > Cnidaria > Anthozoa > Actiniaria > Actinostolidae > Actinostola > Actinostola sp. cb2023. The sequence continues at coordinate 56,204 of JAUJYZ010001347.1, forward strand.
ATGTCACGTACAATAGTAGCTCAAAATCACCGGCCGATCTCAATATTGAATGATTGGTGCGCGCCATCCCAGGGGGGGGGGGGGGGGGGGTGTCTGCCATGTGAAAAGGACGGAGATGATCGTCGGAAAATTTGAATTAGACCCCTAAAGCAGATCAATCTGGGCGTGGTTTTTGCTTTGTTTGACCCCTAAAAGATACCATTCTAAACCAGAAATATTACAGATTTCCTGGCTGATCGGTCTAGACCACCATCACAATATATGTCGAGTTTTATAACTTCGCGTGCATGCAACCCTAAATGATACCTCGATGGCTAAATATATTTGTGTTCCATCATGAACACCCTAAGGGAGACCAAAAACCGTAATTTACCCCCCCCCCCCCCCCCCCCCGGGGGCGCGCCATATGAGAACCGTTTCGGCAGCTCGTATGAAGTTCATCATTAATTATCTTCATTATCGTTATCCCGTCATAATTTTTAAGGTTCATTTATATGAATATTTTGGGTATGTGAAAACATCTTTGTGTCTCCAGTTCACCGAGTAATATTAGCGAACGCAGTAAATGATATGAAGTAATATACAAACTGAATATGTATCTTTTGCGTGGGTCTCATTTTGTGAACAACAACAAGTGCTTTGAGAAATAAGGTCCGACATGAGTAAATCATATCGACAGATTTCAATGCGTCAAGTCTAGCATTCAATTGTCTCTTTACAGCCTTTACCGTCACAGTTTCAATTGACCAACATTAGAGAGTCGACAAAATCTCATTAGTTCTTAAGCTATTCCGTTATTTGATAATAACAATCATCGTCAATACCGAATCGAATCTTCTTATTGGATTTTTAACGCCCAGCCAATTTTAACTCCAATTTTCTAAGATTAGTTAGAACTAAATCTTCTTCAAGCCACAACTATTCGCGACAAAGAATAACTTGCTTAAGCGTTTATGAAGCTTGTAATCAATCTTAATTAAGGCTTTCACCACCTTGGACGATTGTAATAACGGCCAACGTTTGTAACTTCTGTTTTCATAATCTGACTCACTTAGTTTTACATTGACTTAAAAATATAATATTTTAATTTTACTTTGTACTTTCTGTATCGTGAAGGAAAGAAAGTGGATTTAAAAAGCTACAGATGGTATAGTGTTTGTTAGTGTTGCTTGGTTACGACGTATTTGTTGACGTTTTCTGGCGTGTGTGAGATTTTTCCTTCAGCTACATCTGTTTGGGGGAAGCCCACGCATCAACTCGTAAACATAAAAGTATTTTAATTTTTTAGTCGTTAATCAAATAAAGGAACACTAAATATTATTGAGGAACTCAAGAAATAAGGAAATAAAGGAACACTAAATGTTGAGGAATTGTTTGTCTGCTAGTGTTGAATTCAATATCGGTATCATTATCTGAAAAAAAAATGAAAAGAGAAAAATGAAGGAAAAATTGAAGAGAAAAGAATCCGGCCTGTTCCTCCTCCAGAAAGGACTCAATCATCACTACCTTTTTTCGTTATTTCATAGTTAAATCTTATCATACTAGTTATAATTTCAACTTTATACTGATGAGTTGGTACTGATTATACGACATTTTCTTCAGTCTATTTCTGTTAGTCTGTTACGAGAGACTCGGCTCAGGACAACCGCTTAGAACTTTATTGCTATAAGCGCTATATAAATATTTTATTTATTTATTTATCTACTCAAACAAGTATTCCCGTGGGCTATGACTTAGATACTACCGAAATCACTCGACTGTTAGCACCACCAAAATAACGATCGATCGTGTTTTGAATTTCGGTTAACTCACGTGACCATTTGGAGAACTCCAAATGGACATGTGACATTCAAAAAGGTCTCCAGGATCAGAAAAGAGTGAGAAACTAATGTCACATGACCATTTGGAGCTCCCCAAATGGTCACGTGAGTTAACCGAAATTCAAAACGCCATCGATCGTTACTTTGGCGGTGCTAACAGTCGAGTGATTTCGGTAGTAAACTGTAGTCCAAATCACTAGAACTATTTTTTATTCTTATTATTCTTACTTTTTTATGGGGGGGGGGGGGGGGGGGGATTGGCTGTGCACCATTGCAGACGACAGTCGCAGTCGTTGCTAGATCCTTCGATCACGTGAATACCACAATAAATTACGCAATGATGTCACAGGCAGCCCAACCATTGCTTTTTGTGACTCCTGCGGGATGCGCCCGCAGCAAATGTGTATATTGAAACAAGGTATGAAACTCCATCACGTGACAAATACGTTTTTGACCCTAATTTTGTCAATGTGATGTGAAAATTCAATTTTTCTTCGAATAACTAAACTTTACCGTATTCTCGAAGCACATTGTAAGTGTCAGTCGTCTAACTTCAACGTACGCTGAGAAACTAATTTTTGAAATTTTGAGCGTCGTGGCCCGATGTGCGCCGCGTTTCGTTGGTGCACTTTTCCGTGAGGCAGTCGGATTTTACCTTCGAGAGGACATCGGCAAGCGCTCGGCAAATCTGAATTGTGCTCTTTTTTGCAAGTTTTAATATTTATATTTTCACTAAATATAAGTCAAAACATTTACAATATACTTTATTTGTTTTCTGTTTTGACTTTTATATAGTATTTGTATTGTGTTTTGATTTTTATCGATTAAAATGCTTTAAAATTGCGGCATTGTGTTTTATAAATGCAGAATAGTTTCCATATTTAGTACTGCACAACACATTTTTGCTATCAGTGCTAGTAAACAAAATGACAAACAAACGTATTTATTTCAACAATCAGTTAAAATAAGTTTACTAGCTTTTTACACACTGTTTTGCCGTTCTTTCTGTACAATTCATTCACTATATTGATCAGTATTACTATGGATATTGTTTTGTATATAAAAATACAAAATTAATAAATTTTATGCCTGTCACCACAATCGACGAAGTTGTGAATGAATAACAAACATCGGAGTGCGATATTAAAAGCTTACTTACGTTCTTCCGTGAACCATATTTAAAATTACTCTGTGTTTCTCTCAGATGATAGTATTTGCTAAATGAGTTGTACTATGTCAATGACAATAAAGAACAACTGTTAATATTTTAGTTCACGGCTGCTTGATGAGTCCATCGCCATTCATCATGCCGGACTCCTTCGATGTCAGTGAATTAATTTGAGTTCGTCTCAAGGTTTATACTGTGTTGGCGTTCCGGCTTGTGTTGTAAGAAGTACTGTAAGAGAGAGTCATAATGTTTAAACAGATAAAGTACTAGGTTCTTTGTTGAACTTGATTGAAGTGTACAATGTGTAAGTCTTTAATATTTCAATGACAACTGTACACATGTACAAGTGAAATAGCTCGGTCATAAGCTTAATTTATGAAAAATAACTGAAGCAGCCCTTCTGCCATAGTATAGGCAAGTCCTTTCATGTCTTTTATTAGAGAACAGTTAGAGCAAAAACTACTGAAACCTCAAGAAAATAATTCAGAAAATATATTTAGTTCAGCTTAGTTTTCGATTCAACCAAACTGTCGTGTGTCGAGCACAACATACAATTCTCCACCATTCAAAATGAAAAAGGACTACTTTAAAACCGTCAAATTTTTGTTGTTGATGGGAAAATGGCGCTGCTACTGTTGCTGTTGGTCCTTTATTTACACTGTTGTTATTGTTTATATTGGTGCTGCCAGTATTGTTGCTGCCTCACCCACCTCTAATTACATTCTACACAGTCTTTGTTTTGTTGTTGTTGTTTGTTGTTGTTGTTGTTGTTGTTGTTGATAATGGCGCTGCTACTGTTGCTGTTGGTCCTTTATTTACACTGCTGTTATTGTTTATATTGGTGCTGCCAGTATTGTTGCTGCCTCACCCACCTCTAATTACATTCTACACAGTCTTTGTTTATTGTTGTTGTTGTTGTTGTTGTTGTTGTTGATAATGGCGCTGCTACTGTTGCTGTTGGTCCTTTATTTACACTGCTGTTATTGTTTATATTGGTGCTGCCAGTATTGTTGCTGCCTCACCCACCTCTAATTACATTCTACACAGTCTTTGTTTATGTTGTTTGTTGTTGTTGTTGTTGTTGTTGATAATGGCGCTGCTACTGTTGCTGTTGGTCCTTTATTTACACTGTTGTTATTGTTTATATTGGTGCTGCCAGTATTGTTGCTGCCTCACCCACCTCTAATTACATTCTACACAGTCTTTGTCTTTGTTTATTGTTGTTGTTGTTGTTGTTGTTGTTGTTGATAATGGCGCTGCTACTGTTGCTGTTGGTCCTTTATTTACACTGTTGTTATTGTTTATATTGGTGCTGCCAGTATTGTTGCTGCCTCACCCACCTCTAATTACATTCTACACAGTCTTTGTTTATATTCTGTTGTTGTTGTTGTTGTTGTTGTTGTTGTTGATAATGGCGCTGCTACTGTTGCTGTTGGTCCTTTATTTACACTGCTGTTATTGTTTATATTGGTGCTGCCAGTATTGTTGCTGCCTCACCCACCTCTAATTACATTCTACACAGTCTTTGTTTATGTTTGTTGTTGTTGTTGTTGTTGTTGTTGTTGATAATGGCGCTGCTACTGTTGCTGTTGGTCCTTTATTTACACTGTTGTTATTGTTTATATTGGTGCTGCCAGTATTGTTGCTGCCTCACCCACCTCTAATTACATTCTACACAGTCTTTGTTATTTGTTTGTTGTTGTTGTTGTTGTTGTTGTTGTTGATAATGGCGCTGCTACTGTTGCTGTTGGTCCTTTATTTACACTGTTGTTATTGTTTATATTGGTGCTGCCAGTATTGTTGCTGCCTCACCCACCTCTAATTACATTCTACACAGTCTTTGTTTATTGTTGTTGTTGTTGTTGTTGTTGTTGTTGTTGTTGATAATGGCGCTGCTACTGTTGCTGTTGGTCCTTTATTTACACTGCTGTTATTGTTTATATTGGTGCTGCCAGTATTGTTGCTGCCTCACCCACCTCTACATTTACATTCTACACAGTCTTTGTTTATTGGTGCTGTATTGTTGCCTCACCCACCTCTGTTGTTGTTGTTGTTGTTGTTGATAATGGCGCTGCTACTGTTGCTGTTGGTCCTTTATTTACACTGTTGTTATTGTTTATATTGGTGCTGCCAGTATTGTTGCTGCCTCACCCACCTCTAATTACATTCTACACAGTCTTTGTTTATGTTGTTGTTGTTGTTGTTGTTGTTGTTGATAATGGCGCTGCTACTGTTGCTGTTGGTCCTTTATTTACACTGCTGTTATTGTTTATATTGGTGCTGCCAGTATTGTTGCTGCCTCACCCACCTCTAATTACATTCTACACAGTCTTTGTTTATTGTTGTTGTTGTTGTTGTTGTTGTTGATAATGGCGCTGCTACTGTTGCTGTTGGTCCTTTATTTACACTGTTGTTATTGTTTATATTGGTGCTGCCAGTATTGTTGCTGCCTCACCCACCTCTAATTACATTCTACACAGTCTTTGTTTATTGTTGTTGTTGTTGTTGTTGTTGTTGATAATGGCGCTGCTACTGTTGCTGTTGGTCCTTTATTTACACTGCTGTTATTGTTTATATTGGTGCTGCCAGTATTGTTGCTGCCTCACCCACCTCTAATTACATTCTACACAGTCTTTGTTTTTTTGTGTTTTGTGTGTTGTTGTTGTTGTTGTTGATAATGGCGCTGCTACTGTTGCTGTTGGTCCTTTATTTACACTGCTGTTATTGTTTATATTGGTGCTGCCAGTATTGTTGCTGCCTCACCCACCTCTAATTACATTCTACACAGTCTTTGTTTTTGTTGTTGTTGTTGTTGTTGTTGTTGTTGTTGTTGTTGATAATGGCGCTGCTACTGTTGCTGTTGGTCCTTTATTTACACTGTTGTTATTGTTTATATTGGTGCTGCCAGTATTGTTGCTGCCTGTTGCTGCCTCACCCACCTCTAATTACATTCTACACAGTCTTTGTTTTATGTGTTGTTGTTGTTGTTGTTGTTGTAATGGCGCTGCTACTGTTGCTGTTGGTCCTTTATTTACACTGTTGTTATATTGTTTGGTGTGCTGCAGTATTGTTGCTGCCTCACCCACCTCTAATTACATTCTACTGTTGTTGTTGTTGTTGTTGTTGATAATGGCGCTGCTACTGTTGCTGTTGGTCCTTTATTTACACTGCTGTTATTGTTTATATTGGTGCTGCCAGTATTGTTGCTGCCTCACCCACCTCTAATTACATTCTACACAGTCTTTGTTTATGTTTGTTGTTGTTGTTGTTGTTGATAATGGCGCTGCTACTGTTGCTGTTGGTCCTTTATTTACACTGTTGATATATTGGTGCTGCCAGTATTGTTGCTGCCTCACCCACCTCTAATTACTGTTGCTGTTGTTGTCCTTTATTTACACTGCTACTGTTGCTATTGTCCTTTATTTACATTGTTATTGTTTATATTGGTGCTGCCAGTATTGTTGCTGCCTCCCACCTCTAATTACATTCTACACAGTCTTTGTTTATGTTTGTTGTTTGTTGTTGTTGTTGTTGTTGTTGATAATAGCACTGCTACTGTTGCTGTTGGTCCTTTATTTACACTGTTGTTATTGTTTATATTGGTGCTGCCAGTATTGTTGCTGCCTCACCCACCTCTAATTACATTCTACACAGTCTTTGTTTATGTTTGTTGTTGTTGTTGTTGTTGTTGTTGATAATAGCACTGCTACTGTTGCTGTTGGTCCTTTATTTACACTGTTATTGTTTATATTGGTGCTGCCAGTATTGTTGCTGCCTCACCCTCCTCTAATTGCGTTCTACACAGTCTTTGTTTATGTTTGTTGTTGTTGTTGTTGTTGTTGATAATAGCACTGCTACTGTTGCTGTTGGTCCTTTATTTACACTGCTGTTATTGTTTATATTGGTGCTGCCAGTATTGTTGCTGCCTCAACCACTGTGGCCGAGAGAACGAACTGACAAACTGAACTCACATGAAGCGCTCGGTCCAGGAATTGGACTAGGCACCACAGCGGTGAGAGGCGTAACCACTCGAGTACTCATGTTTCCACGTGGGAGACATTCCAAAATCTCTCTCGACCTCTTAAAAAAGTGATGTCAAATCTATTTCATCTCGTGTCCTCTTTGTCCATATTTGTATTGGTATATGTCTCCAGTGCTATTGTAACATTAGTAGGCATACTTGGTTCTCTTCTTAAATTACTCCTCTTCGTCCATATTTGTATTAGTATATGTCTCCAGTGCTATTGTAACGTTAGTAGGCATACTTGGTTCCCTTCTTAAATTACTCCTCTTCGTCCATATTTGTATTGGTATATGTCTACAGTATATGTCCATATTTGTATTGATATATGTCTACAGTGCTATGTGTAACGTTAGTAGGCATACTTGGTTCCCTTCTTATTTACTCCTCTTCGTCCATATTTGTATTGGTATATGTCTCCAGTGCTATTGTAACGTTAGTAGGCATACTTGGCTCTCTTCTTAAATTACTCCTCTTCGTCCATATTTGTATTGGTATATGTCTCCAGTGCTATTGTAACGTTAGTAGGCATACTTGGCTCTCTTCTTAAATTACTCCTCTTCGTCCATATTTGTATTAGTATATGTCTCCAGTGCTATTGTAACGTTAGTAGGCATACTTGGCTCTCTTCTTAAATTACTCCTCTTCGTCCATATTTGTATTAGTATATGTCTCCAGTGCTATTGTAACGTTAGTAGGCATACTTGGCTCTCTTCTTAAATTACTCCTCTTCGTCCATATTTGTATTGGTATATGTCTCCAGTGCTATTGTAGCGTTAGTAGGCATACTTGGCTCTCTTCTTAAATTACTCCTCTTCGTCCATATTTGTATTGGTATATGTCTCCAGTGCTATTGTAACGTTAGTAGGCATACTTGGCTCTCTTCTTAAATTACTCCTCTTCGTCCATATTTGTATTAGTATATGTCTCCAGTGCTATTGTAACGTTAGTAGGCATACTTGGCTCTCTTCTTAAATTACTCCTCTTCGTCCATATTTGTATTAGTATATGTCTCCAGTGCTATTGTAACGTTAGTAGGCATACTTGGCTCTCTTCTCTCTTCGTCCATATTTGTAAAATATGTCTCCAGTGCTGTAACGTTAGTAGGCATACTTGGCTCTCTTCTTAAATTACTCCTCTTCGTCCATATTTGTATTAGTATATGTCTCCAGTGCTATTGTACGTTAGTAGGCATACTTGGCTCTCTTCAGTGCATATTTGTATTATTGTCTCCAGTGCTATTGTAACGTTAGTAGGCATACTTGGCTCTCTTCTTAAATTACTCCTCTTCGTCCATATTTGTATTGGTATATGTCTCCAGTGCTATTGTAGCGTTAGTAGGTATACTTGGCTCTCTTCTTAAATTACTCCTCTTCGTCCATATTTGTATTGGTATATGTCTCCAGTGCTATTGTAACGTTAGTAGGCATACTTGGCTCTCTTCTTAAATTACTCCTCTTCGTCCATATTTGTATTAGTATATGTCTCCAGTGCTATTGTAACGTTAGTAGGCATACTTGGCTCTCTTCTTAAATTACTCCTCTTCGTCCATATTTGTATTGGTATATGTCTCCAGTGCTATTGTAACGTTAGTAGGCATACTTGGTTCCCTACTTAAATTACTTGACGATGAACGAAATGATGTATGCAACACCGGTCTTTTACACATCCACCTCAGTAAAATATCCCGTACCCCTTTGCGGTAATCTTTACTAAATATCACATATATCCATGGGGTGATACCGCTATTGGCGTATCTCATGAAATTACCAAACAGCCAAAGATTCAAAGGTGGGGGGTCCTCGTTATACACGAAGAACATCACGTGATAGGGCAGCCAACACACAGCAAAACATATCACGACTGTTATCAACATTTTTAAGACTTTCTTCTTGGTTCTGCTTTGGATTCGCTGCGACGTGGCAGATTCTTGTCCAGGAATTGTTCTCTTCCATACTGTATTGATAATGGTGCCATACAGAATACTTATAATTACCAATGGTGCGGCATACCACGTGACAAAAATGAAGATAGTGTAGGCCCCTTCCAGTTGAGTCTCGGTGCCCAAGCTACTAAACACCGACCAATTTTCACGGCAGTAGTACTCATTGTTATAAGGATCAAGAGCCAATTGGACGATAAAGAACAGTGGCAACGGAAGTATAAACGAAGTCACCCATATTATTAACACAATCCACTTGACCAGATCCATAGTTATCAACCTTTTGAAAGGAAAAAAAGTGGCACAGAACCTATCCGTTGCTATGGCGACGAGAGTAAAAATCGAAGAACAGCACGAGATATCTTGAGTGTAGACCAGAGTCCTGCAGAATGACAACCCCCAGAACCCCCCAAAGGTAATGGTGTCTGTACCTATGATTTGCTCTCGAGCAGCCATGGGTATTCCAAATGCGGTGATCAACAAGTCTGCCACTGCGTTGTTGATGATAAAATAGTGGGTTATTGTCCTCATGCGTTTGTTTGAATAAACGACGCACATGATTAACAAGTTGCCGACTACTGATGCCACGATGAGAAGGATGTAGAAGATTGAAGAGATCCAGATTTCCACGTCGCTAAAGCTGTAATATCCTGTGTCTGTATCGGTGTAGTTAGCGCTGGTGTTCAATGCCGCCGCCATCTCTCGTAGATGCACTTGTTATCTATCAAGTACAACGAATAATTTCAGTTCATTTGTGAAGAAAACAAGATGATACATTGTGAAAGAAATAGTTTTGAGGGAGAAACGCACGCTATTCAAACCCTGGAAAGTCATTGAAAATTTTCAACTATTTTCCAATGAATTTCAAGGGTTGTAGAGCGCACGTTTTTTTCAGTGTTCCCGAGGAAATTGAATCGAGTATATACTTTATTATTATTTCATACAGCCTTTTGCAAAAATTATGTCGCAACCAAGTATATCACTATATCACTATATCACTATATACCCGAAGATTTATACTATCAAATGAATGTGAAAATAACTTTCGTGTGTAGCTTGTATTGTATTCATGGCTCTCCAATCCATTCTTGTACAGTCAACCATCTTGAAATGCGTGTACGGGTATCGTGCGGGCATGCGGGACTCACACTGGTATATAGTGATATACTGATATACTTGGTCGCGACATAATTTTTGCAAAAGGCTGTAATTTATATATATAATTTATATAATTAATTTATATAATTAATTTATATAATTTTTTAATTTTTATGATTTTGTTATAATTTTACTTCTTTATATTTTTTATATATATATTTTTATACTTTTCGATATTAAATGATGTTTTAGTTTCCTTAGCTGTGCTAAGTGACTCGTGTCAAATGATTACTGGTTTTCAATTCACCTTTCCCCTTATGACGTAGTGATACCACTACTCCCAGAATCCTTTTCGTAGCTTCTTTTGTTATTCTAATTCACCCCATACCTTGGTACTCTCATAGGAGTTAAAACATTTGAATACAAATAAGAATTCGAAAAGGATTCTGGTAGTAGTGGATCGCTACGTCATAAGGGGAATCGGGAATTGACCAGCTTGTTTTGTTATTCTAATTCATCCTTTTGTTTTGTATCTTAGAAGTGAGGCTAACCTGAATTTCAAGTAATTTCAAGATGGGTCAATAGTTATTTAACAAAGCCAATATATACCATACGAAACCAAGTCTCTATTTACGCTTAGGCGACGAATTATACTTGATAACTTACATACAACTTACTAGATCTGACAAGATTTCTTCCTCTTAGCTGATCGTACAGTGTACGTCCTAAGTGACCAGGGTACGATCCAAGACCTCGGCCATTAACATGCATTAACACTTGAGTTGGTTGGAGCGCCTGAGTATTCAGGCAGGTCAATCTCCTCGATTAGCAAAGCACTTGTGCCGAGCTTGAATACTTTGAGACACAAATCACGTCTGGGATTCGGACGTTTCCGAGTCTCTATTAACACTTGGCAAAACGACTCTACGAGTAAATAAACCACGAAAAATAATCAATAGAAATATGTACATAATATGATTGCTGTAAATGTTTAATAAATAAAAGGCTTTATCTAAAGCCTCAGTTATTTATTACAATAGAAATATCTTGTAGAAGTCTAAACGAACATTATTTACTCTACAAATAAGAGTAATAACCAACACCTGTGCGTTAATATATTGAGCTAAATCCAATATCCTTTCTTCTACCATAACAATCATCTTAAAATCACTATTGTTCTTTTAGATACTAAACTGGGACCCGTTTCTCCAAAGACCCGTGAGCTTATCGGGCCCGATAAGGTTTTAAAAAAAATATATATCTTCAAAGCAAAGTAGTTTACAGACATGAAACTTTGCATGAAGGGAAAGTTTGTTCATATTAAAAACGTGTCAAAAGAACAGCTATGTAGAGTAAGTGTCTCAGATTTCTGGGATGTCTTTTCGGGCCCGAAAAGTTTACGGGGCTTTCTAGACTTGCCACAAGTCGACCTGCGAGCCATTGAGGTCGCGAAGTCTAGGGCTTTCGAGAAACAGGCCCAGAGCAATTATTTGTGTTCGCTTATGTCTATATAGTTGCGGTAATAATAATAATAATAATTACTTTGAAACGAAATTATTTATTAAGAAATTGTTGTTGATACAATCACACTATCCAGTTAAGTAGTTTGGGCTGCGCGGTTGTCATGACAATGTAAAATGCAAAAGATACTGACTGACTTTGGGACGTTCTTCGTTTGTCTGTCGTTCTTCTTTTGACGTCTGTCTTTTTTGCTTCTGTCAATAGATAACAAAAAAAAACTAACAGCTTATTTTGGGACGTTTGTCGGTCTTTTTCACTACGTACCGTCAATATAGATAGCAAAAAAAAACTAACAACTTATTTTGGGACGTTCTTCGTTTGTCTGTCGTTCTTCGTTTGTCGGTCTTTTTCACTACTGTCAATATAGATAACAAAAAAAACTAACAGCTTATTTTGGGACGTTCTTCGTTTGCCTGTCGTTCTTCGTTTGTCTGTCTTTTTCACTACTGTCAATATAGATAACAAAAAAAACTAACAGCTTATTTTGGGACGTTCTTCGTTTGTCTGTCGTTCTTCGTTTGTCTGTCTTTTTCACTACTGTCAATATAGATAACAAAAAAAACTAACAGCTTATTTTGGGACGTTCTTCGTTTGTCTGTCGTTCTTCGTTTGTCGGTCTTTTTCACTACTGTCAATATAGATAACAAAAAAAACTAACAGCTTATTTTGGGACGTTCTTCGTTTGTCTGTCTTTTTCACTACTGTCAATATAGATAACAAAAAAAACTAACAGCTTATTTTGGGACGTTCTTCGTTTGTCTGTCTTTTTCACTACTGTCAATATAAATAAAATAAAAAACTAACAGCTTATTTTGGGACGTTCTTCGTTTGTCTGTCGTTCTTCGTTTGTCTGTCTTTTTTGCTTCTGTCAATATAGATAAAAAAAAAACTAACAGCTTATTTTGGGACGTTCTTCGTTTGTCTGTCTTTTTCACTACTGTCAATATAGATAACAAAAAAAACTAACAGCTTATTTTGGGACGTTCTTCGTTTGTCTGTCGTTCTTCGTATGTCTGTCTTTTTCACTACTGTCAATATAGATAACAAAAAAAACTAACAGCTTATTTTGGGACGTTCTTCGTTTGTCTGTCTTTTTCACTACTGTCAATATAAATAAAATAAAAAACTAACAGCTTATTTTGGGACGTTCTTCGTTTGTCTGTCGTTCTTCGTTTGTCTGTCTTTTTTGCTTCTGTCAATAGATAACAAAAAAAAACTAACAGCTTATTTTCACTTGCATTCACCACCGTCCTATCATTATTTTCCCTATTGAATTATGTATTAGATTTCTTGTGTCCAATTTTTTCAGTTAAAAATAACTAGCTGTATTGTGGAATTTCTCATTTATGAAATCTTATCAACTTATTTTTAAACCGCTTATAGTCCAACTAAACAAAGCAATTTTCTTCTGCACATTTTTATAATTATGAACCTTACACGTTGAGATTTTGCCACTTATAATCATTTCAGCAACATTGTATATCTGTAGAATCCTCTTTTGACGTTTTCTGACCTCCATGTATTAGTTTATCGCTTATAGTCCAACTAAGCAAAGCAATTTTCTTCTGCACATTTTTATAATTATGAACCTTACACGTTGAGATATTGCCACTTATAATCATTTCAGCAACATTGTATATCTGTAGAATCCTTTTTTGACGTTTTCTGATCACCATTTATTAGTTTATCGCTTATAGTCCAGCTAATCAAAGCAATTTTCTTCTGCACATTTTTATAATTATGAATCTTACACGTTGAGATTTTGCCACTTTTAATCATTTCAGCAACATTGTATATTTTTGACGTTTTCTGATCACCATTTATTAGTTTATCGCTTATAGTCCTACTAAACAAAGCAATCTGTGTAGTGTTTGTTTTCGTCAGTGTGAAATTGCTGAAACTCTTTAACCACTTTAAAACCGCGCGTGGAAAACCGTTGCAGAAACCATTATTATTCTCAATAAAGTTATAATTATTACTGTTCTGGTGAAATAATAACTATTTCCTCGTTTGAAGGTATACTTAGCTCACCAAATGAAAGAAGTTTTATACTTATGGAATTATCGTTTTTTCAATAAAGCTGCTATTTATAGTTTACTTGAACGCGAGACTGATAGCTTAGTTTCTCTAAAAAGTCAAGTCAAAGCGTCGAATGTTATCGCTGTACGCTGTAATTAAACTTTTTTAACCGTATTTTCTGCTTACTTTGCCTTAATGAATCATGGAAATGTCATAACAAACAACTGTTTGGTTCCCGTTATGTCAGTCAGAATGTTTTTTCAGTGCCAAACAAATTATTTGAATGTCTTTTTATTATTAAAACTTCAACGTATAGATGTAAAGACGCGGCATCGAAGCGTCAACATCACTAGTTTTTGCAATCAATCGATATCTATACTTGATGGAAATGGGATTTTTTTGAAGGGTTGATTTCAACTTACTTAGTTCAATTGACTCTATTCCAGAATACACGGAATAAACACTTGGATGCTTTTATTTCAGCACATTTAAAATTCCAAACTGTTCCTTGTAACTTTATTATGATACAACAAGGAATCGTTTTATTTTACAGTGGACAGTAGCTGCGTGACAGCGATTTAGGGATGTTATTCTGTGTATTCCTATTCTGGAATAAGGCCGTCAATCGAACGCACCCTTAGGCTATGACAGAAAATGCTGAAAGCAAAACCTTACCTTGAAGTATTGTCTTGTTAGTTTAGTAATTGCGACCTCAATGAGAAGAAAGTAAAGACAATTGGACCGCGCGCTTCTTCGTTTCAGTTCACAATGATCACCACATCTCTTGGAAAACAAGTTTGCAATGCAAATCAAGTAATTTGTCACTTATAACGGTAGAATTCTAAAGAAGTGTTTAACGGGTTAAACTGTGTTTTTCTTTCATCTGAATAGAGCATCCTTAAGCCAAAAGTGTCGATTGTTTCCCGCGTTTTCTGGTTTCCATATTATTCATGCGTTCGAGGGCCAAACTGATAGAGCTGCGTCTAGCAATGTGGGACCTTTATTGGGTTAAACTGTTTTTTTTCATTAATCTCAATAGAGCAACAAAACGTGTCGATTGGAAGAGATACGGAAGAGAATGAAAATACTGCGTCAATTATTTCCAAGGAAATTATTTTAAGTTCATGTTCCATTTGTATACTCCCGGGTATATATTATTATACTCCATAAATATTTTTCTTAGTGTACTGTATTCGTATAGTTCACATGAACACTGAACACTGTTCATGGTATTGACTGAAGACAGTCTTTACGTATAGTGTATGTCTAAGTATAGCAACCGTTTTTTGCTATAAAATTCATAGTCTTAGATTTATTTCATTATTATTATTATTATTATTATTATTATTATTATTATTATTATTATTATTATTATTATTATTATTATTATTATTATTATTATTATTATTATTATTATTATTATTATTATTATTGTGTAAATGTGGAAGCTACGTTTGGTGGGCAGAACGAAAAGAAGTGTCACCTACTAGCATAGTAATTATTTTGTTTAAAATTGTTGTTTATTGTTTCCGTTTTCTGGTTACCATAGGGGTGCTTCAAGCGACATGGGACCTTAAGACAGTTTTATACTTTTAGAGTGATTTTATTAATTTTATAGTATATTATATTATTATATGAGGGCCACCTGAAAATTATCATATTTGGTAACGGTGTTACCCTATCCAATAAAGTTATTATTATCATCATCATCATCATCATCATCATCATCATCATTATTATTATTATTATTATTATTATTATTATTTCTAATCAGCAATTTGAACTCATTTTTCAATGTTTCCACAACTCCCTCTCCATCCCCCCCCCCCCCCCTCTCCCCCCCCCCCCCCCCCCCCCCTGTCTCCCTCTCTCTCTCTCTCTTGTGTTGTTCGCTGCATGAGACTCATACTACCAAGAGATTGTCACTCGCTTTTGGTCTGCAAGCTATGGGGCCTGGGATTTGCAATTTTTGTTGTGTGCCGGACAAGCAATTTTTGTCAATTTCATAAAGGTGCCTTTATTGACGCCAGATTGTAATTTCGTATCCTTGTTCTAACCTTAAAACTGAATTCTCAAAACGTTTGTGCATTGAATGTATATATAATACAATACTCACTCAAAGAGTTTTACAACCACTCCAAAATGCTGTGCACAAGTACATGACAACAACCATGGGTTTCTCAATCGCCAGAGTGCTATAACGAGCCAACATCCTCTTAAACTCAAGGACTACTCAAATGGGGCTGAGTGGAGCCAGTGGAATTGTCTGCTGGTTTAATAAGTCTCTCTTAGTGTTGTACAAACATAAACGATCTTGTTTGTGTTATACAGTCATCTGCCACAGGCCGTCATGCAGGTGTCTTGTCGAAGACTTTCATTTTGGTTTCCAATTAGTTTTGATCTAACGAGGATAAATACAATGATGAATTAAAGATATCAGACATAACGTCCAATTATGAGGATGGATATGAGAGTCCTTTCTTGTGAAGGCCGAACTAGCCGAATACTCCAGTTTCGAGTTGTTTACGCACCGCTGTACTCCTTGACAAAAGACGCGTTTGCTCAACCTTAGCCTCATACAATCCAGAGAATAACCCGTGGAATTAAAAATGGTTTATATTGTTGAATGTCAACACTTTTTCGCGTTTTCGTCGGTATTTGTGCATAATTTACACTGAATTGAGGCTAAGCAAACGCGTCTTTTGTCAAAGTGCATATCAGGGTAATTTTTTTATTTTGAAAATCGATTACATATGAAGTGAATAGTGGGATGGTTCAGTATTTTGTGATTTGAGCTTCGCATTTGCGAGTTATAAAGGTTTGAAATGGTGATATGGTAATTCAGTGACGTCAACGCAGGCATCATTTATTATACAAAAGCGCCCCTTTGCAAATTACTGACATTTTTAAACTGGCAAAAAGTTATTCTACAACTTATATAAATGATGTTAAACTTTTTTTTCTATTTTAGAAAAGAGTACTGCTTGAAAAAATATAAATAAGTTACGGCAAATGCCTGCGTTGACGTCACCTAATTAGCATATCACGATTTCAAACCTTCATAACTCGCCAATGCGAAGCTCAAATCACAAAATACTGAACCATCCCACTATTCAGTTCATATATAATCGATTTTCAACAGAAACAAATAACCCTGATATGCACTTTAAGGAGTACAGCGGTGTCTAAACAACTCGAAACTGGAGTATTGGTTATAGTAAACAGTACTAATTCAATGAACGATGGCAGGAAGATATTACGGTCAGTCCGGTCAAACAATCAACCAGTCTTAATTTTTGTTTCCAATTAGTTTTGATATTATGAAGGCTGAGCCAGACAATCAGAAAGCCAGACAGCCATTGCTTTATTTTATATACTACAATGTACTAATTAGGAGTTCTTAGAACTTTCCTTTTACCACGCACAGACGTTATTTTGACATTACCATGTTGGTTTAACCTACACATGATTCAAGAGACTTGAAGTTAACCCTGTTTTCGGAGAGCCTACTCACAGGTTATGTTGATTATAGTAACAATAACGTCAAGAGTGTCAGTGTCACCATTTGCTCTCCCCTCCTTCCCCTGGCGCTCTTCATCCGCTTTGACCTCCTAATTTCCCTCCCTCCCTCCATAACTTGCCAACGCGAAGTTCAAATCACAAAATACTGAAACCCCACTTAAAGAGCCGGAGAGCCTACTCACAGGTTATGTTGATTATAGTAACAATAACGTCAAGAGTGTCAGTGCAATAACGTCACAGGTTAGTTGATTATAGTGTCAGAGTGTCAGTGTGTCAGTGTCACCATTTGCTCTCCCCTCCTTCTCCTGGCGCTCCTCATCCGCTTACCCTCCTCGTCCCTCCCATTTCCCCAAGAGCCTACTCACAGATTATGTTGATTATAGTAACAATAACGTCAAGAGTGTCAGTGTCACCATTTGCCCTCCCCTCCTTCTCCTGGCGCTCCTCATCCGCTTACCCTCCTCGTCCCTCCCATTTCCCCAAGAGCCTACTCACAGATTATGTTGATTATAGTAACAATAACGTCAAGAGTGTCAGTGTCACCATTTGCTCTCCCCCTCCTTCCTGGCGCTCCTCATCCGCTTACCCTCCTCGTCCCTCCCATTTCCCCAAAAGCCTACTCACAGATTATGTTGATTATAGTAACAATAACGTCAAGAGTGTCAGTGTCACCATTTGCCCTCCCCTCCTTCCCCTGGCGCTCCTCATCCGCTTACCCTCCTCTTCCCTCCCTCCCTCCATTTCCCCAAGAGCCTACTCACAGGTTATGTTGATTATAGTAACAATAACGTCAAGAGTGTCAGTGTCACCATTTGCCCTCCCCTCCTTATCCTGTTGCTCCTCATCCGCTTACCCTCCTCTTCCCTCCCTCCCTCCATTTCCCCAAGAGCCTACTCACAGGTTATGTTGATTATAGTAACAATAACGTCAAGAGTGTCAGTGTCACCATTTGCTCTCCCCTCCTTCTCCTGGCGCTCCTCATCCGCTTACCCTCCTCGTCCCTCCCATTTCCCCAAGAGCCTACTCACAGATTATGTTGATTATAGTAACAATAACGTCAAGAGTGTCAGTGTCACCATTTGCCCTCCCCTCCTTCCCCTGGCGCTCCTCATCCGCTTACCCTCCTCTTCCCTCCCTCCCTCCATTTCCCCAAGAGCCTACTCACAGGTTATGTTGATTATAGTAACAATAACGTCAAGAGTGTCAGTGTCACCATTTGCTCTCCCCTCCTTCTCCTGGCGCTCCTCATCCGCTTACCCTCCTCGTCCCTCCCATTCCCCCAAGAGCCTACTCGCAGGTTATGTTGATTATAGTAACAATAACGTCAAGAGTGTCAGTGTCACCATTTGCTCTCTTCTTCCCCTTGCGCTCCTCATCCGCTTACCCTCCTCTTCCCTCCCTCCCCCTACTCCAGATTATGTTGATTATAGTAAACCCTCAAGAGTGTCCCTCCTCCCTCCTCCCTCCCTCCCTCCCGCTCCTCATCCGCTTACCCTCCTCCCATTTCCCCGAGAGCCTCAGTGCTCACAGATTATGTTGATTGATAGTAACCTTCCCCACGTCATCAGAGTCTTTGCTGCTATGACTAACCATCATGGATTATAGTAACAAACGTCAAGAGTGTCAGTGTCAAAATGCTCCTTCGGCTTACCCTCTTCTTCCCTCCCTCCCTCCATTTCCCCAAGAGCTACTCAAGGTTATTGATTACAGTAACAATAACGTCAAATGTCAGTGTCACCATTTGCTCTCCCCTCCTTGCCTGGCGCTCCTCATCCGCTTAAATAGATTATGATCGGCAAATCAAGAGTGTCATAATTTGATTTCTTCCTCAATATTTGCCTACTCAAAGGTTATGTTGAGTAACAATAAAAGATCAGTGTCACCTCCTGGCGCTCCTCATCCGCTTAAAAAGCCTACTGTTATGTTGATTAAGTCTCTCAAGAGTGTCAAAGTGCTGGGCTCCTCAAATCCTCCCTCCCTCCCTCCCTCCCTCCCTCCCTCCCTCCCTCCCTTTGGAGCCTCATGCTCGAAGTCATGTTGATTGATAGTAACAAACACGTCATCAGAGTCTTTTCATGGCAGCTACACTTTGTAGTGATTAGGATTGCAATCTAACAATATCCAAATGCATCAACTTAATCAATTAGTCAAAACTCATTTTGTTGCTCGTGTACAAATGAATAAAACTTGTAAACTTATATATGGTCATCTTTATTAAGCAAAAACGTTGTTACATTAAATTTACTCTGGTGTCCTGTGTCTTTCTTGTCTCTATATAAACATATTATTATTATAAGTAGTATACCCCTCCCCATATAGCACCTATTGGGGAGTGGTTACTTGGACTTTGACCCATGATGTCATTAGGTCTTTATACTTTATTTTCTCAGTATTTCTTTCTTTTAAAGTACTGAGTTGTAGTGAAGTAAAAGTTATCGAGAAACAAAGTTCTCTTTCCACATTAAATCCTTCAGTCAAAAAAAGAGTTTTGTTTACTTGTCCTGAAAAATTCCTTATTTGGTAATCAATTTCCATATTTGTTAGGACCAGTCCCCTTGGTCGCTTGACTCCAGGCTCCACTGTACAATAAACGACGATGAATGATTGACATGTGAATGGACCACCCGATTTGTCTCAATAACTGTAAATTTCACAGCATAGTTTCCGTTGCGCAGATGAGACTTCAGTGATATTCAGAATCTTTGTTGTGCCGTAATCGTGAGGTGGTCGTGATTATTCCGCGAAGTGTTCGTGAAGCACAGCACAGTTTTCGTTGCGCAAATGAGACTTCAGTGATTCATAATCTTTGTTGTGCCGTAATCGTGAGGTGGTCGTGATTATTCCGTGAAGTGTTCGTAAAGCACAGCACAGTTTCCGTTGCGCAAATGAGACTTCAGTGATATTCAGAATCTTTGTTGTGCCGTAATCGTGAGGTGGTCGTGATTATTCCGTGAAGTGTTCGTAAAGCACAGCACAGTTTCCGTTGCGCAAATGAGACTTCAGTGATATTCAGAATCTTTGTTGTGCCGTAATCGTGAGGTGGTCGTGATTATTCCGCGAAGTGTTCGTGAAGCACAGCACAGTTTTCGTTGCGCAAATGAGACTTCAGTGATTCAGAATCTTTGTTGTGCCGTAATCGTGAGGTGGTCGTGATTATTCCGTGAAGTGTTCGTGAAATACTTTCTCATCTCCGTGCAATAACGTGTCCAGAGTCCATATCAAACATTTCTTTAGAAACGTGTCATTTGATTACTTTTCAATTCCTTATTTGGTATTGACTAATGCTCAGTAAATTTTAAACCGCTGACCAACTATTCTTCAAATGTTTAGGTCACGTATGATATCCCTGTTTGTAGTTCCCTCTGCCGTTGGTCTAGCTCCAGGCTCTAATAACACATTACTATTAACACAAAAGTTTTATTCAGCCGTACACATATAGAGCGTACATATATAGTCATAATCCAACCTAAAATTTCTACAGGATTTTGAGTTTCGTCTCTACTTTCATACAGGTACTGGGGCTAACCAAGAACTGAACGATGAAATCACCCTCCCCCCTGGAAATAACCCAAGGGGGGTACTGTTCAGGTGAGTTTTGTCACATGGTTCTCTACTGAGCGAATGATACTGTCCTAATATTTTTCTTTGGAACTGTCACGTGATCTTTCTTGAAAGCAATATTCTCATGTCCTGCAATAAGATCAGGAGTTTCAAACCGAGTGAGTCGAATTTCTTGGTCTCCAATCACTCCATTGTGGCACGGTTCACCACCGCCATATATCCTATATGATTTAAGCCTGACGATCCCATTGGTTTGCGTGGGATCTGGGTCCGAGTTACTGGAATAGAGTGCAGACCTCTTGCGGTTCATCAGTGCGGCGTTGGTTTTAGTCAAGCCTTCACAACACGGGTTAATCTTATTGGAAATGTATCGACTGACACCCTTGTCAAAGAAAATGAAAATGCACGGACTAATTGCGCTGTTGGCGTACGCCAGGAACTTAGAGGCAAAGTACAGCTGAAATGGAGCTCCACAAGCTTTGTATGGTGGGTAGAATCCATCGAGCAAGTAGTACACGTGATATGGAAGCCAGCAAAGTGCAAACGCGAGAACAATCGCGATTAGCATCTTTAAGACCCGCTTCTTGGATCTGGAGCGGTATTTACGGCTTTGTGGTGTTCGTTGGTCGCCGGGGATCGCTTGATGCCACAGTCGATGTACAACGGCAGCGTACAGGGAGCAGATTGTGACCAGTGGAACAGCGTACAGGAGGACGAATGTGATTAGAGTGTAGGTCTTTGACGCAGTATATCCATCAAGTGGGCTCCAGTCTTCGTTACATTGGTATTCACCTTCAAATATATCTACTTTATTCGCGTAGAGCAGAGGCGACGAGACAATGAACGACACAACCCAACATGCAATGATAATATACTTTACATTCCCCAAAGTAAAGTACTTTTTAAAAGGCATAAAAATTGCAAAGTACCTCTCTACGGTGATAGCAATAAGGGACAAAATCGAACAAAAAGCCGAGATATCTTGACTTATGACCAAAATCTTACACAGAAATTCACCGGCAAATCCACCAAATGGCATCGCCAGAGAGTCAGTCACTTCTTCTTTAATTATGTTAGGCATGTTGATCAAACCAATCAGAAGGTCAGACGAAGCCATGTTTGCAACTAGACAGTTGGTCACAGTCTTGATCCGTTGTTTTTTGTTGACTATGAATATGATAAAGGTGTTGGCCAAAACGGAGACGACCAGGACAATGATGCATGCTGTTGTTTTGATCCATCGTTCGGTAGATGTACCAATCACTGGTGCTGGACACAAGCTACCATTATCTTGGGTAGCATTACTAGTCGTGTTGTTCATGCTGGCTGTTTTGTTTTAATACCTGCAAAAATAATAATAATTGAAAAGTAAGTTTTGCAATAAATCACTACCTCTAAATGACTATTTTAAACTTTTCATTCTTCAATCCTTTTCATATGTTGGAAATGGTTTTTTTCCTTCTCTTATATTCGCTCTTCCCTTCTTCTCTTCATTTCCCAACTAGACGCCATTGTTAATTGCTTTACTCCATCCTATCGTCCCTTCTATCCTTTCTCTTTCTCATCCTTCCTCTTCCTTCCATTCATCCCTTTTCCCCGCCCTTCGTCCTTTTTATATTCCTCCCTCCCACTTTCCCTTGTTTTCTCTCTCATCCCTTCTTCCCTCCCTTCCACTTTCCCTTGTTTCCTCTCTCATCCCTTCTTCCCTCCCTCCCACTTTCCCTTTTTTCCTCTCATCCATCCACCCCTCTCACTCCTACTAATTACTCCCGTACTACTCGTTTCATTCATTTTTTATATTTCTCCCTCCCTCCCACTTTCTCTGTTTCGTTCTCTCATCCCTCCCTCCCTCTCATTCAGTATTACTTTTTCGTTCCATTCATTTCTAACTTCCTTTTCTTTGTGTTTTTTTTTTCATATACTTTTTGAGCAACACAGACTAATCGTGACTGAGTACAACTTATTACATACAAAACGCTCAACACAAAATATCCACAAAACTTTGCCATAATATCGTCTCCTAATAGTGATATTTTGTCAAGTTCTCTGATTCATTTTAATTACATTTTATTGTTTTAGTTTACATTTACGTTTTACACGACCCCAGAAGCTGTAGCTTTAACAATTTATCGTGTATAAATAAAAGTTATTATTATTATTATTATTATTATTATTATTATTATTATTATTATTATTATTATTATTATTATTATTATTATTATTATTATTATTATTATTAACTTTTAAGTGAAAGTTTAAAGTGTAGAAAACTAACGACAGTTTCTGCGGCTATTTTCTAAAAATGAAAGCCGGGAACTGCACAGTGTGACGTCCTAGTTTCAATCCATTTGTAAAGATCAACCAGGATAAATAGCAACTTACCAAGTTATTAACATGTCAATGACTGATTATTTTCTCAGTGTAGAATATGAATGAAATTACGAAAGGAAAAATAATGAATTTTTTTTTTTTGAGCTAAAAAAGTCCTATCGCCCACCATCTGCTTGCTGTAAAAGAGGATGACGACCCCTCGCGTGCGTTTTTCGGCCCGAAATGTCACCCGTAAAACGAAAAAAAATTGCAAAAATTAAGCAAATTGTTTAAGCTTTCGAGACCATACAATATTGAAATCTTTGAGATACTCGCCATATGCACGAATTGCCCTTTTCGTATAGCCATTTTCTTTTTTCTTTTTTTCTTCTACGTAGCGCAGGCTATTCTTCGGGAGAAAACGTTTTTCCATATATATAATATATATATATACTGTTATGTGATAATTTAGCTCGCTCCATTTGGAATTTATATGACTTACCTTGTCAACATTTCCTGACACTTTCTCTGGTGTTTGGCAGTTTATCAGGCAATATATATCCTTAGAACGTACGCAGCTGCGCCTTGATCGTTAGCGTTAAACATACGAGTTGGTCTCCTCAGAGTTATTTCCTAAAACTAAATCGACTGACGTCCGACACATCTCCTTCGTTGAAAGATGTTTTGTCTCGAATGAATTCGAAAATGAATGATGTCTGAAGGACTCCGTTGCGTTGTTCGGAATCAGTACTGAACTCTGATCTAGTCTGATAAGTGAAAAGTCTTCAAACATTACAAAACAAACTCGGTAGGGATCACGTAAATGTACAATATCATATGGACGAGTAAAAATAGGCGCGCGAGAGGGCTGTCCGTATTATAAAATTGTCCCTAATATGGAGGTGTGCGTATTAAGTAAGTAAGTAAGTAAGGGTGACACGTGACAATAGAGGGCGGTTTATTGTATAGAGACTTTCTACACGAATAAATGTATAGAGATTTTAGTTGCCAGATCCGAGAGAATTATTATTATTGTTATTATTATTATTATTATTATTATTATTATTATTATTATTATTATTATTATTATTATTATTATTGTTATTGTTATTGTTATTGTTATTGTTATTATTATTATTATTATTATTATTATTATTATTATTATTATTATTATTATTATAGATGCGAACTTAGATGTATGTTAATAAGGATGGTGTCAGAAGTGGGATAATTTCATCGGTCGATTATCCGAGACAACTAAAAAACCTATTTACTGCTAAAACATCCGTAATTTGAACTGTAATTGTATTTTTTATTGCTCTTTTAACGACGAAATTATAAAGACATGTCTAATGGATTGACACGGAACTTAAAATTGACATGAATTTTTGTAGGACAGAAACTAAATTAAATTCGATCCCAAACCACCTATGCAAACCTCCTATAAACTTCAAAAATGTTGAATACCTAAGCTGATCACTAGAGGTCTAGATGAGCAGCAACATACGTTTATAGTTTTTATTTTAATAAGTCTCCTTATTTCCACCCCAAGCACAAAAAGCGAACGCTCTTTGAAATTCATTTTTTTTGGGACATTTCTAATGGATTTCTAAGGTTCGAAGCGCGCGCGTTTTGATGGAATATCAGTGTTACGTGGGTCTACTGTAATTGTCTCGTGTAGTTTTGATGGAATATCAGTGTTACGTGGGCCTACTGTAATTGTCTCGTGTAGTTTTGATGGAATATCAGTGTTACGTGGGCCTACTGTAATTGTCTCGTGTAGTTTTGATGGAATATCAGTGTTACGTGGGCCTACTGTAATTGTCTCGTGTAGTTTTGATGGAATATCAGTGTTACGTGGGCCTACTGTAATTGTCTCGTGTAGTTTTGATGGAATATCAGTGTTACGTGGGCCTACTGTAATTGTCTCGTGTAGTTTTGATGGAATATCAGTGTTACGTGGGCCTACTGTAATTGTCTCGTGTAGTTTTAATGGAATATCAGTGTTACGTGGGCCTACTGTAATTGTCTCGTGTAGTTTTGATCGAATATCAGTATTACGTGGGCCTACTGTAATTGTCTCGTGTAGTTTTGATGGAATATCAGTGTTACGTGGGCCTACTGTAATTGTCTCGTGTAGTTTTGATGGAATATCAGTGTTACGTGGGTCTACTGTAATTGTCTCGTGTAGTTTTGATGGAATATCAGTGTTACGTGGGCCTACTGTAATTGTCTCGTGTAGTTTTCCAATGAATTTCCTTGCGTTTTTTTTCAGCGAAACATTGAGTTGTCAGTTCATTAGTTGATCAGAATCAACAACAAAAGGTACTCCATCATGAATTAGAATAATAACTCCTCGGCCTCAAGAACTTTTTAAGAGAATACTCGATATTTAGCACTCTTATTAAAGTCGATAGTTCTTTATTTTATTTAACGTACTTGGACCTAGTCTCTCTCCAAAATATTGGTCTTCCTTTCGGTGTTCTTTCTATGGATTAGTGCAACTTTTAAATACTCCAAAGAATCGAGTAATATATTTTATTTCCTTAGAAATTCGTCACCCTTCTCTGATTGGCCGAAATGTTGAGTGATCGACCAATCAGAATTGTGGATTAATTTTTCTTAACAAATGCCCTTATTTACAAATCTGCCAAAAACTTATCCAGTTTTAACCTATTATATATGACTTATTTTGTGTAACTTTCTAGTTGTATTGTTCTCAGAAATCGCTAAAACTGAATGCTTATCCACTTATAAATTATTGGAAATTCAATCCGAAGAATTTCTGAAAAATTTCTAGGGTTTGGGACATTTTCCAATGATTTTCCAAGAATTTGAACGTTTCCAAGAATTTGAACGTTTCCAAGAATTTGAACGTTTCCAAGAATTTGGACGTTTCCAAAGAATTTCCAATGGATTTCCAAGGTTTGTATGGCGTGCGTTACGTGGGCATTTAGAATGTGATTGTCTAGTTTTCAAATAGTACATTTTATACACCTGAGAAAGTTGCCAAAAAAAACACGTGGGACATGGATTTGCATAAGAACACATTTCTACGTGATGGAAATAGAGACAAATACAGATAGATTCTCAATTTGTCGCCATGTTTGTTATTCAAGAAATCGTAAATTTATTTTATTTACTTTATTTTGTTTTTTATTTTTTTATCTTCTGCATTACTCGACCACACATTCTAAGTCAGACAGTATTCACTATACACTTTCTTGATATTTACAAAAGGAATAGTATAATAAATATAGGTTATTTACCGACTGTGGCTTCGGCCTCGTTCAGCACTTTCAAGACCTTGGACAAAGTTGTTCACTATACGGACCGACCTAAAGTCGGTAAATAACTAGGCCAGAGATAGGAAAATACGAACCAATCAAATTTAAGGATTCGGATATCATTTCCTTGAAAAAAATAAATAAGAGATAATACGATGGCTTTTTTTTAAGGAATCGTACCATCTTATATTCTATATATATATATTGTTTTTTTCAAGGGCACGATATCGGAATCCTTAAATTTGATTGGTTCGTATTTTCCTATTTCTGCCCTAGTTATTTACCGACTTTAGGTCGGTCCGTATAGTGAACAACTTTGTCCGAGGTCTTGAAAGTGCTGACCGAGGCCACAGTCGGTAAATAACCTATATACATCTTTTCCAAAAATCGTTGTCCCTGCCGAAAGCAACAAGCAAGAAGCTGACGACCGCAAAGGGCATTGGGACTTTCTCCTTATTCATTTATTCATCCGTAGACATTTTGACAACATGCATTTTCAAATGGCCGAATAGTTCCAAATGATTGCTATTCAACGCTCGTAGGGATAACTTCTCAAGTACCACAGATAAATTAATTAATTAGGAGATTCCCAAAGTCCTTTGCGGTCGTCAGCTTCTTGCTTGTTGCTTTCGACCCGGACAACGATATTCGAAATAGGTGTATTTTCTATAGATATGCCCGCCATGCAACGGCTTAATTACTTTCAATTATGTCATCTAATGAGACTTTTCGTAGCTAAATCGGTTTATCTCCTTAAGCCGTTTCCTTTAGATTGTAAATAAAATGTTTTCTGGGCTTGAATATATGGACATTATCCCACCGTTAGAGGCCTATATGAAACTCATTTGACTTTTCAATGATGGTTTTGAATGATGGTTTTGGATGTTCCTGTTAAAATATTGAAGTAAAAAAATATATACTATCGCTCAGTTTTATATTGATATGTATCACGAAATCCGGCCTATACTTATCAAGAAATAAATATACAAAAATAAATAAAAATAAAAAAATAAATAATAATAATACAAATATTGAGTTCTTAACTTCCTGGTCGTTTTCTGTCCCGTTTTTTTACTTTTATAAACAATAATTTTTCTATTTTCTTTGATATTTTCTTTGTTATTTTACATTAATTGTAAAGCGCCATAGGGTTTTAGATATGGCGCTATATAAATTTAGTTATTATTGTTATTAAAGTCTTTTTCAATTCCAAAATTTAAGGGTTTGTTTATGCTACGTAGGAAATAGAGTTAGGATTAGGTATTTAAAAATCCGATAAACTTAGCTCTTAGAGTCAATTGCAAACAGTAAAATATCTGGCGTAGTGACAGAGAAAATATCTAGAAGGCGAGAGAAATTCTAGTCATATCTGGTAGATATATTAAATAGTTCAGTGATATGAGTAGAAGACGAAGGTATGTATATATATAGTATATATCAGCTGCCATTGTGGGACACACATAAGATTTTTTTTTTAAGTTGAATATAGTCGAGACGTAAAACTTGAATCTCAAAAACTACTGAATAAAACCATCTTTTATTGATTCCATCTTTTTATATCTTTCTTAACTTTTCGTTTTTGTATATATATTTTTCTTACAGCTGCAACTAGAACCATATTGATTGCAGTTTCTATATCTAATATCCAAGCTATCTTGTGTAGATATATTTTAATAACAATCATCTTCAATTGTAAGGAAGCCAATATTAAAAACAGTTTTAATAATTGAAATAGAAAAATGCTTTTCAGGCTTTTTTTGTATTATATGCACCTTCAAACACTAATAATAATAACTTTATTTACCCATCTTACAAAAGAAAAATATACAATGGATTTACAATGAAAAAAAACTGCTGGTGTTACCTTGAATTACTCCTTTGCCTGGACGCTGATGATGTTATCTTCAAGTACCTAAATGGTAGAGATTTAGGTTAATTATAAAACGAATGCTGCGTTTACTAAGAGATCTAAACACTTTATTTTCTATTGGTCAATGATTTACGACACATACACGTCAGTTATTTGGGTTTCTATTGGAGTAATTGTATTCATTCACAACCATGATTGAATTTTTTACTTTAACACTAAAATTAACCATAAATATTGTACAACTATTATAAAAAACCTACTCTAGAATTCCTCAGAATGTTTTTAAAATTAATTTTATTTTTAATTATTATTTTTATTTAATTTCAAATTATTTTTTTTAGGATTTTTTTTTTAAATTTAAACCGTTATTGTTGTTATTTTTATTTATTTTTTACAAGTATAAGTCATTTTTCCTATTACTTACTGACTGGATCGATCTCTACTTCCAATTGCAAGCTGCAGTGCGAAAACAACTTTAATTAAAACACCGAGAAAGCTCTATTGTATTTGAACAAATAAGTGTCGCCTGTGGAACCTTCAAATTGGTTGCTTAAGTGACACCAAGGTCCTTAAAAACATTGTTCTAGGCGTGAATGAGTTTAACCTTAAGTAACAGCTTGAAGAACAACAACATCATTCCCATCTGTGTCAACTGCTTTTTCTATTCAAAAAAGTACCTTTTTGAAGTTCAAACAAAGGGATTCAAGTACTTTTTATTTTATTTGTTTTAGTTTAAAGCTTCAAGTACAAAAAAAAAAACAGCTCGACTTTCCATTGATATATTACCATAAGATGAAGGCCTCCGCTACGCCACCAACTCCATCGGTTTTGTTAGATAGATGCGGTTGTTCATTAATAATGTTGAAATGTGAAGTAAAATCGTGCGCGGTGACATAACACGTGTAAACATTGCACGAAGATAGTCGGCGAAAAACTACCGAACATCGGAAAAGCGGCATAAACGCCGCGTGATTTCAACAATTATTAACTCTGTCTTTAATAACACAAACCAATGAAGAAAATAAATTTGAAAATTGTCCGTTTAATAGGCGACTTGGACGTTATTTGATTACAACTCAGGGACCGCGGAGACAGGGGGGGAGGTTGGGCGGGTTGGGCCCCCCAAGAGTGCTCCGCGGTCCCTGCAACTACCAGAATGCCTTGCGAATTTTCTTTCTTGTTCAGATTTTTATTCCCTCATGAGAATAGTAAGAAAATGGGCAAAACATTCCCATAGTGGTACTTGTAGTATACACCGAATTCATAATGGCGTATTTCTAGTTTGCGAGACGATACGTTTCTGGTACAAATGGTCACTGTCATCTAAAACAGTACCTAGAAATAAACATATTTGGAAAGCTTCTTTGCTGTAGACAAAATATCATCGGAGTTCTGACAGATCATGAATAGAGAGTTTTGTATGTATTTTTCAAGTGAGTCCTAAAAAGCCTCGTTTTGGTGCAATTTCACAATTTCAAATGTTCATGTCTTCTCAAGGATTTATTATTTGGTTTCAAAACACACACATAGTATTTAGATAATCACATTCTATCGTATCAAATATTTCCTTTTCCCAAAATGATATTTTCTGGCTTTTATGCAAATTAGAGCAGCCATTATGAATTCGGTCTATATGACGCCATCATCCTGTCAAGTCGTCTATTGACCAGTATGCAAAAAGTATTATGAGACTGAAAAAGAGGAGAAGTTTTATTTTTATTTTTTTTATCTTGTTGAGCGCTAATATATTTTGTATTCTATTTTCGCCTGTGGCTCGAGGTCTTCGGGACTTTTTGGCACGTTGATACATGGGAATACTTCATCGTTTCAAAGTTGAAGCTAGAATATGTAAATAAAAGATCTTAGACGTGAGCGTTGACAAGCCCGACGGCGAAGTTTAATATATTTTTTAATTAAATTTTTACGAATTTATGAGCAATGATTAAATAATATCTCAAAAGGACACTGAAATACTTGATGTTTAACTTATAGACATGTGAGATAAAGACAGACTGAGTAAATTTAGACATTGAATATTCTGTAGATTTAGTATTCTGGAATTCAAAGAAAGTGGACTGATAATTAGAGCAAAAAAAGCTTTAAAATTAACACTCATGAAAGACCAAACATCACATCAAAGAACCATTTTGTGTACAGTTGTCGTTCGTCTTCTTATCCAAACCAATGAGGGTTTATCAGGTAATTTCAAAACTCATCGGACAAAAAAATGATTATCATAGCTGGAAAGAGCTCGTTAAAATTAGTAAAAATGTGAAGTTTCGAAAAGATCGCTCCACAAATTGCGAAGATATGAATTTTCAAAAATCGAAATTTTGTATGCCGAAAACCTTTGGAAATTAAAGGTTTTCATACAAATTAAGTTTTGAAATTACCTGATAAACCCTCATTCCATATTTGGTATTTGAGTCCATATTTGGCATTGCGTTCAATTCCATATTTGGTATTTTAGTCCATATTTGACATTGCGTTCAAATCCATATTTGGCATTTTAGTCCATATTTGGCAGATTTAAAGATAAACCTTAATAGTGGTATCACGTGACTAATGTAGTATGTTATTTAATATAGTTTGTTTTGAATATACAACAATAGTAACAAAGAATCAAAGAATAATTGTATGTATACTTCACAGTATTAAAAAAAAACACTGCTTCAGTCTTGCATTGTATTACATTGTTAACAATGTGCAGTATTCATATTTTTGTCGGTCTTTCAAATACAAACAGTAGTATAGAGTGGTTTTCGTATGAGTGGGAAGTAGTTACGGTACGGTTCGTGCGGTGACCCGGCGAGCCGTGTCCAAGCATTCTGATTGGTTGAGCAATGATTTAGCGCGCTGTGATTGGTTGAATACAACGTCTTCGATTCCGTACTTCGATTCCCACTAGAACGAAAACGACTCTAATCCCCCCCCCATACTACTGCAAACAGTAGTATATACCCCCCATATACTACTGCAAACACCTCGCATCTGATAACATAACATTGATGACTCGCTGCACCTTCAGAGAACTCTTGTTGACTGTTTTTAATTTTCTTATCAAACTAACTACACAATGTCTCGAATTAGCGGTGGCCATCGCGTAGACCAATATAGTTTTCTTTTCCGGTATTGATTTTTGAATAAATTGGAAAATAACACACTTGCGAAAAATCTCATATTTGAAAAGAAAAATGTTTCAAAAATAGCTGGAATTAGTTATATTGAACTTATAAGACTAACATTCGAGAATTGTGATGTAACTTTGCCAAAAAAAACTTGAGCTCATTGAGTTTATGTCCATCTGTTTTTGCTAATCATGCAGGATTTACAGGCAGTGGACGACGTCCCATTTAAAACCCAAAATAGGCTAAAGTTTGTTATTGCAAGCCTAGGAGAGATTAAGGCTATAAATGCGACTGCAGTTGTTTTATTGATATTGAACGTTGTTAATACAGCGACATCCTTCATATTCTGTTTTGTCAGTTGTTTTGACTGCTTCATTGAAGCAAGCATTGATGATGTGAGAGTTCGTGTTAGTTCGCTCTTGAACAATGACATCACAGGCATTGTCTCGCACTTACCGTCATATTCTTCGTTGAGTAACTTCACAATTGAATTTGAAGCTGAGCGCTGTAGAATTGTTCCCGTCAATTGTCAATGTCCAAAAGCGCCGAAAACGCGATGCGATAGCGTGTCTTATGAGATACAAAAATAACGCAGCGAATCGCGACAACCAAATGAAATGTTTGCTTAACCTAAATTGAAAATGAATCACAAGGCTACACTATTAAGGACCCAACGATAATGAAAGCCCTTGAAAGCGCGATACATTGACACACAAAGACCGATGTCTAATTAGTAATAGGCCCGAAAACAATTTCAGAGATACCATCCTTTTTGCTGCGTTATTATGACATGTTCATAATTTTAAAGAGTGCTCTTTTGTTTCGCCTATGAACTCATCGAGACTCGTACTACCCAGACATTGCCACTGTCTATTTCTTGTAGATACCGTATACTAAGTATGTTGAAAGTCATGCAACGGTCTCTCGCGGGCCATGTACTTTGCATGAAATGAAGACAGAAAGATTAAATTGTCGAAACCGACGGCCTTTAATTGTTGACATGGATATGATTAAAAACTATCACGTAGACGGTTTAATATAATGACGTTCAAATCCTTTGCGCGGCATGTGATCTGAATAGGAATACAGCGATTTCAAAAAAGGTTGGTGAAGGTTTTGTTGCATCTTGCATACCAAGCCCGAAATGCACTATGGGCGATGTGAATGGAATATCAGCGAAAGGTCACAACAATTTGTACTCTGGGAATTTTGCCAAACTTTGTCTTCGCAATATGAAGCAGGCATATTTTCTTCTGTGTGTGCATGCTGACATTATTTATCTATGATCCACAATACATTTCGGGCTTGGTATGCAAGATGCAATAAAACCTTCACCAACCTTTTTTGAAATAGCTGTATATGTAGCGGCAAGCTGTCTGGCGCCAGTCTAGTTGTTCATAGAGTGCATCACGCTGTCCGTTGGCCGGATACATCCTTATAAGTTAATGCTGTTATAGGGGGGTACCGACTCAGAGGTATCTGTGACGGGGAGGTGCGAATGAGGCCAAACTTTTTAACCCCAAAAAAGTCCATTATTAATACACAAAAACATGACCCCAAAAAAGTACAATGGCCCACAACGTAACCCAAAAACCCATTTTTTTCTCCGCATAAAATCGAGTACGGTAGGATATCATTTTTATCAACCCCCCAAAAAGTCCTTGCCAAAATCTTTATATCAAAAAAAGTCCACCAGAAAATTGCTAACCCCAAAAAAGTCCCAAGCCGCGAATTTCAAACCCCAAAAAGGTCTTCGCACCTCCCCGTCACTGATACCCCTGAGTATACCCCGCATGGGATTTATCCATCGGTTAGCTCTACTCACTCTTTGAACAACCTGGACCTGATGTTTTAATGCTTTCGTTCTTTTGCATTTATATTGCGCTGTTTCCTATTTTTTATACTTTCATTATAAAATCCATATCACAATCTTTGTTAATTATAGATTTATAGTTGGTTACAGTCATTTGCAAACATTCTGGCCGCTACGAAATATCAATATATCGGGTGCATTATGGGTAATTAAATAATCGAGTCGGTATAAATATTTAGTTTAATGTTTATTTTAGTCTTACGTTTGTTGTTTGTAAATTTTGCTTCATTTAATAAGTTAGGAATCTCAAAATAGTATTATTTAATTACCCATAATGCACCCGATATATAGAATTTTTGGCAAATGACTGTATAGGTAGCTATATAGACCGGATGCAATAATGACCGAGTAATTTACATAAACTGAGAAAAATTACGAGTTTAGGAAATGTAATATCATTTTTTGCAAGACCATACATAGTCTAGTAATACACCAAAAGCCCATCAATTTAAATGAAACCACCGTAAAGTTATAACCATTTGAATTCTAGCAATTGCATGGAAACGAGGCTAGTCAGTCCAAAACTCAATTTCCCATACAAATCTTTGTGATTTCAATTCGCTATAACTTTTTACGTTTTTGTAGAATCGCTCTAAAATCTTGTAGGTTTGTTATTGTTATTATACTCTTTGAAACGATCGATGTACTATATTACTAACTACACAATAAATGATATTTACTGATTCCGCCATTATTGCATTCGGTCTATGTTAGTTAGTTATATGTTAGTTATATTCCTATTCAGATCTCATCAACAGTTTGTTGAAAGCCTAAGTCCTTTTTAATCGTGGTTTTTTTTTTTACCTTTTTTTTCCGTAAAATATTCTTCGTTCCTTTGATACTTTCTTCAGTCTGCAGTGGTTATATTTAACCCGTGAAATACACGTGACGGCTTACGCTGATGACCCTAGTGTACTAATATGTACACTGACCGATGTGTATTTCACATTCAGTATTTCAGTATCACATTCCTTTCATTCATTCCTGGTCGCTTCTTCCTAATTAATTATTTATTTCGTTTTAATTTCATTTTTCTTTCTAATGAACTAATACTTCAACACGGTAAAACATCTAGTCTGGATTTCAGACGGTCCGTGGTCTTCTCCCCCTCTTCTCTCCCCCTCCCATGACCTCTATCGGTTGCCGAAGGAAAAGAAAATCAAAACTCTGAGTGAGATGTTCTGTAATTGTCCTGTACGATCCAGACCCCATTTAACTCAAAGATTCAATATATATTTTTGTCTGGTGGATAAATGTATCAGATAACAGCATCAAGTTATCCACTGGATAAAGATTACAAATTCTTAAAACGACGGATATCGCCATCCACTATTTCAATATATTTCCTGTTAATAAACTCGTTTCTCGAGACCAAATGAAATAAAAATATTACCTCAAGTCGTTGTGTTCAAAAGCATTTGTTTATAAATTCAGCTGTTTCTCTTTCTTTGTCAAATAACAAACGTTGCCACTCGAGCTCATCATAAGACTGAGGATCAACAGCTTTCTGAACACACTTCAGGTTGGCGGTAGAAGTAGGGTAGGACTAAATGAAACTGAGTTCATGTTATTGTGAAATACTTCATGTTCTAGTTTTGCTTGTTTGGTTAATTTAATCAACTGAACAAAGTCCACGAATCGCATTTTCTGCCATCGTCTGCAAACATAATCCTCTTAGATAGAGCAGAGGAAGGGGTTAAGGAAATGACAAATTGTGTAGTTAAAATTGCTCGATTCCAGTGCTAAGTTTATCTCTCGCTCCAACCATCGTTAAAAATCAGTGTTTGTCTGTCATTTGAAGACAACGAGGGCAAATGTCTTGCACCCACGGCTCGACTTATTATAGAATCAAATGTATAACCTATTGATAGCAATAATCTAATTATGTGTTTACTAATACTGCACACACCTTATATTTGATCTCCAATACTATACTGTAATATCAACGGTCACTTGTAGGTCGCCTGTCCCTGATTATCAACATTTGAACCGTTCAAAGGCCTACTCCACAGTAATGCAAAAGTCTTTTGATCGGACTTGTGTGTTATCGTGCAGTACTCAGTGGGAAGTAAGCCGGATATTATCAACAACCATTGCACCCTGTCCCTCCCCCTGCAGGGGAAATCCTTTGGGAGAGGGATAAGTGGCCAAACGAGTACAGTAGAGCAGATTTTGTATGCTGAAAAACTTACAGCATGGACGTACCGTGCCGTGTCCGTGTCGCGGTTTTTCACGGTCATGCGAAATTTGTTCTACTCTGCAGGGAAGTAACATAGGTATTTGTCAACATCCACCCAAAGGTCACGCTTGTCTTGCCTCCCTGCGGGGGAGGGGCAAGTGGCCAAACGAGTGCGGTATTCTTCGGGGAGTAACGTTGATTTGTCTCAACACCTAGTACCCTTGGGAGAGAGTGAAGTGAAATTAAGAAAACGGAAGTCCTTCCCTTTGTCCTCAATCTCATCTATTCACACTGATGGAGCACTGATGGAGGGAGGGGGTAAAAGGGCGCACCGTCTGCCTCCTGGGAGAACAGTTTCGACTGAAGGGGTTACGGACGTTAAATACGGCTTTTACTTACATGTCTTCACCCCCCCCCCCCCCCCCCTCCCCACCTGTGCCGGCTATGCAAACCAGTGCTCACACAAGAACATATAGGAGCCCAGGCTCCTTGTAGATAGCAACCCCTGTGAAGTGAGGTTGCATGTTCCTAAACAATATATGTTTTGAGTTTTCATATTATATTATAATCTTCTATGATAATTAGTTCTAAAAAAATTATGCTTGAGTTTCTCCTTACGGTGTTTTCAATCAAAGCTCAAAAATGGTGGAGACTAGTAACGTAAAAGATCTTGAGTTGGGTATCCTGTGGTAACAGAAGGAAGAGGGATGACTGGGACTGAAACCTCCCCTCTTTGTCTCTTTTACCTCCTTCCCAGTCTTAATTCCTCTTGCCACAGGAAACCTATTTCCATGCGAAACACTCGCTATGAATGCGGACACCCGTCTAGGACACCTTTCTAAGCCGTCTAGGACACCTTTCTAAGCCATCTAGGACACCTTTCTAAACCGTCTAGGACACCTTTCTAAACCGTCTAGGACACCTTTCTAAACCGTCTAGGACACCTCTTTAAGCCGTCTAGGACACCTCTCTAAACCGTCTAGGACATCTCTCTAGGCCGTCTAGGACATCTTTCTAAACTGTCTAGGACACCTCTCTAAACCGTCTAGGACACCTCTTTAAGCCGTCTAGGACACCTC
Source organism: Actinostola sp. cb2023 (assembly GCA_033675265.1). Lineage (NCBI taxonomy): Eukaryota > Metazoa > Cnidaria > Anthozoa > Actiniaria > Actinostolidae > Actinostola > Actinostola sp. cb2023. Next base: position 92,602 of record JAUJYZ010001347.1, read on the forward strand.
TCTAAGCCGTCTAGGACACCTCTCTAAGCCGTCTAGGACACCTCTCTAAACCGTCTAGGACACCTTTCTAAACCGTCTAGGACACCTCTCTAAGCAGTCTAGGACACCTCTCTAAGCTGTCTAGGACACCTCTCTAAACCGTCTAGGACACCTCTCTAAACCGTCTAGGACACCTCTCTAAGCCGTCTAGGACACCTTTCTAAACCGTCTAGGACACCTTTCTAAACTGTCTAGGACACCTTTCTAAACTGTCTAGGACACCTCTCTAAGCCGTCTAGGACACCTCTCTAAGCAGTCTAGGACACCTCTCTAAGCCGTCTAGGACACCTTTCTAAACTGTCTAGGACACCTCTCTAAGCCGTCTAGGACACCTCTCTAAGCCGTCTAGGACACCTCTCTAAGCCGTCTAGGACACCTCTCTAAACTGTCTAGGACTAGGACACCTCTCTAAACCGTCTAGGACACCTCTCTAAGCAGTCTAGGACACCTCTCTAAGCCGTCTAGGACACCTTTCTAAACTGTCTAGGACACCTCTCTAAGCCGTCTAGGACATTTCTCTAAGCCGGACGCCTCTCTCAGCCTTCTAGGACACCTCTCTAAGCCGGGCACCTCTCTAAGCCGGGCACCTCTCTAAGCCGGGCACCTCTCTAAGCCATTCACCTCGTTAAAATTGTACAAAATGTCATAATACTAAATACAAAAAAGATTCACCGTGGAAAACTTGAGTTTTAATTTTTTTAATCATAAAAGTGACCGTTATTAGTCTTATTATAACAGCTCGCCTAGCGTCGCTATGGTAACCTTACACGTGATCAGTTCTATGACAATCGAATCCTAAACTTATGATCTTGGTTGACCATTCAGGGATCAAGGTATACGACTGTAACAACTATAAAATATGTTTCCTGTTGGTTTCAAAACCATATGGAGCCACCTGAAATGTTATTACTCAAAAAAAGCAACGTTAAATATTAAAATTATTTAAAAAATTAAAAAATCATTTATAATTAAATTATTTAACTGGACCTACAGTCACAGGACATAAGTATTCGTCAGTTTCGAAAATCGCGCGCGAAATTTACAGACGCGTTCGCCAAGTCAGCGCGGGAAAACATGCGATATTTCAACGCGGCCGCCCCGTCTTCTTCGCAGACCTCCTTCTATACCCTTCCAAAGGCAGAGTTCGCTGAACATATTTTTCGCTGAAATGGTGTTGTTTTTCCCCGTTATAGCTTCGCTGTTATATCTTCACGTTTGACCGTCGAACTAGAGCGTTTTTATCTCTCCCGGTAAATAATTTTCGTCTGCCTTTACGTGTTAAGTTCTTCGTCGAGCCGATTGTTTGTACTTTCTTCAGAAGGCTTGTAATAGTTGTTCTGGGTACCCCAACAAGTCTTGCCAGCTCCGTGACTTGTTTTTCACAGATTTCGATAACTCTACGATAATGTTTTTCTTTTCTTCGCTCAGCTCAGCCGATTTACGGCCCATACCCAAAAATCAAAGCATTTTAACAAATAATTACATTAAAAAATAAACTTTTTAAGACATGTGTAAGACATTCGATCGTCAAAGAAAACTGGATTGAGTGGTGCTAATAAAACGGCTTGTATTTCACTTAATATAGTTCATATTGCAAAGATTTTTCGCGATTTTGGTGAGCTGATACTTTTTGTTTACATTCATCAATTTTCCCGCCTCAACGGGGCGGCCGCGTTGAAATATCGCATGTTTTCTCGCGCTGACTGGGCGAATGCGGTCTGCAAATTTCGCGCGCGATTTTCGAAACTGACGAATACTTATGTCCTGTGACTGTAGGTCTCAGGGAAGGAGAAGAGGTGAAGGATTATCAATATGAAAACAAGAACAAAACAAAATAAAGAAATAATGAAGGAAAAAAAACGTGCCACGGTTGGGACTCGAACTCTCGACCCCCAGGTTCAAAAAAGATGAATGCCGGTACTTTATCCAAAAAAGGCCCATACTCCCAGACATTATGCTGAGTCACCGTATGTTACGTATATGATGAAGATTTCGGCCCCATCCGCGCTATCCGGGCATTACACCAATCAGCTTAGTATTCAAAGAGGGAGGGAGCAGTCGGATCCTAGGCCCACTAAATAACTGCCCCGCACCACTAGGCTATCGTGCACGCTTGTTGATTTGGAGGACAAAATGGACTGTCTATTGTTGTGCAAATTACTATGCTCCCGTGGCTCGCACTGAAACACCGCTCTTTAGAAGCACATGGCTTGGGATCGATTCCTCGCTGCACCGATTTGTTTTTTCCTGGTTTTTTTTTCTTCTTTTTTTTCCTGTTTGTTTGTGTAAGAACATTGTTATACTCATTTTAATAATGTAAAATAATTTTAAATGTTAAGTTATTTATATTAATATATATATGAAGTCTGTGTTCTCAAAACGGTCTTGTTGACTAAGACCCATTTTGTAATAACAGTTCTCATATATTATATACACCTATTCCAAATATCGCTGTCCGGGCCGAAAGCAACAAGCAAGAAGCTGACGACCGCAAAGGACTTTGGGAATCTCCTTAATTAATTAATTTATCCGTGGTACTTGAGTAGTTATCCCTACGAGCGTTGAATAGCAATCATTTGGAACTATTCGGCCATTTGAAAATGCATGTTGTCAAAATGTCTACGGATAAATAAATAAGGAGAAAGTCCCAATGCCCTTTGCGGTCGTCAGCTTCTTGCTTGTTGCTTTCGGCCCGGAAAACGATTTTTAGCATAGGTGTATATATAATATTCAGAACCTTCGTTTTCGCTTGCCGATAATGGCGTTCAAAATGTTTGATTTCGCCGTGGATCTTTTGCCGTAGATTGTTATCGTTAAATAAGTAATAAAAATAGTAAGATATTACATAATAATGTCAAATCCACGTGAACTAGCAAGATAAGAACCCCGAAAAATATTGAAATGAAATGAAAAACGAGAATCGCAGACGGTTGCTAGGTTACCAATATAAACATTCGCTTTGACACGTGACAAGTTACCTGAATCGTTTGACACGTGACAAGTTACCTGAATCGTTTGACACGTGACAAGTTACCCTGAATCGTTTGACAGGCCGAAGATAAACATCACATTGAAATATTTATTTTGTTAATTAGTTTACATGATCCTTTAATTAAATATTTCTTAAATCTAAAATCCGGTCAATACATGTTGTATAGTTTTCGTCCCAATGCCTAATTAGTCCTCTAGTGTTTTGTAATATTTAAATGATTGTATGTCTGATAAATAAATCCACCAACCAATAGCCTCTTAGGACTTCAAATAGACTGCTTGCCAAGACTATTGTCAATGGTAATATGTATGCTTGCTGATAACAGGACACTTCCCCTTACTACGCACTAGTGCCGCAAACAGACCTATATAGCGCTTGCAAGTAGTATATCCCTCTCACATCTAGCCAGGTAAAGTTGGAGTAAGCTACTCCTGCCAGGATATCTACTGAGATAATTACTCTTTCTCCACTGAGTTGGATTCTGAACGAGTTATCAAGTGTGTGTTATATAAACAACAGGAAGAAACTTTGCCGCTCTCTGATAATAATCAAATCTTTACGGGAAGAAGGGGTGATAAAAAGTCAAACACAAAGGTAGTTAGTACTTCCAAGAGGGAAAGAAAAGTGGATTCAAGAAACGATGAACTACACGGTCAAAAATTCAACGCAGATTCCAGGCAAACCAGAAGCGAATATTCTGGTAGCTGTTGGCTACATTGTGGTTTTCGTAACATCCTTAATAGGCAATGCAATAGTCATTGTTGTGGTCAAGAAGAACATGGGAGGAAAGTTACGATCTGTCAGCTATTATTTGATCTTCAGTTTAGCAGTAGCAGACCTGGTAATGACTATAGGTAATGTACCAGAGAGAATAACAAGAGCATTTACATCTGATATGTGGATACTTAGTGGGACCATAGGGATAGTCATTTGTAAGATGGTGAACTTCGTCGAGAAAATGGCCATCATTGTGTCTGTTTCAAGTCTGGCCGCCATTGCAGTCGACCGGTTCTTCAACGTTTTTTTCCCTCATCGAGTGGTTATTACGCCCAGAAAGTGCTGTGTAATCATTGGTCTAATTTGGTCCTTCTCTTCTATCTATTGCCTGCCGATCCTAGTATACGGAAACCTACTTCAAACAGGTGGAAAAACATTTTGTAAAACTCGGGTATTTTTTCCAAGATGGACGCTATGGTTTGTTCCGTTTTTGGTTATTTTATTTGTCGCATTGTTTTTCGTCTTGGTGCTGTATTTCGCTATTTGTATCAGGCTTTGCTACAGGACAGTTCCAGGGCGACGAAGAGGAAAGAATGGTTCTATTAACCAAACGTCAGTTGCCCAAGGAGTTGTAAATCGTAAAGTAGCAAAGATGGTGGCTGCTATTGTCATTGCATTTTACATATGTTTTTTGCCATATGGACTGAGTTGGATTTTCTGTAGTTATCACTTTACAGACTTGATTTGCAATCCAACATATTCTTCAATTTCAGTATTTCTTTCCTACACCAACATATCGCTTAATCCTCTTATATATGTATCTTTCAGCGAGAACTTTCGAGAAGGATTCAAGTCGCTCTTCCGTAAACTTTGCTTCCGAAGAGAAAGAGCGCGAATTCGTCCGACGCGTCCGCGCGCAGATGAAATTTTGGCGGGAATTGGGCTGCGATCTGCTGCTTTATATCAACCTAGTATATTGGCAATAAACTATGGAAACTGCAGGAGAGAATACAATAAAACTTATATTGGAAATAAGAACTAACAGACACTGCTACTTCGCAGGGTAGATTACTGTAGTATTTTAACTTGAAAAACAAACAGAAACTGAACAAGAAATTTGAATATTAATTAACCTTGTAAAGATGCTCAAAACTGCTCTCCTTAAATCACTTACGATTAAAAACGCTCTTGACAATTTACTGCCGTATATTCAAGATAAACAGAACCCAAGTTGAATGTGATAAGACAATGTAATATGTAAAATAAAATATTAAAATACTTTGTTGCAGTTCTATAAGCACTTAGGCAGTTTTCTTTGAATTGGTTCACTGGGAGTAGGAAAGTGTGTAATTCTGTATTTATAAATTATTGAGTACAACGAATTAATATTATTTTTCATAAGTTTATGGAACAGAGCTTTTATCCAGCTGCTTTGATAGTTAAGAAACAGTAACAGTCCGTCTAAACGCCGGGTTCTACTGGAAACAGTGTTCTATGTATAGATAAAAGAAATGAGAATAGAAACGAAAATGAAAGAAAACTTTCAAAAAACAATTAATAAAAAAAAATTAAAGAAGCAAAAATTAAAAAATATATATATAAATTAAATAACAAAAATTTATTTCTTGATAACGCATTTCTCTAAACACTCAATACTTTTAACAATATAAGACTGAATAAAAGTACAAAAAAGCTAGAAGAGATGAATAAAAAGAGAGAATGAGAGAGAGTGAGAGAGTGAGAGTAAGGAACTCCAAGAGAGTAAACTGAACACGAAACAAAACTAAGACTATTAAATTGAAGTCGGAAAGTGCAACTACTGCCACTAAAAGCCTTTTTATCTACTTCTTCTTCATTAGTAGCCTTCATTTTAGCTATCTAATACTACAATTACTGTAAGTATTTATTACTTATTCAGTTATACAATAAGAACACTTGCGCCGGCGAGAGACAGCAAGAACATTCACGCGCATTGAAAAAAATCACACTGTACAAAAAGTATGCTAGATATTTTAACTTCTGGTGAAAATATTTACATTTTTTTTGGTAGCCTATTTTGAAGGGAAGTTCATTCTTGTTTCCTGGCTTCCTTCAGCACTAAATTATTATTTGTTGTATATTATATATTTATTGTATTCAGTGTATGTATTATTTAAATCATTCAAGTAAGTAAGTAAGGTAAGTGAGTGAGTGAGTGAGTAAGTAAGTAAGTAAGTAAGTGTTCATCGTGCGCCTTTGTGGTCACACGCTTCTTTTATTTGCCTAAAAAGAAACAGTGCCATTCAACTGTCATGACAAATAAAGGATTTAATATTCAATCCACGCCATTATCACTACAGCTTGCTTGGATTTCACTTTTTAATAAAAGTGAAATCCATCAAATAAATCAATAATAAAAAGTAAATAAGAAACTACAGCTTGCTTTATACCCTGACTATTGTTTGAAAATCCACCAAAACATCTCAGTAGAACTAATTTTTGCTGCAGCTGAATAAACACAGTGACACTTACCGTTACTGCTTTTTTTGGCGACAAATAAACCGACCGGAGGATTTACCACACCGATGTATTAATCCATTATGTTTATATGAATTTACCACACTGATGTATTAATCCATTATGTTTATATGAATTTACCACACTGATGTATTAATCCATTATGTTTATATGAATTTACCACACCGATGTATTAATCCATTATGTTTATTAAACGGTCTTCACAGATAATGAGCTTGGACTCCCTGTGTTTACAATACGAAAAACAACTCACAGCTAAAACAGTGCGTGGATGGATGGATGGGTGTGTAGATGGGTGTGTGGATTAGATGGGTGTGTGGATAAATGGGTGGATGGGTGTGTGGATAGATGGGTGTGTGGATAGATGGGTGTGTGGATAGATGGGTGGATGGATAGATGAGTGGATGGGTGTGTGGGTAGATGGGTGTGTGGATATATGGATGGGTGTGTGGGATGGGTGTGTGGATAGATGTGGATAGATGGATGGATGGGTGTGTGGATAGATGGGTGTGTGGAGATGGATGGATGGGTGTGTGGATAGATGGATGTGTGGATGGATAGATGGGTGTGTGGATAGATGGGTGTGTGGATATATGGATGGGTGTGTGGATAGATGAGTGAATGGGTGTGTGGATAGATGGGTGTGTGGATAGATGGATGGATGGGTGTGTGGGATAGATGGGTGTGTGGATATATGGATGGGTGTGTGGATAGATGAGTGAATGGGTGTGTGGATAGATGGGTGTGTGGATAGATGGATGGGTGTGTGGATAGATGGATGGGTGGATAGATGGATGGGTGTGTGGATAGATGGATGGGTGTGTGGATGGATGGATGGGTGTGTGGAGATGGGTGTGTGGATATATGGATGGGTGTGTGGATAGATGAGTGAATGGGTGTGTGGATAGATGGGTGTGTGGATAGATGGATGGGTGTGTGGATAGATGGGTGTGTGGATAGATGGATGGGTGTGTGGATAGATGGGTGTGTGGATAGATGGATGTGTGGATGGATGGGTGTGTGGATGGATGGGTGTGTGGATAGATGGGTGTGTGGATATATGGATGGGTGTGTGGATAGATGAGTGAATGGGTGTGTGGATAGATGGATGGGTGTGTGGATAGATGGATGGGTGTGTGGATAGATGGGTGTGTGGATAGATGGGTGTGTGGATGGATGGGTGTGTGGATAGATGGGTGTGTGGATAGATGAGTGAATGGGTGTGTGGATAGATGGGTGTGTGGATGGATGGGTGTGTGTGTGGATAGATGGATGGGTGTGTGGATAGATGGGTGGATGGATGTGTGGATAGATGGATGGGTGTGTGGATAGATGGATGGGTGTGTGGATAGATGAGTGGATGGATAATTGGAGGGATGGAAGAATGAATTACATCTACCTACACATATATATCCAGTTACATCACGTTGTTTTATATTTGGCAGACCGAACTGATTTCAATACTTGAATATGTAAAATATTTAATATTTTTATTTCAGTATTCTTATGTATATATGTTCATGGTACTTGTTTGAGCAACATGGGGCTAGCTATTGTGTAACCAATAGTTTATATTAAAATCCTTTAATATTAAAAAGGTATTTTCGTTTATTAAATACTCGTTCCGGCTGTGTTGTGAATAGACGGTAGTAGATCAGAACCAATGAAACATTTTAAATTATCAATTTTATAATTTATTTTTAGTATTCATGTTTAGAATTTGTTACTATAGATATGTATTTTATCTAGGAATAAAGACATTATTTTTTTTTTTTTTTTTATTTTTTTATTTTTTTTTTTTTTTTTTTTATTTTTTTAATGTTTGAATAAGAATAGACTTCCACTTCCCTATGGAGAAACACTATTAGTTCTGACTGCCAACAAGATGATCGCTATGCAAACCCTCTATGACAAAATTCATGTAATTATAAAACGCCCGTTCCTCCCCTATATGCATTTCATTTAGTAGTGGCGTTATTGCCACGACGGGGCACTACTTGCGGTATTAAGCATTGTATAGTAAATGGTCAATTCGAGGATTGAGTTCCTGTTTTAAAGTCGCCACAACTATCACGTTCAATCTACCACGCACTATTTCTCTAGGGTACTTAGAGCAGCGAGCACTTTATAGTGTCTTTGAAGACACTAAAAATTAAAAAAGAAATAAAATTAAAGAAATTGAAATTTTTTTGAAAAGAATAATAAATTAAATTTAAAAATGTTGTCCCATTTATGCCAGAGTTAATTTAATAGCGAGCACCGCAACGAACTTCAACCAATTATTCTCTAAAAGGTCGTCGTGATAAACATAAGAATCACAATTGTCTGAAACACTTTTTATTCCCCAAAACACGAATATCTCTATCAACAATTAAACTGTAAAAATAATTAATATTTCTTCATTATCAAGTTTAGAATTCAAATATATATCCCATGGACAAGTTTGTAATATAGTCAAAATTGACAATTTTCGTAGGCGCATTTTCCTATTCTTTTTTAAAAAAATATTTTTATTAATACCGCAGTTCATTTAAAACATAAGACCATAAAAGATAAGAATACATCGTTGTGTCTATGGATACTGATAGATAATTTGCAGCTTGCGTTTAGGCTTTACATATTCGGTGGGAAAATTATACTAAGATATTAATAAATATATAAATATCAATAACAAGGCCTAGAACAGTTATAATATAAGACTAATAATAATAATAATAATAAAAACAATAGAGTATTTATATAGCGCATCCTGGAACCTCGATGCGCTTTACAATAAGAAAAAGAACTAGAAACTAGTGGATTATAAAAAAAGATAATAAAATACTATAAATTGAAGATATATTAAAGATATAAAAAAATAAATAGAAAAATAAATAAGAAAATAATATATATATTTTTTAAATGTCATGAATAAACTGATGGAAATAGTAATGTCTTCAGAAGCGAAGATTTAAATTGTTCTAGAGAGTCTATCTTTCTGATGTCGTCATGCAGGCAAAGAGTTCCAGAGTACAGGACCAGCAACAGAAAAAGAACAGTCACCATAGGTGTGGAGTTCACACGTGGAACAGTCAGGAGGTTGCGTGTGGATGATCTAAGTGAACGAGCCGGCTTGTATTCTATATATAAAACTACTTGGAATATATATAAATATATCATCATCTCTTATATAAAATATTGGTATTGTAATTTGCTTCTAAAGTCCAAGAAATATTTCTTTTAATTTTTCATAATAAAGGAGTTCTTCAGTCTGTTCGTTTGTTTTGCAAATCGGGTTAAGATTTTAAAATGTTGTTGTTCTAAAAAAAATTTAGATGAAGTTTTATTAAAAAGCCTTCTTACGTCTACATTAAGTGTGCCAAAAAGCCTTTTACAATTCTTACTCAACCGTACTTTAACTAATTTGAAATCAAGTGCGCGGCAATTTCATTTCCATACTTTTGCTATTCGTCTCGTCGATTTTCTTTCTTACTTTGACCTTTTAAGGTCAAAAATCAAAAAAACAAAAATGAGCTTTGTTTTCTTTAATCTTAATTCCCATGCCATTAGGCCCGATATTAAGACCATTTCTATAGCATTATCTGCGCAATTTAAATCGGCATATTGAAACGTATTTTGTCTGGGGTTGTAAAAAAGACTTTGTAGATTTTACCAACCGTTGACTCTTAATGTTGCGAATGTTGATACGGTAGTTGGCTTAGACGTTGTTTTATGTTACCATGTGGTAGAAATCCCATAAGCAAAAGAGCAACAATAAATACAATCAATTCTACAGATAAAAAACACATGATAAGAAACTCATTAATTGCTTCATTCATTTGGGAATCCGAAACGCGCACGGGTCATTGCAAACATATTGAAACATCGGTTAAACGTTTCAGCCTATTTACCGCCAAGAGAAAATATCTTTATGTCAATATTTTCAAAATGAGGGACTATAATTAAAAATTCCAATTTTTAATCAAGCAGAACGGAAGTCATTTGAAGTCAAATTTAGTGAAGTTCAACAGGATGGAACAAGCAGCTGACACAAGCAAGCAACGGAAGTAAATCTCATTTTGGAGAGTTGTTGGTTGCGTGGTTCTTCCCAAGTTGTCTCGAGTAGGTTGCGTTATTTTCTAAGCATTCAACCATCTGCCGCGTGTACTTTTTTTTATATTTTTTAATTTTTAATTTTTTAACTTTGTTTTTGTTTTTGTTTTTTTTGTTAATTTTTTTTTTTAATCTGCCGCGTGTACTTTTTTTGTTGCTGTCTTAATTTAACCCACCCACTATTCATTAGTTCAAGTTTTACTGCGTATACTTAATGACTAGTTTTATTCAATATATACATGAATAACTTTAAGACGAGGAGTATAAATCATGCTGTTGTTTTTACCGTGCACAGTAGCGCGCGGCTGCTACAATGTTTCATAATATTTTCTCTCTTAAGAACTAAACTCCATGGAATTAATTTGAGATGAGTTTAACAAGAACCAACCAACCAACCTTGACAAGATCAGACGATATTTAATATATTCCAGCCCTTTGAAGTCAAGTATAACCTTGAAAAGTGTTGTTAGCTTGCTTATCCATCGCAAATTGTTCAAAAACTATGGGACTCGATGATGAAACCAAGAACATATCAACGTGGAAAAACGTATCATCTTCCGCGGAGTCTTCTCTGGAGCCTGGATATGTTATTTGGTTGAAAGCTGCGGCCTACTTTGGAATATTTCTGACTTCTTTGATTGGAAACTGTTTAGTGATTGCTGCTTATAAGTTGAATCTAAACCGCAAGATTCGTACAGTTAGCAATACATTCATAGTATCAATGGCTGCTGCAGACTTGAGCATCACATTGGCAAGTGTTCCTGAGCGCATTACACGAGTCTTAGCAAGTAACCAATGGCTTCTACCGGGAACGCTAGGCGTTGTCACTTGTAAGCTGGTCAACTTCATCGAGAAACTCTCGTTAAACGTGTCAGTGCTCCATCTCGCTAGCATCGCCATCGATCGCTTCCTTGTAGTCTTCTACCCTCGCAGGAAAATCATCACCAGGTCGAGATCCAAGCGAATTGTTACCTTAATATGGCTTCTGTCCGTGAGCTATTGCGTCCCTATTCTAGTCTATGGTCAAATATACGATGACAATGGGAAGACATTCTGCAGAGTGAGAAAGTTTTTTACAAACTGGCGCATTTGGTACATCCTATTCCTGATCATTCTATTGGGCACTTTTCTGCTGATTGTTGTCTTATATACCGCCATTGCGGTCAGGTTATGGCGCAGGAAGACGCCAGGTGTGAGACTTTCTTTCCGAAGTCGACTCACTGAGAAACTTAACCTTAGAATCATCAAGATGGTCGCGATTATAGTTCTCGTTTGCTATGTGTGTTTTCTGCCTTACTGGATTGGATGGATTTTCTGTTCGTATCATTTTAGCGAATTCATTTGCAGTGACAACTTTGTTTTTGTTGCTATCTTTTTGTGCTATTCAAACAGTTCTCTCAACCCTGTAATCTATACCGTATTTAATGAAAACTTTAGATTAGCCTTCCGTGCAATAGCTAAGAAGGTATGCTGTTGTATTAGTGGCGACAGTGGTACTAGTAGAGGAAAGGAAGGGTTTGTTATTGGTGCGAAACTAGACTCTGGTTTACCTACAGACATTCAGTTGAAGATAACCAAGTCTAGGTCCTTGGACTTCTTGGGCACTAAGATATAAACCCGAACCACCTTTCCTGTTTTTGTTTTTTTTTTTTTTTTTTTTTTCTTCTCATTTTTTTTTTCTTTTTTTTTTTCTTTTTTCTTCTCATTTTTTTCCTATTGTTTTCACTTTTTTTTCCTTTTTTCACTTTTTTTTTCCTTTTTTCGCTTCCTTTTTTTTTCTTTTCTTTGTACTTTAATTACTCCGCCACTTACCAGTAAAGGCAATTCCTTCAAGCTATAATAGAAGTTATAACATTAGATTGGCCGTGTGAACTGATCTCAACCCGGAAATCTTACTTTCAAATTCAGAGGTTCTACTTGAACTGTGTGAACTCGTTTGTATTTTAAAAGTACTTGCAACAGCTGCTGAGTTTAGCACGGGATCACGAAATCATTCATAACTGCAGTCATGTAGCTGTTAATCAATACATTAGTTCTTAAAATTGTGTAGGTTTTAATTTGTTTTGTTTTCCTTTATAAAATTAAGGAAAGAAATATTCACATAGCGCACGATTCTTCTCAGGATTTTTTGTTGTTGTAAATCTTGAAATGATTTATTCAACCAATGATTTTATTGGTTGTGAGTATGTTTTTGTGTTATTAGTTGAGGATTCAATGACAATAGAAAGACTGCAGGATGTCTTGTAACTTCGTTTAGATTTGTAAATAACGTCATTCATAGTTACAAAATAACTAACAAGTACATGAATAAAAGATACCAATGGAACATTGTTACAATTACATGACTATCGTTAATTATTACAAGGAGTATCCTCTTGATCTTGTCACTGTTTGGTTGTACAAATAGAATACCAATGAAGAATTAATCCTCACGGTAGTGACATATTTATTTCCATTATCTATTGTTTATTTTTACTATATTTATACTTTCATTTACATTTCTCATTTTGACTTGATAATGACGTCGTGTAACGTCGAAACGTCGTCCGTTAAAACATGTACTAATCGCTGATATTTATAGTTATTATTATTATTTTATTGCAAATATTGATGCAATTACAATCGACAGATGGCGATTACTTTTTCTTTGAGAATATAGCGATTTTCTCTCAAGTGGATGAATGGGAAATTAAATAAATGGGAACGGAGAGACGGATGAATGGATGGACTGACGGACAGTTTCTATGACAACAATACGTCATCATTTGTTTTACGGGCGAGAAGAATTGTAATTGAACAACATAGATGTACTGAATCATCAAATGATGAAATATTAATTAATTCATGAGTGGATGAATGAATGTAAAAACGAATGAATGGATTAATGGATGGTTGAATGAAAGAAATGGGAAAATGAATTAAAGGATGGATGGATGGATGGATGGTTGAATAAAAAAGAAATAATGGCAAAATTAATTAATTCATGGCTGAATGAATGAATGGGAAAATGAATGGATGAATAAATGGAGAGTTTGACAAGTGTGAATTGAAATCATCACATTTCCTTTATTTCGTTTATTTAAAGTCACATCCGTTAACATTTCTTTGAGTCATACCGAAAATATTTCTTGTCATATGGAGATTGTTGAAAGCACTGAACGGCGGCACTGTCACATGCACACAGTGCTAGTCTACAGGGTATGTAGGTGTCAACTGCAGGATAACTAGAGGCTGGTGCTAGTAAGAAATGAATAGACAATGTTTATACATGTACACAGTACTAGTCTACAGGGTATGTAGGTGTCTACTGCAAGATAACTAGTGGCTGGTGCTAGTAAGAAATGAATAGACAATGTTTATACATGTACACAGTACTAGTCTACAGGGTATGTAGGTGTCAACTGCAGGATAACTAGAGGCTGGTGCTAGTAAGAAATGAATAGACAATGTTTATACATGTACACAGTACTAGTCTACAGGGTATGTAGGTGTCTACTGCAAGATAACTAGATAACTGGCTGTGCTAGTAAGAAATGAATAGACAATGTTTATACATGTACACAGTACTAGTCTACAGGGTATGTAGGTGTCTACTGTAGGATAACTAGAGGCTGGTGCTAGTAAGAAATGAATAGACAATGTTTATACATGTACACAGTACTAGTCTACAGGGTATGTAGGTGTCTACTGCAGGATAACTAGTGGCTGGTGCTAGTAAGAAATGAATAGACAATGTTTATACATGTACACAGGCCATAGTTAAGAGTGTATAGACTCACCACAAGTTGTGCAGTTAGAGTATGTATACGTCGTGAAATACACATACCAAGAAGCATAGTACCCGCATATACCACTCAGTATGATGTCATCATAGCATTTATCGTGAACATGGCAACACCTAGCAACAAATGACGTCACCAAATAATCAGAATTTCTTAAAAAGCGGGTTTTGCCGAAGATAATCTCAACAATCAGCTGTTAAAACTTGAATTCAAATGACGGGAAACATTGCCCTCACCCCTCCCCCCATGTTCGCCCCCTTCTCCCATGTGCTAGCAAGAGAGAAACTTCTATTGAAAAGTTGAAATTCAGCTGATTCAAATTCTTTACGAGACCGGAAATGACGTCAATCGAAATCAAGCAATTAGTAACCCTGACAACATCGTAACCATAGCAACTTACGTGTCAAGTGCATCCACTGGTTTCCCTTTGCCACCATAGCCACACCAACAGCCGTAATCCGCAAAAATGCTGCTACTGCGGTTAGTAGAACACTCGATCATTTGTGAAAACTCTACAAGACCTCGACCTGTGAATAGTGTAGGGGTTGTTAGAGAGAATACACACCAACCCCTTAGAGAAAACTCTACAAGACCTTGACCTGTGAATAGTGTAGGGGTTGTTAGAGAGAATACACACCAACCCCTTAGAGAAAACTCTACAAGACCTTGACCTGTGAATAGTGTAGGGGATGTTAGAGAGAATACACACCAACCCCTTAGAGAAAACTCTACAAGTCCTTGACCTGTGAATAGTGTAGGGGTTGTTAGAGAGAATACACACCACCCCCTTAGAGAAAACTCTACAAGACCTTGACCTGTGAATAGTGTAGGGATTGTTAGAGAGAATACACACCACGCCCTTAGAGAAAACTCTACAAGACCTCGACCTGTGTGTAGGGGTTGTTAGAGAGAATACACACCACAAGACCTCCCTTAGAGAGAAACTCTACAAGAAAACTCTACAAGACCTCGACCTGTGTGTAGGGGTTGTTAGAGAGAATACACACCACGCCCTTAGAGAAAACTCTACAAGACCTCGACCTGTGAATAGTGTAGGGGTTGTTAGAGAGAATACACACTCGCCCTTAGAGTCGTTTTCGTATGAGTGGGAAGTAGTTACGGTACGGTTCGTGCCGTGATGGTATTGCGCCATGATCGTGCGGTATCCAAGCATTCTGATTGGTTGAGCGATGATTTTGCGCGCTGTGATTGGTTGGTTGAATACATTGTCTTCGACTCTGTACCGTGACCCTAACCCCGTGCCGTAGGTTTCCCACTCTATTATTTCACATATTGGTACTTTACAACACAAAGCTCCGTGATTTTTTTTTACTACGTGTTCTTACGTAATCTTGTGAGACTGTTGCTATGTCCGTGAGGCCTTGGGACCTATTTAATCACAACAGAAGTATTGGTATAATTAATCTGTCCTGCTAATGGTATACTCACCACCACAGGACATGCCAGTCAGCTACTACCAGGGTAGCAAGGGGGGGGGGGGTTGTGATCACGCTTCACGTGCCATTTTTCGTAAATTCACGACTCAAAAGAATCATTTAAGCCGGCATTTCACGCACGTCCTTCTTGCAAATTCACGCGCGGATTACGATTTTTCACGATTCACGCGCCATTTTTGGGCCAATTCACGCGTCATGATCACGTGTAACCCCTTTGCTACCCTGTACTATATCTAGCATAGAATGAATAAGGCTGTACACAAGTGAATGTATGACTGAACCTGGATGAGATGTTTTTTAAATAATTAAGTTATGTTACACGTCTTAGACGTTGTCCATAGAAAATAGTTCACATGAGCGAATTAGAAACTCAGGAGGTGAATTTTGAAAGATATTATTTTTCTGTACGAGTAGCCAATCAGAGCACACAAAACGAATATTGGCGGTAAATACCAAACGAGTAACATGTAATATACCGTGATGGAATTGAAAAGCGTGATAAATGGCCGATATTAAGTTAGCCGGGTAGATATTTACTCACATCATTGGACGATCGTGGAGCAGAGTTTACGAACGAAAGACCAAGCCATAGAAAAAGAACAATTACAGACGATTTCTTGGTAAAACTCATTTTATCCGTTCAGCCCTGAAGACCTCCGTTCAGAACGTATACAGCGAGGGTTTTGAAAACGTTCAATGAAACCTGTGTTAAGCTGTTGTGTGTGACATGTTGACCTGAAAAAGAGAACGGTCACTTAAGATTCTTGACTTTTAAGGACGTCAGCTGAGAGAATTATCGCAATGTTTACACAACCTGTGATTAAACAAGCCAAGCTACAACAACAACCATGTTTGACGGACCCGAGCACAGTTTGTACAGTTGCTCCGATAGCGCAAAATGTATCAACGTTTATGGACTAATGAATCAAGACAAATCACTGTCCTGTTCTACAATTGATTTAGCTGCTAGCAGAACTGAATTGG
Organism: Actinostola sp. cb2023; assembly: GCA_033675265.1. Lineage (NCBI taxonomy): Eukaryota > Metazoa > Cnidaria > Anthozoa > Actiniaria > Actinostolidae > Actinostola > Actinostola sp. cb2023. Next base: position 109,182 of record JAUJYZ010001347.1, read on the forward strand.
TGTAATTATTATTCATTGATTTGAAGTGAAACAAACTCACAAAGTTTATATTTTTAGCTACAAATATTGTAATCCACCGTGGAAAATTAAAGATGGCGGATCAGAACATTTTACCCAGTAACCCTTTGCGCGCATCAACCACTACACCTCGTCGAAACTTTAGGAAAGACAGTTGCGTTTTAAAAACGTCAAAATTTGCAAATCTGCTTGTGGAACGTATCAGACAGGTTATACATGTGACATGAGTAGTACTGAGGTTCGCAAAGGATTGTGGTACAAATATCCATCCAAACTGCGTAGAACCGACAATAGGCGACTTACACTAAGAGGTCACGTGACCCTAACTCCCATAAAACGAACAGCAATGTCAAAATGAACTCCAGAAATGAAAAGAGCAGCTCGAAATTAGTAAAAGGGCGAAGTTTCAGCGCATAATGTTTGACACAGGAGAAATGACTAAAAAAATAAAATCGATCGTTTTCTAAGGATTTTGTTTGGAAAATGCGTTGGATGGCAAGAGCCGTGCCATCCAATGCATTTTCCAAACAAAATCTTAGAAAACGATGGCTCTGACCTTCAAAACAGCTTGTCTGGTTGGAAAATAGTCAGACGTCAATCAAACAATATGGGCGTGTCTACACTTTAACCAATCACAGCAAAGCTAGTTTGATTGACAGCCATCTAGACTGGAGGTTGTCTGACAGAGTTGTAACTTTCAGGGTCGCACTTTAAACGATAATATTTTATAAAATAATTGATATATTACGCGCGCTGTGATTGGCCATTGTTGAGGACCTGTGTACTGTTATCAGAGTACAGGCACACAGATGACGTCACAAAATCACTCAATTCTCAAAAATATTATATAAAACAAATAGATTCCATTTTCCCGTGCGTCTGTACTCTTATAGATGCACAGAAGACGTCAAAATGTGGTGAGAACAACAGTCACGCTGGTCACGCTACTCGACTTGTTCTAGTGTCTTCCATATGCATTATTATTGTTCTCGCTGCATTTTGACGTCATCAGTGCATACATACATACATACATACATACATACATACATACATACATACATACATACATACAGTGCTTCTATAAGAATACAAACGCACTACGAAATGGATCTGTTCGTTGAGTAATCGTCACCCGAGAGGTATGTTGTATTGCAATATTATTTAAAATTTATTGTATTTACTCGATTTCAGTATTGTGAGCCATTTTTAAATTATAGTTAATTTGGTGTTTGTGGCACAACGTTAACTATAGTTCAAAAAATTGCATTTAACATCAAAACATGCAGCCACGCGTCATATAGAATGGATTTTATATTGCATATATCCTACTGAATTTTATATTGCATTTTTTGCTTGAAGGGTAATGTTTAGCCATATTAAGCTTGCTTATAACAAATACTTGAATACACTGAACCTTTCAAGGATGCGTTAATTTGCATGTCACACTGCGTCATTTCAGAACACAGTTTCGTAGCTCAATTCTTATTTTCGACGCTATTTTTCTGACTGACTATAAACTTACTTTATGAAGATTTTGTATGCACTAATGCGACTACTCAATACTGATCATTCTTACTATAATTGCAGAAGTCCAAATATTTGAATGACAAAGATGAATGAACACAATTGCGTGATGTTTTATATTCTTTTGGGTGAGTTTCTATTTATGAGTTTGTTGTGATGATTGTATCGATAGCTTCAAGTTAGTAGATTAATTAAAGTAGTATTTTTATTTCTTATCAGGTTTTTTAGAGACTTTATTGAATACATTTCCAAATATATTACTGAATATTCAACATATTAGTTTTACAACGCTTGGCTAGTGAACGAAGGGGAAAGCATTCAACTAAATCTCTTTCTCCGCCGCTCATTCTGATCAACTGTTCAAATACTGAATCTATCTCTCTATTCACTGCATGAGATACAGGGTCTAACAAGACCCCCACCTCCCGCGTCCCTTCCCCTCCCCCCACAAGTTCCGTGAAATGCATGAACTATTCCAAGAATTCCAAGAATTCCAAGAATTCCAAGAGAAGGTGGCCTATGACATTAATGATGGAAATACAATAACATGGAATGCGCGCAAAATCATTGCTATCTCAGCCAATCAGAATGCTTAGACACGGCACGGTCACCACACAGCACGAACCGTACCGTGACTACCGAGCATTTTTCAGGTTGCGCTGAAGATTGGTAACTAGTATAGTGAGCACATGGAATTATGGGACAAAAACGTATTTATTCTTAATATGCATGGCGGCAATTTTAAATAGGTATGGAGCGAGCATGCGCACTGACTCTTTATGGAGGTTAATTATATCTAGTTATATCATCTTATCCTCTTTTCCCCAACGAAGGAAATTGACCTATCATGGCCTTCGTTGATTCCTTTTATGGCCTTCCACGTGAAGCAGGGTTTTCCCAACTGATCAATGATCTAAAAATGGCCGCCAGGAATCGAAGAACCTCAAGTTGTCTTGTTATTATTCTACTAGCTTGTAATTCATTTACAGGTGTTGCCATTTCCACGCTCGCTACAGGACAGTCATTGGAAAGGTAAGCCAACTACATTGGTATGATAACGACGATGATGATATGATGGATACATGACGGATGATGATGATGATGGATAGATGACGGATCGGATGATGGATAAATGACGGATGATGAGACGATGGATAAATGACGGATGATGATGATAAATAACGGATGATGATGATGATGGATAAATGACGGATGATGATGATGGATAAAATGACGGATGATGATGATGGATAAATGACGGATGATGATGATGATGGATAAATGACGGATGATGATGATGATGGATAAATGACGGATGATGATGATGGATAGATGACGGATGATGATGATGGATAAATGACGGATGATGATGATGGATAGATGACGGATGATGATGATGGATAAATGACGGATGATGATGATGGATAGATGACGGATGATGATGATGGATAAATGACGGATGATGATGGATAAATCTTGTCCCATTTGTTCAAAGAGCTGGACTGAGCGCTCTCCGTTGTCTAATGGATAAATGTATTAGATACCAGCATCAACTTATCTACTGGATAATGATTGTACTATCCAATCTTTGAATACCAGGTTCTTGGTATCAGGTGAACTAACATGACTTATATTGTAGGGTTAGAAGAAGTACGCCGACCATTACTGAGATCTACGCGTTCGATCACTTTGTTGATCTAGTGGATAATGATTGTACTATCCAATCTTTGAATACCAGGATCTTGGTATCGGTGAAGTAACATGACTTATATCGTAGGGTTAGAAGAAGTACGCCGACCATTACTGAGATCTACGCGTTCGATCACTTTGTTGAACTAGTGGAAAAGATCGAGAGAAATGTAACAGGCCTGCACAATGTTGCAAACCATATTCGTTCACTTGGTTATAATGATGCTTACTGGCAAAATCTCATTGGTAAGTGCTGTGGACAATGATAATGATAAGGTTAGGAGTGGTTATAATGAATAATAATAATATATTCACAAGAGGAAACGCTCCTCCAAATGTTGACAAAAAAATGATGACTTGAAGGTAACATGCAATAATTAATGAATTAAAATACAATTATATTATTCTGATTACAGGAACAGCGCCAGCCCTGCCCAACGGTATCTTATCTTCAATTGAAAAGGCCGTACTCACAAAGATGGTTGCCCATAGATACGATGGATCACGTGAGCTTGGTGTAGTGCGCTTACCTTCAGGAGAAACGATCGCTATAGGTCACGTGATTAATGGGATCGCCGCGGGAATCTACAGAGACTTTGAAAAGTCCTTGAAACCATGGGTTCCCGGTGCTACTAAGATTGTTGACAATCTTTACGCTGCAACTTTAGCAAGAGATCTCGCTGAGACTGCGCTGGCGAAGAAAAACAACCCTTCTAATTCGTACTTTGGACCTGGAGGCTCGTGGAAAAGCGACGAATGTCCAGCGATATACACACGGACATCCAATGGAGTTTACTCTGATGAGGCGTCAGATGCCGAGTTACTGGGCGATCTCAGGGGCATTAAGGCACGGGTCTAAGACGACCACGCCCATCAAGCTTAGAATGACTGTAATATCATCTAGTTTTACTGTAGAGACTACAATTTAGGACACATCATTAAGATTAACGTTTTGTTAATTTTTGTTAATATGGCAACCATGGTGACAGCATACTTGACCTTTGAACTGAAGTTTTGAAAAATAACTTTCAAGGCCTCGGGAGTATGGAAAAATGTTGATGTATTGGATTATTAAACATTCTATATGATACTATATGCCTTCAAGTTAATCGCTCCAATTAGATATCATGAAATAATATTATAACAAAGAAGAAAATAAAGAGTATCAAATTTCATGTATACCATAATGAGACTTCCAAACAAGTTAAACAAATTTTCAAATTAGACCGAGAGACTACCCAGTAACTCTGATTTATTCACATAGAAATATCCACCCTACGAAAACTTTCTATTGTCCTCCAGGAGACTTTTATGTAAAATTTTGAAATTGAAGGTCAAAGGTCAGATTACATGTTTCCATAGAAACAACTATATACAAAGGTTAAGGTTTCGACTTTATTACATTTGTCAAAGTTTCAGTGAATAATCACAAAAAGGAAAAGAAATAGACCACCCCTCTTGTTTTTAAAGCCGCCATTTTGAAATGTTTGAGACCCGTGCCTTAACTCTCCTGAGATGTAGATGGGTTTCTACTTGGGGATAGGATAAGAAAATGGATAAGAAATGTTCGTTTAGGTCAGCTGCTTAGAATGTACTATTCTACAGGAGTCTGTTTCGACACCTCGTTCGCGAGCTGCAAGCGATACACTAAGTTCACGAGCCTTACTACACTAACACCGAGGATTTCTACGCGCAAGTATCTGGCACAGCTGAAGCTCTCTATCTTAAAAACTCTGCTGGTTACCCTAACGTCAAGAAAGATGATATTACTCAAATATCCAAGACTGTAGTGGACCAGTTCGTACCATATCTAAGTAAGTTAGCTCACTGAGTGCGACACGCATACGCCGTACAAACTAACACCGCTGGACATGTATAATGTGGGCTCACTAAGTAACTATGAATATTACATCGACAGATAGACTTGTAGAATACAGCCGCTGTTTTAATTCAATAATTTGGTGTCACTAAAAGTACTACTGTTCATGCGCAAAGCCAGAAAGGGATCATGGGAAATACCATTGAAACAAAGGGCGAAAGGGATCATGGGAAATACCAGTGAAACAAAGGGCGAAAGGGATCATGGGAAATACCATTGAAACAAAGGGCGAAAGGGATCATGGGAAATACTATTGAAACAAAGGGCGAAAGGGATCATGGGAAATACTATTGAAACAAAGGGCGAAAGGGATCATGGGAAATACTATTGAAACAAAGGGCGAAAGGGATCATGGGAAATACCGAAATACCAGTGAAACAAAGGGCGAAAGGGATCATGGGAAATACTATTGAAACAAAGGGCGAAAGGGATTATGGGAAATACTATTGAAACAAAGGGCGAAAGGGATCATGGGAAATACTATTGAAACAAAGGGCGAAAGGGATCATGGGAAATACTATTGAAACAAAGGGCGAAAGGGATCATGGGAAATACTATTGAAACAAAGGGCGAAAGGGATCATGGGAAATACTATTGAAACAAAGGGCGAAAGGGATCATGGGAAATACCATTGAAACAAAGGGCGAAAGGGATCATGGGAAATACTATTGAAACAAAGGGCGAAAGGGATCATGGGAAATACTATTGAAACAAAGGGCGAAAGGGATCATGGGAAATACCATTGAAACAAAGGGCGAAAGGGATCATGGGAAATACTATTGAAACAAAGGGCGAAAGGGATCATGGGAAATACTATTGAAACAAAGGGCGAAAGGGATCATGGAAATACTATTGAAACAAAGGGCGAAAGGGATCATGGGAAATACTATTGAAACAAAGGGCGAAAGGGATCATGGGAAATACTATTGATACGAGATGCCCCTAGGCCCTCTTGTTTGGGAACCTATGATATCTGTCGGTCGCGGGATTTCCAATAAATTCAATGACATTAGGAGTTGCTGATACTGTAAAGGTGCGGACACACGGTGCAACATTTCGTGCAACATGTATTGTTGCAGCGTGTGTCCACCTCTGCAACATGTTGCGCGCAATGTTGCAGAAGTAGAATCGAGTCCTACTTCTGCAACATTGTGAGCAACAAATTACGTCGTATTAGCACACGCTAGTCAATTGCGTGCAATCAGTTTCATGGGTGGACACACGCTGCAACAAAATTGCCAGCAATATTGCACGCAATGTTGCACCGTGTGTCCGCACCTTAAGTCGTCCATTCATCTATTGTGTTTTCGTCAATAGAAAATCTCCATGGCAACCCAACGTGTCTAACAAAGGATCCAGGTATCGTATATCTATATATGGAATCAGTTTATAAGCTTCACTGAAAAAACTTTCCAAAAATCTCACTAGTACTCAGTCTGGGTAGCGACCCAAAAGAACCGAAGGGAGACTAGGGTGTAGTGAATGTCGAGGATATCAGTGGGACTGGGTAAGAGAGAAGGGAAGGAAACCACGAAACTCAGAATCTGTACGATTAGATTCCTTTCTTTCTCCATAAATAAGAAATATTTTTGTATTTTTTGCTCTTCGAAGGATGTGAACTTCCAGCAAAACTTGTGTTCGTAATGGATGAATCGTCAAGTATTCTAGAAGATCATTTTAAGGACGAAACACAATTCGTCAGGTAAATTGTCATTTGTAAAAATAGAAGAGAATGTTGATAGTGGTAATGTTGTGATGATGGAAATCATGATGGTGATGATGATGGGTGATGATGATAGTATGATAGTATGATAGATGATGATGATGATGATGATGATAGTATGATAATTAGTGATAGAAGATGACGGATGATGATAGTATTATTAATGATGATGATGTGATGATGATGATATAATGATAGTATGATAGATGATGATAATGATGATGATAGTATGATAATTATATAGTGATAGATGATGACAGATGATGATGAAGTATTATTATTATTATGATGATGTGTGGTGATGATGATAGTATCAGTGATAGATGATGAAGGATCGATGATCGGCGATGGCATGGGCTCCTGTCGATGGTGATAGTATGATAGATGATGACTGATGATGGTGATGATGATGGGCGATGGTGATAGTATGATAGATGATGACGGATGATGGTGATGATGATGGGCGATGGTGATAGTGTGATAGATGATGATGGGATGATGATGATGATGATGATGATGATGACGGGTGATGATGATGGGCGATGGTGATAGTGTGATAGATGATGATGGATGATGATGATGATGATGATGGGCGATGGTGATAGTGTATGATGATGATGATGATGATGATGATGATGGGCGATGGTGATAGTATGATAGATGACGGCTGATGATGATGATGGGCGATGGTGGTAGTATGATAGATGATGATGATGATGATGATGATGGGCGATGGTGATAGTATGATAGATGATGATGATGATGATGATGATGGGCGATGGTAATAGTATGATATATGACGACGGATGATGGTGATGATGATGGGCGATGGTGATAGTATGATAGATGATGATGTGTGATGGTGATGGCTGATGATGTTGGTGACGGATGATGATCATTGTCATGGTTCTTTTGATAGAAGAGTGAGTGTTGATGATATTGATAATCTTACTGTTCTCGTTTTACAGTCAAATCATCGATGCTTTTAATATCTCACCGCGTCAAACTAAAGTCGCCGCCATCGAGTTTGCATCCATTGCACGTGTCGCCATCAATCTCCATGACTACGGATCCAAAACGAGGTTCAAATGTGCAGTAAAGGCAATGACTAAATGGACTCGATTAAGTAAGTAAACTAATAAACACTACGTATTTACAATAATCAGATAATTATGATGTTTATTATTATTACTTATTACTATCATTTATCATAGTTTTTATACTTAGTTTTGTAAAACGCTTAGAACAATTAGTGGATTTAGCGATATATAAATAAAATAATAATAATTATTATTATTATGCAGCTACTATCATACTATCATATGCAGCTCGAAAAAGTCCTGGTTGTAAAGCGCATTGAGACAATGTGAAATGCGTTATATAAGAACTTATTATTATTATAATTACAGAGGGACGAACCGGCACCGCTATTGCACTAGATTTGGCCAAGAATCGAATCTTTCTTCCAAATCAGAAGCGCGACTCCTCCAAGCAAAGCGCTGAGTCTAATATCGTGATCCTACTAACTGATGGAGTTTCTAACGAGCCCAGCACCTCAGCAATATATCCCGCTATACGAAGAATAAAAAGCCAAGTTAAAGGTACAATAGCCAGGCGACTTGCATGATGGCATCACTGATACTACAAGTACCAGAATGCTTTGCCCATTTTCTTTTGTTAGATAATTAGCACCAATTGTCTTACTATTCTCATGAGGGAATACAAATCTGAATAAGAAAGAAAATTCCCAAAGCATTCTGGTACTTGTAGTAAAACAACGTCATCATGCAAGTCGCCTATTGCAGTATATTTTGGTATATACAAACCGTCTGACACATTCACATAGAGCGCATTTCGTATGACTGTGAAATACCACGACACACGGAACTGTCACGACGCGTGACGATCGGAACACGGAACTGTCACGGCGCGTGACGATCGGAACACGGAACTAACACGGCGCGTCACGATCGGAACACGGAACTGTCACGGAACTGTCACGATCGGAACACGGAACTGTCATGGCGCGGCACTTTCAAGGCGCCGAAGGCGCGGATTCGCAATCACGTCGTACGTTTTTCACAGTCATTGGAATTCTGCTGTAAATAAAGCAGGTATAACAGATTTGATGTATTCTTAGATCTTACCATGATAGCTGTTGGTGTTGGTAATTATCTCAGACATGAGCTCAATGAAATTGCTACAGATCCCGACAAACACGTGTTCACGGCCAGTAACTTTCACGAGCTTCTAAAAGTCGTCAAGGCTCTTCAAAACCGAACCTGTACAAGTAAGTACTCTTGGTAATTGCATGCAATACGCCATAACGGGTGGGTTAGGGCGAAGTGGAGGGGGATCGAGGGCGGTGGGGACGTCCTTGATTCAGTCGCTCGTTTCTGGTATCAAAAGAAAATAAATTGCAGGAACTTCTCACTAGTGTTCCGAGGGGAAGAAAGAAGGGTAGAGAGGTACGTTGCTAAGGTTCTTTCATGTTGTAATATAGCGTCCTCCGCGCGTCAGCCCGTCTGGGATCCCTTGACTTTATCAAGGCCGAGGAGAGCTTGTCCCTAGTAAAACATTCCAGTCCCTCCCGATCAATAGACCAACAGGAACCCCAGAGAGTAGGAAAATTGACAGAAATACTTTTATTGTTATACTGGATTAACTGCGTTGTTATATTTCAGCTCCAGTAAAAATGGACTTAAACTTCAGACAGCAAGGCAACATTACAGTTGTGACAGCCTTTGTGTCTCCTGGGAAATATCGGTACTTTATTTTAACCTCGTCGCATTTCTTTGGTGTTGATATCATAATCAAGGTGAGCAGTGTACTGATTTGCAATAATAATAATAATAAATAATAATAATAATATAATAACAATGATAATTTTTGGTAACGGTGTTACCTTATATTATTATTACTATTATTATTATTATTATTATTATTATTATTATTATTATTACTTTATTATTATTATTATTATTATTACTATTATTGTTATTATTATTGTTATTATTATTATTATTATTATTATTATTACTATTATTATTATTATTATTATTATTATTATTATTATTATTATCTTATTATATACCATTATTATCCAACTATACATAGACGAGTAAAAATATCGCGCGAATAGGACTGGAGCGAGTAAAAATATCCAGCGATATTTTTACTCGTCTATTTCGCGCGCGCACTTTTATATAAATATCGTTCACGGGATGAGTGTATTTTTCGCATCACAAAAGGGTTGGATAATAAATAACTTATTTAACATTTTAGTGTGTAGTAAGGCTGGAAATTTTTACTTGTCTTTGTATTTTGTCTCGTCCTACGGGCTCGACAAAATACTGCAGACTCGTAAAAATATCCAGCCGTACTACACACTAAAATGTCAAATAAGCTGTATTTATTATTACTTTTATTATTATTATTATTATTATTATTTATTCTTCTTATTCTTCTTATTACTTTTATTATTACTTTTATTATTATTATTATTGATTATTATTATTATTATTGTTATTATTATTATTACTTTTATTATTATTATTATTATTATTTATTATTCTTATTCTTATTATTTTTATTACTTTTCTTATTACTTTTCTTCTTATTATTCTTATTACTTTTATTATTTTTATTATTATTACTTTTGTTATTTTTATTTTTATTATTATTGTTATTATTATTATTACTTTTATTAATATTATTATTATTATTATTACTTTTATTATTTTTATTTTTATTATTAATTATATGCATGGAAAAATGTGTAGTTTGCACCGCATGCAGTGCAAATTACCTGCACTACTAAATTAATTGCATGAATATAGTAAAGCTGTGGCTCGAAAGGATCATAATAATTATACTGTTATCTACTAATATTCATATATGCTTGTTTAGATTACACCAGTGCATGGTTCGCTCAGACTGTTTGCATCCCGTACAACAGAGACCCCTGGACCTAATGATTATAAATACAAACTCGACCCAATACGTGAGTATATACAACAGTTTTAAAATGGGTATTATTATTATAGCTTATACCTCTACCGTGAAGGATGCTGGGATATAGTATCTGAATGATGCAGCATTCAGTTGTTGGTGATGAGTGTCAATGATGTTGTTATTATTATTTACAATTGGCGTATTGTTGTTGTTGATTATAATATTGTTTATTATATAGCACAGATACTACGTGCACTCTTATTGGTCAATTAAGGGGCCGTAACTTCCCGTCCGCTCGTTTCCCCCCACTTTTTATGGCCCGCGCTCTACGCGCTTGGGCCATAAGGCCATGCGAAAAAACTCGGTCCATAACTTCACGTACGAACCTCGCGCTCGATTAATAAGAGGTATTTATGTTATTGTTGTCTTTGTGAAAGTTTTGTTGGTCAACCGCTGAACATTGTTTTGAATACCAAAGATAGTTTGATGAAAGCTTCTGCTTTCAAGACCATTTGGAAATACCAATGATACGGCGAGCATCCCCTCTCCCCCACGGGATATCTGTATAGGTTTCCTAATTGATTTATTTTGTCCTATCTAGCTGATGGTCATTCCTTACAATTGAGAATAACCAACCCATGCAGTGGTAAGAAAATAAAAAAAAAATCAAGATGGTAAATGCGCATGCGTAATCCGCCACAGGAAGCCCAAGCACATTTTTAGTGTAAAATTTAAAAATGAAAAAATTGTATATGACGTAATTGTTTTGTGTAGGACATATAGTAACGCTACCACGTGCCCACATCTGTATCTTGGTATTTACCACGCAGAATCGGTCAAATGTACTTGTACTGGTAAGCATACAATATACCGTACTCGTTTATTTTATTATTATTATTATATATTTTATTATTTTTAATTATTATTATTATTACTATTTATTTTTATTATTTATTATTATTATTTAACATCTGTAGTGCTGGGCAACCTTTGCTAATTTATCTTTCTCTCGCTTTGTTTCCAGAACGCGAGTGCTTTCTTCCTGGACAAATCAAGTTTACAATTGAAAAAGGTATTCTATCATGCTATTGGCCATCTCTTATCGTTGGCCAACTTATACTTGATCCTGATTGGCCATTGGATTGCTCAATCATGATAGGTTAATTCTTTGTAGATGTCACGATTTGATTGGCTGGATAATAGTCGGTACTCATTTATGATTGGCTACTCGATTGTTGAAACCATTGAAGTGTTGTTTTAGATGTGGATTGGTTAAGAATTTTTTTGAATTTCTGTAGGAAAAGCTAAAGCAAGCAAGAAACAAGTATCGCTGATCTTCGTCTTTGTTACCTTTGCACTGATATACGTTATCTAGTGAACGAATCACGCAAGACGTACGCATATATACTATCAAGACCATAAACTAGTGTTTATTATGCACCTAAAAGACATTGTTTTAAGGTATCAGGGTACCCCTACCGACCAGTATGCATTCAAGTCGCTTTAACACAGAATCCGTCCATTTAAACCCCAATAAAGTATACATTTTCTGAAAGCTAAATAAATGGAGATTCCAACTAATGGTCTATTAACAAAAAGTACATACGCGTTTTAGATATAAGTCAAGATCAACGAATTTTCATATAGCGTTATACGGCGAGGTCCCAGACAGCCGGATTTTATCGGAAATTCAAGATCATTATCTTTATGCACTCTAGAGATATCAATTATCAAAACTGTGTCTCCGTTTATCGATACGTTTCCCCGTTGCTTTTTTATCTGCCGCGAAACTTTCGGTACGCTAAAAATACATTGTTCTTTACTAATCAGTTAATAACTCTTGAAATCATTAAAATATCAAAAATCGGAGACACGGTTTTGAAGAATGATAATCAGAGATGAAGTCCTAAAAATCTCAGCTGAATCGAATAAAATCCGTTTGTTTAGGAGCTCAAAATAACACCCGTAGTTTCGTCAATTTGCTCTTTGAGAAAAAGCTCAAAATGTTTTTCAAGTCAAGTGCGGCTTTGTTTACACAAGCGTGGATAATCCACCACAAATATGTGATCCAATACCTGATGACATATGAATGGCAGTCAAAAGAAGATCGCCTTACAGTCGTAACACAACGAGGCAGGAAAACAAAGTTGCTGCTGGCGGGAAATACGAACACTTTGACCGTGAGTGGTTTGGCATCGTTATTCAAGGATATTTTGAGTGAGCAGTTACGATTCTTGGATACTTTCTTCGCATCTGAATCTTTGTGGAAAGTCTATTGCGTGAGTGCTGTTGACAGCTTGCTTGTCAACATCCTTTTGCATCAAATGTAATCCAAAATTCGTTTTTTGATTTTAACTTTTTAGGGAAAAAATATTTTTAGATTCTGTTTTTTGGAGATGATAGATAATATTCAATTTAATTTGATTGTCAAAAAAAATCAAAACCGGTGGTTTGAAAGGTTTTTGGGGTACCCTGATACCTTAGCTCACAAAGCATTAGTACGTACCTGCTTTAGACAATAGATGTCACGTACTTGACCTACACCACCCCCCTGAGCAAGCTATCTATAGACAACCTGTCAATGAATCGGGACCGTAGGATGTCACGTACTTGACCTACACTACCCCCCTGAGCAAGCTATCTATAGACAACCTGTCAATGAATCGGGACCGTAGGATGTCACGTACTTGACCTACACTACCCCCCTGAGCAAGCTATCTATAGACAACCTGTCAATGAATCGGGACCGTAGGATGTCACGTACTTGACCTACACTACCCCCCTGAGCAAGCTATCTATAGACAACCTGTCAATGAATCGGGACCTTGGCTCACAGGCAGCCCAAGCTGTGATCTTGTGAATAATTGTAGAGAATGTATGTAGAATTACAAAATAACGTATAATGGCACTTACGTAGGGCAATAGAACAGTAAATTATCAACACTGTGGTGAATTTTCAGTCCCTTATTGACAACGTAAGTGCCATTGTACGTTATTTTGTAATTCTAGAAAATACACAGGAAGACCAATTTGCATATGAATGAGAATGAATGTGTTGCCCTTTGTGTTGCCCATAGAGTTAGGAAAAATGCTGCAGATGTGCTGAATGAAAAGCTTCTTAAAAAGTAAATTAAAGTTATTTTTATCAAAATTGTTTTAAAAACAATAATCATTGAACAACTCAATAGCCGAACAACTCAACCGTAAAAGGCGGACGTGACACGTTTTCCCGCCACTTTTCAAGCACTGCGCGTCACTGCGCGTCATAGTAAAATGTTGGATTCTGATTGGACGGTTTTTGTGGTACGTTTTGAATTTGTATTTGACTGAAACACACTCGAGTCGAAGCACAAATAACGGATACGTAACGTTTACAGCGAATTTACTTCGATTTCTTCACCAATCTGGGCCTTGGTGTTTAGATAATACCATATATCATCAGTTAAATACTTACTACGAGATATCATCAAAGCTTTTAGAATATTTATAAGCGAATAGTCAGCAAAAAGTTCACTTCAAAATGGCATTCACAAGACTTCGAAGGCGACCATTGGAATTTGTAGACGAACGACCCGAACACGACAACAGCGATATTTCTATCGAGGACTGCGATAGTTCAGGCGAAGAATACTTTATAAAGACGACTTTAAAACCTCCAAATAATTTATGGGACTCTGGATTTTCAAGTCCTCCTTATAACTCGCGTTTATGTTCGCTGGGTGGATCGCCTGTCAAAGCAGTAATGGAGTACGATGAACCGAGTACACCGCCATTCTCGCCGCCTGCTATCGGTGGGTTACGACTCTTTGATACTCCACATACTCCTAGAACTCTGCTAGAAAGGTCCAGCTGTTCTGGAAGTCCAGAGGAAAGGGCTGAGAATCGAAAAGTACCAAGATTTCGCCGAGGGCTGGGTCTTGGAGCACGACAGGCCAAGACTGAACCACGACCAGTCAATAAACCAAGGTTAACTGCAAATGTGAACCCATTTACTCCTGTTGGATTGAATAGTAATAATAAAAGAACTCGAAAAATAAGGTAAGCACATGAGATAAGCAAGTCATTCATTCACTGAAATCACTTTGATTTTCTAATTTCGTAATTATTGGTTATTCCATGGTTTTCTATGGAATACGGGTGGATATTTCACGAAAAAATTATATTATTTGGTATACAACGAGCCTTTAGGCGAGTTGTATACTTAAAATAATATAATTTTTGAGTGAAATTTCCGCCCGTATTCCATTGAAAACCATGGAATAACCATATTATCCTATATATATTACATCAACAATTAAAATTTACAACGTTTTGATTGGCTAATACAAACTATGAAATACCGCTCTGTATTTCATAGAAAAAACTATGAAATACCGCTCTGTATTTCATAGAAATGGTGAGCTCTGATTGGCCGAGATGTAATATGTATAGGATAATAATTATTATTTCATCATCACTTTTGGCCAGTTTGGACACAGGGAGTCCAAGCTCATTATCTGTGAAGACCGTTGTTTAATTTGCATATTTACAGTAAATGTATGTGGCTTTAAAACATCCCTCCGTATTTCAAGATTTTTCGTAAATAATAAAACTTTTTTTTCACTAATGTGTTGTTCTTACTGCTTTCGATGCTGTGACGGCGTTTCAGCGCCATTAGAGCGTTTTTCACGAAAATACCCCTGTAAGAGTATTAAAGAAGGAGACAAGGGAGGAAACTGTTCGAGCGATCCGAACTCAACTAGCTTTACTTCTCGCCAAAATTCGAGCACATACCTCGATCGCACATCAATTTCGACCACATATCCTGAAAGACAGGTAAATTTCCTAAAATTATTGGTGACTTGATTGAAAATATGCAATGATTAGCCGACGTGAGGCTCCTACGAACACGGTGAAGCTTCTCAAAAGACGCCATTTTAATGCGTGGGACCAGACCAGTGGACACAAATATGCGAAGAATGTGAAACAAGGTAGCCCCACCAGTGGACCCGTGAGTCTTGTTTTGAACATATCACATCCCTGGTAAGTAAGAAATTGTACAGAGCGCAGGAAAAAGCGACAGCGTATGTTTTGGCGGCAAAACAGCATCTACATCTGGAGATCGAAAGAAACTTTTTATATCTTGTCGGTCATTTAATTCGTCGATCATGAAATGGAAAGGTAAGAGCGATTCTTTGAAAGTTTTAAAATATGTGAGCTTTCAGTGGATATTATGAGACAACTGAGTCAAACATTTCAGGTAAACAACCGAGAGTTCAGCTGATCTAACTCAGCTGTGTTTATGTTTATACTTCAAAGGTTGACAGATGTGCAGGCTGCGATACTTCGGACAGCCAAAGTAAATCTGGTCATAACCTCTTGCTAACAGGACAAGCTGACACGGGAAAAACTTATCATATAAAAATAATTTTTCATCGTCTGAAGAAACGTGCAAAAAACGTCGCTATAATCTGTTCGAGTGGAGTTTCTGCCACAGTGTACGTCGACTTGGGATTGAACACAACCTGAAACTCGGATTAATTTTACGGCCTTGGAACTGCCGATCTGCCATGGAATCTCGTTGTGAATCGTGCTTTGGCAAACAACTTTGTGTGTGAGATAGTCAACAGCGTCGACGTGATAATTTAGGATGAGATACAATGTATGTTCAAAACAAGACTCACAGGTCCACTGGTGGGGCTACCTTGTTTACATGTTTCACATTCTTCGCATATTTGTGTCCACTGGTCTGGTCCCACACATTAAAATGGCGTCTTTTGAGAAGCTTCACCGTGTTCGTAGGAGCCTCACGTCGGCTAATCATTGCAGATTTTCTATCAAGTCACCAATAATTTTAGGAAATTTACCTGTCTTTCAGGATATGTGGTCGAAATTGATGTGCGATCGAGGTATGTGCTCGAATTTTGGCGAGAAGTAAAGCTAGTTGAGTTCGGATCGCTCGAACAGTTTCCTCCCTTGTCTCCTTCTTACTCTTAGGGGTATTTTCGTGAAAAACGCTCTAATGGCGCTGAAACGCCGTCACAGCATCGAAAGCAGTAAGAACAACACATTAGTGAAAAAAAAGTTTTATTAATTACGAAAAATCTTGAAATACGGAGGGATGTTTTAAAGCCACATACATTTACTGTAAATATGCAAATTAAACAACGGTCTTCACAGATAATGAGCTTGGGCTCCCTGTGGTTTAGATTGGTAATGACTATAAATGGTAGCAAATCAAAATGCTCATTTCTGTGTCATCACTTTTTCCATATAAGGAAAAGCCCGATGGATTTTGTCGATGATGATGATGGCGAAGATGATATTTTTGGCAATCCAGCAAAGGTAACTTATGCACCTATCAAAGTTAACCCTGAGGGGGGGGAGTGTGAGGGGGGGGGGGGGGGGGGAGTGTGGGCAAGGGGTGGGGATTTGATCAAGAGCTACAAATTTTGTTCAAAATCCTGAGGGTGGGGAAACAAATTCAGATCAAATGAATGAAAAAAGACCCACCCAAGTGTAGAAACAACTATTTCCATATCCATTAAAAATTTATTGAAACATAATTCAATAACAACATGTCATCTCTTTTGGTCAGATCAAATGCCTCGACCCTCGGGACGCAACAAACATTCGAATGCCCGACTGAGGGGACCTCCAACACTTTCAAATCCCACCCCCCCCCCCCCCCCCCCCCCCCCCCCCCCCCCCCCCCCCATGGGGTTAACTTTGATGGGTGCATTACATGTACTGTACTTGTATATTTAATACAAACCTGTTTTTGAGTGCTTATACAGTATTCAACCATCAAGAGTTCCAGACTGCCGGTACGCCCGCAATGCATTATGAGATTATTACAAAGGAAAAGTGATCACCAAGTGAGCAAAATCATAGCTTGGACTCCCTGTGTCTAGAATTGGTGCTCACTTTTCCTTTGTAATAATCTCATAATGCATTGCATGCGTACCGGAAGTCTGGAACTCTTGATGCTTGAATATAAATGAAAAATAGAGTTGTTTTCATATGAGTGGAAAACCTACGGTACAGAGTTGTGGTCACGGTACAGAATCGAAGACATTCAACCAATCACAGCACACATCATGCAAAATCATTGCTCAACCAATCAGAATGCTTGGACACCGCACAATCATGGTGCAATACCGTCACGGCATGAACCGTCACTACTTCCCACTCATACAAAAACAACTCTATACATTATTGGCACTTACTGGCTTATCAGCATTGAGGCCATGCTCGAGGATCCAGCGGTTTTTGTCCGCGCTCCGAAGTCACCGGCCGAAACAACCCGCTGGATAAATTACCTACTAGTACGAGTTCTGGGGCGTGATACGCTCTCAAGCGGATTTAGTATAGCTCGCATTTCAGACCCTAAAGAAATGTCAAAAATGAAGTGATAACTGAAGTCCAGATTGTTCATAATGATATATACGCTGAAAACTCTGTATTCCGTACTCGTGGTGCGTATTCTTTCAGTTGGCGGTACTTGTAGCTTCAAATCGTTTCTGGCCTCCCAATTCAAACAACACATTTACCAGCGCTAAGGATCGGATATCACTAGCAAAAATATCAAGCTTTTGCCATATCCTGTCGGTAGCTGTGCAAATACATATCATCCTTTTTTTAAACGATAATTAAACGCTTCGAGAACCATGAAGGTCCATGAACTGTTCTGGCTTTAGGAAATCGATCCCGGGGAAAAACTAGAGTACGTGATCGATCGCATCACGCAAATGCATTTCTTTAAAACATCCGTCAACATGGACGCTATCTTTGAAAATTATGGTCGAGTTTTGATTGGCCCTCTTTTTTACCCTCAAAAAGAGGGCCAATCAAAATCAAGATTCGTATCACGCCACAGAACTCGTACTAGCAGGTAATTTATCCAGCGGGTTGTTTCGGCCGGTGACTTCGGAGCGCGGACAAAAATCGCTGGATCCTCGAGCATGCATTGAGGCTGGCTTGCAGGATTAGAGCCTAAGGTACTTGTAAATGAGACCTCGACACCTATACGCCCTATGCACGAGTGCTGGTTTTCGAGATCAGGATACTAGAATCTTTTGACATAAAAATGACCATTGCCATCTGAAAAAGCAATTATTCATCAATATTTTTGGAAAATTTCAAAAGTATTGGATAAAATCCCGCGAAGATATCGTAAATGACATTTATAGGGTTTAGTATGGGATTTTGCCGTCATTAGTACACAGCCTCGTTTTGGTGTATTTTCAGAATTAAAAACGTTCATAACTCCGTAAGGACATGTCATTTCGTCCTAAAACTTTTACACTTATCTTATATAAATATGTTCTTTTAGCGGAACATGTTAAACCTTGAAATTAAGCAATTTAGAAAATATTCTAGTATCCTGATCTCGAAAATCAGCACTCGTGCATAGGGCGTATTACAACCAGTATTCCAATGGATCTACCGGTATGTACTCATAAGCGCTGGAACTACTTAGGACAATAGTACAGTTTAATTACCAGAATCATTATAACTCTTCTACATTTGTATCTGCTGTGACAAGCATGTAATGTCCCTTTTTCTCTACAGAGGCTAGCACTTCATGAAAGTAACATCTCTAGATTTCATGAAGAATTTGTCGAACTTTGTACTGTTGGATCTGGCCAGTTTGGATCAGTACACAAGTGTATAAATAGATTAGGTAATGTACATGTATATACCGGTATATAGTACTTAGGTAGCAACATTTTAATTATGCATATAGAGTGCAAACCATATAATTATGTCCGTGAAATAGTACTAGTACTAAATAGTGTTATCTCTATTGTTTTCTATTGTTTCATCAGTGCTATTTAGTACTAATTATGTAGTTAGTACTGTTTCACGGACATATGGTTTGCACTCTACTATTATATAATTTTCCACTACAATACTGTACAGTGTAGGTGGGATTTTGTTTGTCATTGTTTTACAACCTAACCATGCCACTTACATGATGTACCTTATTTACATGTAGATACATTTTGTACATGTACTATGGAATATAGAATGCCAAGAATACTTGGTGTTGATTGGCTGTGATCATATTCTAACTTGTGCTTACCATGGTTTGCTATTAAACTTTGTATTCATTTTGTTGTTTGTATATTCAGATGGATGTGTTTATGCTCTCAAAAGATCACTTAAACCAGTTGCAGGATCTGTTGACGAGTAAGTTCAGTTCATGTTACAGAACTGTCATGTCTATTGAGTTGTTTTCGTATGAGTGGGAAACCTACGGCATGGAGTTACAGTCATGGTGCAGGTTCTAAGACATGTATTCAACCAATCACAGCACGCAAAAACATTGCTCAACCAAACAGGGGCCGGTTGTTCGAAAGGCAATTAGTGCTAATCCTTGATTAGCATCAATAGTTTTCTTAAGATTTAATCCTGGATTAGCGCTAACCGCCTTTCGAACAACTGGGCCCAGAACGTTTGGGCATGGTCACCACACGGCACGAACCGTACCGTAACTACTTCCCACTCATGCGAAAATGTCTCTAATGTACATGTACATGTATCTCCATGTACTCGGTGTAACATTGATTGCCACCCATTTCTATCTAGACAAAATGCAATGCGTGAAGTCTATGCACATGCTGTCCTTGGAACACATCCGCATGTGGTCAGGTACTACTCTGCCTGGGCTGAAGACAACCACATGTTGATACAGAATGAGTATTGTGATGGTAAGCAACGCTGTTGGTTTTAGTTTCAGTACCACAAAGTTATTCAGTGGTTGAGTCGCTAACTCAGGAACACACACAATACTGCAGTTTCGAGTTGTTTAGAGATGACTGCTGACAAAAGAAGCATTTACTACAGGCTTAGCCTCGATTCAGTGAACAGTCTGTGCAATTCAAAACTGTTTCTATTGTTTCGTGTTAACAATTTTTTCGTGTTCTTGTTGATATTTATGAATAATTTACACTGATTTGAGGCTAATACTGTACAAATGCAGCCAAATGCATCTGTTGTCAATAAGTACAGAGGTTTTATAGCAGCATCTGAACTCGAAAAGGGACTACACTCCTTTGTCTGGGCTTTGCACTGCCTTGGAGAGTTGTGGTGAATGCCCTATGCCTTCACAGGGGAGGAAAGCAATAAAGTACATACACCCTTATATGCTACCCTTAAATAAAAATGTTACTTACTTACTTGCCCTCCTACTGACAGTGTAATATGTAAATATGTTGCTAAACACAGGAGGAAGTCTAGCTGATCGCATTCAAAATAACCAACAATTAGGTGAAGTCCTAAGTGAAGAGGACCTCAAGCTGCTGCTACTGCAACTGGCAGAGGGATTAAAATACATCCATTCTCTTAATTTAGTACACATGGACATTAAACCAGGTACACTAATTACAATACTGTATACATACAGTATATGGAGTTGTAATGGTAAACATAATGAGGGTGTATCACATAATTTCAAAACTTATAGGAGAAATGATTATCATAGCTGGAAAGAGCTCGTTGAAATTAGTAAAAATGTGAAGTTTGGAAAAGATCGCTTCACAAATTGTGAATATATTAATTTTCAAAACTCGAAATTTTGTATGAAAACCTTTGTTGGTAGGCAAGAGTTGCCTAGCGTAAATTTCCAAAGGTTTTCATATAAAATTTCGATTTTTGAAAATTAATATATTCACAATTTGTGAAGCGATCTTTTCCAAACTTCACATTTTTTACTAAATTCAGTGAGTTATTTCCAGCTTTCGTAGGAAGGTCCCAGTCGACTAAAAACGGCTGCAAAGGAGACTATTTCCAGCTATGATAATCATATTTTTGTTCTATGAGTTTGGAAATTACATGATAAACCTTCATGATTACCACTTGCTTTACTGCCCTAGCAGTGGAGGCAAAAGTTGTGACTCCCAGTTAGTTTGCATTAGTCTCTAAACATCTGAGAACCTGGAAGTCCATTGCAAACTTATTAACCATGAGTCTGGAATGGTCCTGTAGTAATGCAATACATGTTATTTTGTACCTGTAAATCTGTTTAGTAGCTCTCCACTCATTGTACATGTTTTGTACATGTGCATATATATAGCTAATTACGAAATCGTTGTCGGGTCGAAAATCATAAATCATAGAAGCTGAGACTGCAAAGATGGATGGGAAATCAGTTCATGAGCCACAATACATGCAGAAATGTTCTCGTAGTTTTGAAGGTATATGAGCTATTTAACTAAGATCCTACAAGTCTGCATAAAAAGGTCGATCATTTGACGGTGTTATTTGAGAGTTTTAATTTCCCAGAATTCCTTTTGGTCATAGCTTTCATGATTTTCAACCCGACAATGATTATGCAATTAGCTATACACCTATTTTCAAAAACGTTGTCCATTTACAAAATAATAAAAAGTAATTAATTAGAGAAACAAAAGAAATGCACTCAAGTGGAACTCTGGCTTATTGTTTCTCTAATCAATTCCTTTTTACTATTTTGTAAAAGGACAATGTTTTTGAAAACATGTGTATATATGGTAACTGTCGTTCATGAGATATTTGTCTGAGAAATTTGCAGATTTGAGTCAGTTAGACATTCTAACCAGGATCTTTTGCTTTGAAGCCGATCATTCAGTCTGTAAGAGTTTGAAATTAACTGGGGGATTGTCCGGCCACACTGGCTGCATGTCATGTCAGATAGTCTTACATGTATCAGACAAATGAATAAAAAGACTTGATAAAACAATAATCATAATTTATTGTTGTTGTTAGGAAATATATTCATCACTCACAGCAAGGAAACTGATGAATGTCTTGGTCATACAAATAGTAGTGATGAGGGTATTGATGACTGTATTACACCTCCAAGCCAAAAGAACCATATTTATTACAAAATAGGTGAGACTCTAAAATGTGCTTCAAGAATAAAATTCATAAAATGTACATACAATAGAACGTTTCCCATAACTGGGGTTAGGAATGCTAATGAGTTTGCTAATATGCTAATGAGCTGTACACCGTACTGCCAACTAAATCATACCGAAATAATCTGCGTGAAGACGTTTTAATTTTAAGATGTTATTCTTATTGTACTTTCTGTGGACTTGACATAATTTACCTGCAAGTAGATCATCTTTTAGCGTAAAAGAACTCGCCATTCTAGAACGTGCTTAGCCAAACTAACAGTATCCAAGCATAGTACGGCGTGCTTACATTTGAATGTTCTCAGTGAAGCCGGAGCTAGACCACTGACAGCTTATTTGAACATAACATAAATAACTGAAACTGAAAAGGGTATTTCTGTGTAGTACGTTCAGCAGATTATTTCGGTATAATTTAGTTGGCAGTACGGTATACAGCTCATTAGCATATTAGCAAACTCATTAGCATTCCTAACCCCAGTTATGGGAAAACGTTCTAATATCAGCATATACTGTAATCTACAGTCTTGTCAAAATGTTGCAACCAACTTGCGTTTGCCTTAGCTACTCAGAACACTGCACCAACCAGAGTTTTTGATCAAGCATAACATGAAACTGTTCACCCATGGTTTTACTTAGTTTCATGAGTCTACAGCTACCTTCATCCATAACATGGAATGACCTGAGCCGTAACAGGTGTTACTGGTTACAGCGCTTGATGATAGTCCTGCTAACTATTCTAAATGTTAGAGTTCATGTTGCCTTACCATGTTAATACTAGGAGAACCACCTACTTTTAATACTCGAGCAATAGATTTTTTTTCATATGAGTGGGAAGTACAATGTAGTTACGGTACGGTTCGTACCATGCATGCAGTGTCTAAGCATTTTGATTGGTTGAGAAATGATTTTGCGCACTATGAGTGGTTTCAAGAAGAAATGTCTTAGATTCCGTACTGTGACCATAACTCCGTTCTATAGGTTTTCCACTCATACACGAAAACAAATTTGATTCTGTCATTGATATCAGGTGATCTTGGTCATGTCACGTCTTTAACAAACCCAGAGGTAGAAGAAGGAGACTGTAGATTTTTACCTAATGAAATACTACAAGAGGTATGTCGACTACTCATAATATGACATTGATCCACAACATATGGCTACTAATGATTTAATAATACTATATATAGGACTATACACATCTTCCAAAAGCAGATATCTTTGCATTAGCTCTGACAGTATACATTGCTGTAAGTATAAAAATAATGCTCCAGTGTTATCTAAAATGCCATTTTCATTTATTTATTTTAATAAGTACAATATTATTGAAGGGCTCCCTGCAAGAACATAAGTGATCTCTGATCAAAATCTAAATTCTCCTCAAGTTTCTTTGGATTTCAAAGGAGAATTTGGGTTTTGATCACATTAGTCACTTACTCCATTCTTGCAGGGAACCCTCCAATTTGAGTGTTTAACGGCGATCGTCCCCGCCCTCTAGAAACGTCTGACATTTCACTTGACAACGTAACATTCAAACTGTCACAACGATCGCGACAAACGTCGCCGTTAAATCTGCTGTATATCTAAAATGGTAGTTTCTTCAGATTGTTAGATGGCACTTGTAGCAGCAGTTGTGTGTTTTAACACATATTTTCCCTTTGTCTACAGGGTGGGGGTGCAGACCTACCCAAAAATGGTGAACAGTGGCATGATATTAGGTACAATCTCTTCTAATATAAATAATAATAATGGTTTATTCACAGCATTTCTACTTAGTAGCTACACTGTATATACATCTGCAGGGCTTAAAATAACGGCTGGCCAGTGTCCGGACAAATCGTTAACATGAACAGTCAAGCATATTTATTGACTGGTCAAAATCACTGGCCAGTGAAATGTTTGGCATGGACAAGTCAAAATTTTGGCCGGACATTGTCTGTTGACCGGCCGTTATTTTTAGTCCTGATCTGTGAAAAGAGATAACTAAAATGAGAGACCAAAAAAAGTTGAGTTTAGTTTCTTTGAATATTTACTGTCAAACAACTCCCAAAAGTCATACAATGTACTTTGTGTAAATAGAGGTTATTACACGGGTAGTTGTGTAATACGGCTGGATATTTTTACGAGTCGTGCCATATTTTGACGAGCCGTAGGCGAGTCAAAATACAAACAGACGAGTAAAAATATCCAGCCGTATTACACAACTACCCGTGTCATAAATTGTTTATTATACGACAACAAAATTAACAAAAAACAAACGTCTTTTTCTCTTTCTTTTTATTTGCGACCGGACAAAACAAGAAACAAACTGAGCGCGCGCGCAAAATTGACGTGTCCGAATTCTAAAACGTGTAATACGCTGTCATATTTGTACTCGTATTTGTACTGTAAGATTACAAGTTGTGTAATAAATGACCATATCCTGTATTAAAAAATATAAAAATATCCTGTATATAAGAGGTTCATATGTACTTATGATTGTTTTATTGTAGAAGAGGAAACTTACCACTCCTTACACATGTATCACAAGAGTTCAATAGTTTGTTACAGGTATGTCAAACTGTTGTTAGTTCCACGTTATTAATGGTCGTCTATTCCAGTAGGACCATTTGCCTACTTCAAATGTTATTATCACCTTTGAATCTTATTAGTGGAACAACCAAAACATTTATCTATTGTTATCACCCAAAACTGTCTTGGACTGTACAGTAGTTGAATTCACCCATAAGGTGTTTGATATTTAAAATAGCATCTATAATCTAAATATTTAATCTAATATTTAATAAGGCAGGATTGGGAATAACATTTTACAATGAAAATTAGGGATATTAGCGAACGACGTTTCGTTGTCATCTTGACAACATCTTCAGGTTCAAATGAATTAATTCAAATGAACCATTACAGGCGCTTTCACATATCTTTTGACGATCGGATTCCGAAGTTTATTCCGAAGTTCCGAAGTTCGTCGGCGAACTTCAAACATTCGATACGAAGTTCAAAATGAACTTGGCAAGTTCAAAACAAACTTCGGAACATTGTTGGCGGCAAAGTTCAGTCGTTATTCGAAGTTGAGTTGTTTGATGATCTTAGACAATCATGAATTGTTTTTCTAGACAAGGAAAAGGGCTTCCTAAGTACGTGTGTGAAAAAATTATTGTTCGTTGGTTGGAAGGCCAAAGTCAAGCACAGATCGGTAAATCTTTAATTTCAAAGCAAACTGTTTCCAATATCATCAACAACTTTGTTAGGAGAGGAAATCAGTTAGAGGCGCAGCATGGAGGAAATACTCGTAGGACAGCAAGAACTGCGGATGATATTTGCTTAAATATTGAATCACCATAAACAGATAAGCCGAGTATAAGTGCATTCGAAATTCAAAAACTCTTGGTTGAAAATAACGTTTGTCTACCGCAAAATGTTCCATCTGAATCATTGATTACCCGTTGCAATCTCGATGTGATTTGCTGCAAGTGTCCTGTGACTCCTGTATATTTTTTCAAAAGAATCATTATCTATTTTGTTTCCAAAGGTTGATAGCCAAGCTAATTTTGAGTCACGCTTCAACGAACTTTGCCGCCAACAAAGTTCCGAAGTTTGTTTTGAACTTGCCAAGTTCATTTCGAACTTCGTAACGAATGTTTGAAGTTCGCCGGCGAACTTCGGAACTTCGGAACAAACTTCGGAATCCGATCGTCAAAAGATATGTGAAAGCGCCTGTAATGACTAAAAAAATAAAATAAATGTTTATTTTTTCAGATGATGGTCAACCCATCACCAAATCTCAGACCCTCAGCTGTGGGTTTGATACATAACCATGTACTCTGTCCATTGGCCAACAAATCTAAGGTACTAGAACTCCATAGCTTGTATAGGCAGGGGGAGGGAGCAAAGTAACTGAATGGTGATGACATGGAGCATAAGAACGACCAATGGTCTTGATTGTATACAGTCCGACAGAATTGGCAATGAATGACAGTGATCTTTAGAGGGTTTGCACGATCGAGTGCCGACAGCCATGTTAGGGAGCAGGATAAAAGGATACCTTTAGTTTTTCATGTAAAATGACTTCATTGGTCCTGCCCCCTAACCTGGCTACTGGGACTTGATCACAATGCAGAGACTGCATGGATAAGAGGAAAACACTAGATCCCAATGACCAAAACCAGGTCAAGATTTGAATAACAATAGGAACTATTTTGTTAGATATGCCTCGTTCTACAAAGACATATTCAGGACATGTCTTTGTAGAACGAGGCATCTATTGTTATTCAAATCTTGACCTGGTTTTGGTCATTGGGATCTAGTGTTTTCCTGGTAACCACTTCATGTAGGCACAACCGTTCGCTTTTGCAAACGAAGCAGTTTGCTGAAGATCAAAACTTAGACACTTTACCTTTTTTTTGCTGTCTTTTATCCATTCATCTCGATATTTTATCATTCTGAAGACTAAAGTTACTATTTACTCTATATTGCATAGGGACCATTGCGTGATTGTGCCTACACGGAGTAGTTCCCGTTTTCCTGGATAAGAACGTATACATGTATTACTTATCTCTTATGTGGGAGACTGCTGACACTAGAAATATTTTCTAACCTATTTGCCTTGTTGTCTGATTGTTGATATCATATGTTTTGTGTAATTAGTTATTTTTATTATTTAATCATTTATTTTATTTATTTATTTGTTGACAGGCTCAACTGAGGAAAGAATTAAATACTGAAAAATTTAAGAATGAAATATTGTCAAGGTAATCAGCATAATTGTTGAAGATAATTCTTTCTTATTTATTTATTTACAAAACTTCCACCATACAAAATAACAGGAGAAGAAAAGAAAAATTCATTTCTGAACTGATTTATTTTTTCCAAACCCTACTTTCCTTCGATTGTGTATCAATTTCCTTTCTTTCTTTTTCTTCTATTCTCTCAGCAAATTGAAACAGGCACAGCAGAATATTGCCACCCAACATATACCC
Organism: Actinostola sp. cb2023; assembly: GCA_033675265.1. Lineage (NCBI taxonomy): Eukaryota > Metazoa > Cnidaria > Anthozoa > Actiniaria > Actinostolidae > Actinostola > Actinostola sp. cb2023. The sequence goes on from JAUJYZ010001347.1 coordinate 136,824, forward strand.
AGAAACTCACGGGTTATAGGACAGAAAGTGAACAGAAGCATGAGTCTAAGCGTCCTCATGTAAGGTTATTGAGATCTCATATCAGTATATGTCACAAATAACAGCCATTTGTCCAAGAAACTACCGTCCCTCTGTACCACAGTATGGGTGTGCAGACAATGTACCTAAGCAACCATTCATAAACAACATTTTATTACATTACTGCCTCATTTTATATACTAGATATTTGTGGCAATATTAAGGGACAGTCTTCCGCTCAAACGGTGACCACTGTATGAATAACCATCAATGTCTAATACATGTAGCCTGGATTTTACCAGCGACCCAAGTACAAGAGGCCTTGTCGCTGTAAAAATGGGCCTGACACAAGCGCAGGTACGAGAAATGGAGAAATTTTGACATTTGCGCTTCTGCTTGCGTCAGGCACGTTTAAGGGCTCTTGTACTTGGGTCGCTCGTTGAAACCACACTTTCTAAATGAATACATTAGTATAGTGGGTGGTTACAGTTTCGCGTGTTTCGTTGTTACACGGGAAGAATCTATTTTACAATGTATTACCATTTTAAAGCATGAAATAATTGTACATAATGCAACATCGAGTTACAGTTTTTCTAATTATTTCAAAAAAGAAATATCATTTTTAACGTTTTAACTAAGTCCTAATCTTTTGTAGTGGTATGTAATTAACTATCTTCAAATTTTCTGTAAATATAAGTTTATTAAATTTTTTATCTATTTTAATGAAACCATAAAGAGAAATAAAGTATAATACAATGTATTAATTATTTCTGTTCAGTGTGAATTCGTTTGAACAGTTCGTGTACTTTCTATTCGGTCACTATAGTGTGAGAGGAGACAGATTTGAGTATACACCTAGGGTGAAAGGTGCGACCCTGAAGGATCATATGGGAGTTTCTATTTGCAGCCATATTCTTCATGAACGTCTTGTACTAAACAAGAACATTGCGGTAAAGCAAATTCAAGTGACATTCAAATTGAGATGGACGAATTTTTTGTCGAAATGTCAAGGAATTTGGGTAGAAATACTTGGTAAACAGTATCTCCCATGATTCTCTGGGGTCACAGGAGTCCAGGGTGACTAACTTAATGAGGGTTTATCATGTAATTTCAAAACTTATAGGAGACAGGACAAAAAAATGATATTCATAGCTGGAATCGAAAGAGCTCGTTGAAATTAGTAAAAATGTGTGAAGTTTGGAAAAGATCGCTTCACAAATTGCGAAGATATGAATTTTCAAAAATCGACATTTTGTATGAACACCTTTGTTGAGACAAGAGTTGCCTACCTACGGAGCCCTGGAAGGGCCACCCATTATTTTTTATCTTTTTTTATCAAAATCCCGACTTTTTTTCAAAAATCCGGACTTTTTCAAAAATCCCGACTTTTTTTCTCTTCTTCGATGAGATCATCACGATGAGCGTTTCCCAATCGTGCAGTAGGATGATACTGCTAGTATACAGCATAACTAAAGCAAACACGAGAACACTTGTAAACCAAGCCATAAGAGGTCCCTGAAGGGGTAAAATGAGAACTGGGATTTTATTTGCCATTTTTTGCACTAGGAAATGGGATTGTACCACTGGGACTGTGATTTTGCTAATGGGACTGGGAATTTCAAACCCACTTTGGGAATTGGAAAAGCGTATTCATTGCAAAACAGCATATTATTATAAGCGGGCTTATACATTAATTTAATATTCCACAAAATTCAGGTCAAATAGAGCAACCAAGAGAACGGTTTGTAATACGTTTCAAAGCAAGCAAGAAAGTCTTCAAAAAGCACCTTTAGAAATGCAAACATAGTGAAATAATCATTTACAATTTACCATTTTACAAAATAATAATATGTAAGTTTAATGTTTCTTCCACTATTGAAAGTATAAAGTATGAGATCAGGAAATTGCTTGATGAATTATCTAATAGGGTGGTTGCTAGAAGCGAGCCACGATACTGGGATTTTCTTGAATTCATGTCAATGGGACTGGGACCCCCCCCCCCCCCCCTTCAGGACCCCTCCCATAACCTCCCCCCCCCCCTCCTTGAAAACGTCGGGATTATTGAAAAAGTCGGGATTTTTTGAAAAAGTCGGGATTTTTGAAAAAGTCGGGATTTTTGAAAGTCGGGATTTTTGAAAAAGTCGGGATTTTTGAAAAAGTCGGGATTTTTGGAAAAAAGTCGGGATATTGAAAAAGAAAGATTAAAAATAATGGGTGGCCCTTCCAGGGCTCCGTATTTATTGTTGTAACAATGTTTAGATTTGGTGCAATAAGTATGGTTCCTCGTGCATATATTTGAACGAGTGGGTTTTCAAAGAGTTCAAGATTGCGCGAGCCCGTAGAAAAATCATGATTTCCTTTTTTTTACTGCGATTCTCAGTATTATGCGAACTCAGACATTCAAGCAGTCGGCTGGAACTTGGTTTTTCGCTGCCGTCAATCAACATAAAAATCAGTAAACTTGAAAAAAATAAAAGTCAGAAGACCCACCAAATGGAAACCGAGCTAAATTATGGATAATTTGGTCGAAGAATGTATTTAGTTTTGAATTTGTTTGAGTCAGTTGAATTTGATTGACGGCAGCGAAAAACCAAGTTCCAGCCGACTGTTTGAATGTCTGAGTTCGCATAATACTGAGAACCGCAGTAAATATACATGAAAAAAGAGCCAGAGATTATGTGGTATTTCACTGAAAAAGACCAAAATTCTGAAGAAAACAAACCCAGCGCTCTTGATGGTGTCATCGGTACCGTGCGAGCACACCAGGGGGCCGCAAAATCCTCAACTTTCTTGCATGCCTTTTTCACCATTCTTGTTCTCTTTTATCAAAAATCCATAGTTTCGGTGTATCGCAATGTTTTCAACACCAAAATCGAGGAAACGTTTGATTTTAAGATTGTTTTAGTTATTCAGAATCGATAAATACCTGCACTGAATTTCCTTTTTTTTTCTGCACTTTTCCAAAAAACTGCACTGCTCTCAGCCAATCAGAATCAATAATTATTTTTCATGTAACTGCTACATAATATAGTCTTGAAATAGAACATGTATACAGTAGATCATGGAATTTGGACGGGTCGCGAGGGGATCCAGGGTAAACACTGGGTGCTGCAGTGACTGGTTCTAGATTGTTTCAATGGTCAGCGAGGTCATTACAAAACCCAAAATCATCGTAAAGAATCCAATCACCATGAAAAAACAATCTATTAAGATTTGAAATACTGTCAATCGCCTGTACTTTAAACGAAGATGAAGCATTCCCGGGAAAAGAAAGCATATACTGGCAGTAAGGCTTCCAGCGATAGAAGAAACCAACGCAAAATGAGGTGTTAGAACTGCCACGCCCAGAATGACCAAAGCTACAGCGATGCGAAGAACAACAAACCCTATGCTTGATGGCATTGCTTCTGCAACGCGTTGATATACAGACGACGCTTCGATATTCCTAACTACTACAAGAACAGGGATCGGGTATGTAAATAACGCGTTAAAAGTAAAGAACGTTGCAATGACTTGGTTTGTTATACCCGTTGGTAGATTATTGAGAATGACTTCATTGGTGTCAGCGGTGTATGTTAGAAATCCAGACTGCGAAAACGATCTTAAATGCTAATCCAAAAGCATGTGACAAGACTAGCGCTATTTTGAATTTAGAATGATCGGTTACGTCGGCTGCCATAGGCACAATGACCACATGGATAGCGTAACTGAATATAATAATTGATAAAGCTACGAAAGAGCCACGTGTATCATAGAATAGGATTGAATTTAAGTCCCAAGTGGTAGCTTGATGGATTTCGTAGGTTAACGTTACTCCAACTGCTGCTACTAACGCAAGTATACATAACATGCTCACCCATGCAATCTGTGAGAACTGTTTCAGAAAGATAGTAGGTAGAGCAAGTAATGTCGCCAGGCACGACCACTGAGACTCGGTAATAGGAAGAGTTGGGTATTGTTGTGACATCAGAGATGCAGAAAACACGACGTACGCACAAGCGCTCAAAAGAGCAATGGTATTGACAATCAAGCCAACAATATACTGTAACGGCGTCCAGCATTTCATTGCAATATCCTGGTAGCTCAAACGGTCACTCCTTTTCGGCTCGCCGTTATCATCGTCATCATCAAGGCATTGGGCTAAAAGATGAGCTGTATAACCCGTCGGTAAGGGTACGACAAACATAGCTATCACTGCAACTATCCCTCCTTCACGAACTGCGTAAGGCAACGCAAGAAAGCTTGATCCTAACATGAAGTTCAACATATTGAAAGTTATTTTCCAGACGCTTGTTTGCTGTGATTTCGATGGTAGTTCTTCAGCTGAAGGATGCGTTTCTTGTTGTTGTGGCTGTAGGTCGTCTGTTTGGGTTTCGAGATCATCATCATCATCACCATTTGTTGATGGTAGGGGTTGGTAGCCTTGCTGTCTGCTTGCAATAGACATCTGTATATATCACAGCACAGTACTCAGTTTCATGGAATGGTGAATAATGCAGGTACTCGGTCTAACAAATTAATAAACAACTCTCCCTAGAACACGTCGATCGTTACTTCTATTTTATTATAGATCAGTTACTTTTATCATACATTTTATTCTCGTAAATTATGCAATTCAGCCTGCTGCAAAGTTATTAAATCTATCTCTATTATAATGTAACTATGAAACATCTTTTCAGTATACTGACACGAAATTAATTTTGGAATGAACAACACACTATTCATATAGGTGTATACTTACAATAGATACACAGAATTCCGGCAATGTAGTGTTATACTGATTCAAAGTGCTTGAATTTTCCTGCGTTAGCTGACCACTTCTTGATGGTTCGCATTCTGTCGCCCTTAGTAGCCAATCAGCTAGCTTCAAGCACGGCGATACTAATAATCAGTATGCCATCGGCGAATAGTAAGTATAGTTAACTGTTTCCCTTGGTCACGTCGGGCACAAAAGGCCCCGAAATCGGCAAGCATCATTCAACTTCTACAGTTTTAATCCAATCAAAATGAATTTTAATTTCCGCCATTTTGTTACTAAAATAGCACAAAATGGCGGATTTTTGAAATTTCAAAAATTCATATCTTTAGATAGAATAGCAATAACTGAGATATTGTTTCGGTTATATCTCACATTTTACATGTTCTTTCGACTGCGATGATCAAATTAGTATATTTGTGAATTTCAAAATGTGTGGGTTTGTTCATGACGTCATTTTCCCGCCAAAAATCATTAAAATTGAAAAACAAAAAAGATACGATTTGTTGCCTTGCCATGTGCTGTCAAGATGCCAAGTTTCATTTTGATTGGATTAAAACTGTAGAAGTTGAATGATGCTTGCCGATTTCGGGGCCTTTTGTGCCCGACGTGTGGTAAACAGTTTTAAAATAAAGTTGTTGTTATTCAATATTACGATCAATATCTTCAAAATAACTCTTTTTTTCTCCTGTTGTATCAGTTAGGAAATGCGTTTTCCTTTACCGCGCGGTGACTATTGCAATATATGACGTAATTATTGACCAATCACAGCGCGCGCATCTTTATATTCACCGCGCGGTGACTATTGCAACATATGACGTAATTATTGACCAATCACAGCGCGCGCATCTTTATATTCACCTGTGTATTAACTAACAGCATATGGGTATTTTGTCTGCGCATGCGCCAACACAGCATTGACCAGTACAGTGACATTCTCGTTCCCAGAGCTCCTCGGTTTCGGTCCTCTCCCGAGAAGGCTCTGGTCGCAGCCATTTGAGGCTCGATGCTGATTGGACGAAATATATCGCATGCGCATTTCAAAACATATATCAAGAACAATCAAGAACAATGAGCCCAAAGGTAGCCCAAAGCCTTCAAAGGGTATGAGATTCTCAAAAATGTCTTCATAGCAGTAGTCTGATAATTAAAGAACACTTTGGTGTAGAAATCTGAGCAAGAAATTGTGTTTTTGAGTGGTTTTGAGCGATTCGAAAATTTCACTCCTTTTGAACATACCGTAATAATTAGGAAAGGTTTGCAACTCCGGCCACCAAATGTTAGCAGGGTACAAATGTTTACGACAACTGTCGCTAGCTCCAAAAGTATCCAAACACTCAAATAGCTTAAATAATCACACATTCTCAATTAAATTCTCTTTTATATGAGCTTTTAGTCCCATTTATTTTGTCCACTCTATCCGGAGAAATAATTTTTTGAAGGTCGACAAGTCGGCTAAAAATCTACCGTTTCCATCCGCAGGCGTTTGCTTTGCGGTTACCTGGGTTACCTTTGGACTCATTGTTCTTGATTGTTCTTGATATATGTTTTCAAATGCGCATGCGTTATATTTCGTCCAATCAGCATCGAGCCTCAAATGGCTGCGACCAGAGCCTTCTCGGGAGAGGACCGAAACCGAGGAGCTCTGGGAACGAGAATGGTACAGTGACGTCTGAACCATTTTCCAGCTCGATAGCTCATTTTAAGGATATTTTGTAGGAGATCTACGCGTTTCTAAAGTTTAAACGTCATGAAAATTTACTCATTTTTAAAGACGACAAACACTTCTTCCCCTGGGTATATCTTTGGCCGCTGTTATTTCTTTTGATGGCGAGATATTTTACATTGAAATGCGACTGTGGTGTTTGGAGTTGGATGTTCAGCGTTAATTATTTCTACAATCAAGTATTCTACAGCACTGGATTAACGCTTGGTAATTGTGATGACAGTAAACTTTTAGAATTTTAATGAAATGGTCTTTCAGGTGGACGCGATTTCGAGCTATGGCCCGGTGAATATGTAGAAGTGTTCAATTTAGGTCGAACTTTAACGAGATATTTCTTGAAATTTTTACCGACCCCCAAGTTGGAGATAATTACCACAGCATTCATTCCTTTATATAATTTCAGTTTTCATAGAGAATGGGGCTTCAAAAAATGTGTAGCTGTCAGATTTAATAGATTCTTCTCACCCTATACTCGGTGTAATGGCGGAATTGATATTTTGTGTTACTTCTCGAAGCCATGGTTCTATCATATCTTCGTCTATTTCCTTATTCTAAGTCTTTGAAAGTATAAATGAGAGAACAGACTTTGCAGAAAAATTAGTTATTAAGAAAATTAAAACTTGTTTCTACTGTTTTGCATTGCATTATTTTTGCTTACCATTTACGGGACTCGCGACGAGCAGAAATGTGGACTCCAAGCATTCAAGTCAAATTATCTTTCGATTTCTACCGACCCCCAAGCTGCTTAATGTTACGGAGGCGAAGATTATTCAATAGTCATTCCATTCATCACAATAAATGACTTTAAAAAAATGTATAGCTCCTGCTGTGAATGGTCAAAGTCGGGGAAGACGGCAGCCATTGTCAGTTTAGCTTGTCATGTCTGGACCTCCGTCACCTTGCAATATGCAACTCATAATGCATCGTAAATACTGGTTATGACAACTGCAGCATGCCTTCAGCATTGATAAAATAGAATCCATCATTTTAGAGTTGCATATATTCATATAGACAAGTTAATAAATAAATATCTGAAGTAGAACTTCGCCATCTTGTTTGTTATTCCTGGTATTTAAATTAGCGCGGGATGGCGCGGGATATATGCGCGTGTAAGAGGGTCTTTGTGTTTATGTTGGCATTTCACGCATGCGCAGACAAAATGCCCATGTGCTTTAACTAACATATATCGTTTAACTAGTAAATTATTATTATTAAAACAGGAGGATAAATGAAGGTAATGCAATCGTGCAATTTTTTATCGTTGAAATTTAGTTAAAATTGGCACAAATTTCGTTAACGTTTGAGTACTAGAGTAGACAACCAAGAAAATCATAGGGTCAAAAAATTGGACAACAAAGACAGATTAGTACAAACTATCTGTATCTGTTCGTAATTATTAATAACACAGTAAACGTCGTTTTACTGAAAATTAACAAATTGAAGATGGTTTTGAGTTGTCTGTACTCTTATTGATGTCAATAAGAGTACAGACAACGATAAAACCATCTTCAATCTGTTTTTTACAATAACAAAGTCAAAAAGCATCCAAAAACAAGGAAAAAGTTTGAAAGGAAAACTGTTTCAAGCGCGCGCTGGCTCCGTGCGCGAGCGATTCGTCATACAGTGTGTCTGTACTCTTATTGACAACGGCTGAGAGCCAATCAGATTGCGAGATTTCACTCTGTTATTGTAAAATCTATTTCAAAAAACGTTGTACGCGACTAGACCGAAAGGGAGCATGGGTAGATGGTACATTTTGATGTTTATGATCACGTTGAGCAACATCTGAATGTCTTGATTTGTGCTTTTATAACCATCAAGAGAGAGTACAACGCAGAACTTAATTTGGCCATGTCAGAATTAAAATATGTTGATATACCCATGCTCCCTTTCGATCTGGTCTCGTCAAACAAATTCGTTCATGATCACAATTTTGACTGAATATATTTTGTTTACAATTTCTGATACAATTCGCTTGATGACATGTCTTCATTTTTTGATATTTTGTAGCTTTAGTAAACATACACTTACTACAGTAAAAAAATATGGATTAGGTCACCGAACTAGATTTTCTAATCTCCCTTGAGGTCCACCATATTGAAAAGGCCCTACCACAGGCAGCCCACCAACAAAAAGGCATGATGTGCACGATGAAATGATGTGCACGATGCGTAGTGAAAACACACCACGTGGTTGACTAGAACAGGTAATTTGCATTGCGGTGCTTAATTATGACGTCATTAATAATATCATGACGTCACGCGCAAATATGACGTCATTTCCATTATTGTAACCAGCAGTTAGGTCTACACAAGAAATTCATGTCAATGCATGGGTTAAATTAATTACGAAGTACACTCTATACCACCCGCAATGGCTGCCTTGAAGTTTTCTGTGGCAAGCGCCATGATTCAAATTTCTCCTACGTTTTTGTCAACGGATTTATTTCATCCTGGAGTGGTCAGACAGAACCTTCTATCAGATGGGTAGGTAGTGTACGCATGCAGACTGTTTGTATGCATAGCAGATTTTGTGTTATGGGTTGAATGAATGAATGAAAGGGTCGAAATTTTCCCATTTATTTTCCCATTCTTTTTTTCATTTCTTTTTTCATTTTTTCCCCTTTTATTTTTGCATGTCACCGACAGGCCACTATCAAGAAGTACAAATTACTGGGGTAGCGATGCATGTAAATATGGTGGTGTTGGTAAACTACCAGCTTTGACATTAACATCTATATCTCAAGACCCTGATATTATAGCCAGCAGAAGCCATAGACATTACTCGAGTGGAATACACACTTTGTAAGTGAAATAATTGTTCTTTCTTTATTTCAATTTCTCCTTCCTTTCCTCTATCCTCCCATTCTTCCTTCTTTTCTCACCTTCCTCCCTCCTGTTCTTTCTTCCTCACCTTCCTTTCTGAGTTTCTCACATTCCTTCCTCATCTTCCTTCGTTCCTTTCCTTATTCCTTCCTTTGTTCTTCTCGTTCTTTTTGTTCTTTTCGTTCTTTTCGTTCTTTCCTTTCTTCCTTCCTCGGATTTCTTTCTTCATCATTTCTTTTTTTTTTAATGTATTTTTTATCCTTGCTATCCTAATTATGTTTTATTTATTTGGTAGTTAGATATACACGAATTACATGAGACTCTGTTTCCTCTAGTCACGCACCCTCTCAGCCTTACATCGTAACCAACCTATCACTGGCTGGCGGCTGTATTAACGATGAACTGTAAGTATAGCAATGTATTCGCCTTGGTGAAAAGAGTACAAATGACAGAGGTGTGTGTTGGGGTGGGGTGGGGGGGGGGGGGGCGGGGCGGGGGGAGGGGGAGAGAAAGGAAGAAGGGGAGAGGGAATTTGTATTAAAACTATGCAGCAGGGACCAGACAAAGGTGTCCGTCTTTATGCAGTGTTTACACTTGGGCGTTTTTCTAAGGTATATATATATATATATATATATTAGTATTTATTATTATTATTATTTATTATTATTATTTATTATATTATTTTGATCTTTCAGTCTTCCTACACCACTAATAACAAGCATTCAGAAGTAAGTTCCATTGGAAATCAATAGCATTTTTTATACTTGCAATTTCTTATTTCGTCTGAATTAACTTTCTGTGATACACGAGAGAAATTTATTTATTGAGTCGTAAGCTAAAGGTTGGCTTAACATCCGTGTCCCTTGAGTCAAAGCTGGTTTTCTAGTGTCGATACTTGTCGTGTCTTATACGCGCGGGTGCAATACGTTCGATAAACCTTTTATTTTGCCATTTATTTTAAGTTTTTGGTTATTTTTTTATTATGTTTGTTATTCGCGCAAGAGCCCGCGCGTGCGAGCATTTTAAATCTCCGCGCGCGCTCACGCGAAGAAGTTTTTTATCAATCTAAAAATAGTTTGCAACTGCGTTTGTTCATGTATGACGGTCTATTATTACTGAACGTAAATTAACTCACGTTCTGCCTCAAGTCTAGCCTGAGACAACATATTAGTCTCAGCTCTCATCGCGTGTTTCACTGACCCCCTGGCGACTGTTTTCTCAGGCTACTCTACCGCAGATCTAATGTCTTTCATCTTTGACTGATTTAAACGCTTTAGGGAAACAATGGACAAACAGATGGTACCTGACCACCTTGTCCAAGGTCCATATACAAGTCACATTTGCAGGTTTGAGGTTTTCCCGCATTTCGATCCAGGAAGAACAGAATTTGATGGTAAGACACTACAGCACGTGACCTCACTCTGTAATATAACACTGCGCATGCGTCAATACAGATAAACAACGTTGAAATACATGCAAAACGAGTGTATTTCTGCTTACGTTTGTGGGAGTGCCATAAGGTTTTTGTGGGGTGCTGTGACGCTCATCTCGTTCCTAGGCTCTTTTCCTTTCCTCCCCAACGGTCGAGAGGAATTGGGGAGGAGAGGAGAGACGCGTCAATGTTTGTACAACAATATATTCCGACAAGATTTTAAACTATCTTTATCTTTATTTCTGAACATAGTTCCCAGTAAAAGGGCTCTTAAACAGGTAACTAATATGCTTACTTCTCATACTTGTACAAACTACCTTGTAGCTGCTTTGGAAGTTGAAGGAGGTTTATATATTATCTATTTATCATCTCGTATTTATATTGAGTCACTTTCGTATGAGTGGGAAACCTACGGCACAGAGTTACGGTCACGGTATGGAATCGAAGACATCTATTCAACCAATCACAGCGCGCACAATCATTGCTCTCAGCCAATCAGAATGCTTGGATACAGCTCGGTCACCGCACGCACGAACCGTACCGTAACTACTTCCCACTCATACGAAAACGACTAATGTAGGTTTTGTATACACCTATTCCAAATATCGTTGTCCGGGCCGAAAGCAACAAGCAAGAAGCTGACGACCGCAAACGGGACTTTGGCAATCTCCTAATTAATTTATTTATCTGTGGTACTTGAGAAGTTATCCCTACGAGCGTTGAATAGCAATCATTTGGAACTATTCGGCCATTTGAAAATGCATGTTGTCAAAATGTCTACGGATGAATAAATGAATAAGGAGAAAGTCCCAATTCCCTTTGCGGTCGTCAGCTTCTTGCTTGTTGCTTTCGGGACAACGATTTTTGGAATAGGTGTATACGTACTGTCTCTGGGTGTATTTGCTCCTAGGTGTATACTGTCTCTTGGTGTATATGCTCCTAGGTGTATACTGTCTCTTGGAGTATATGCTCCTTCTGTAATACACATTTATAGTTGACATTCTCAATAAAGATGATACTTATATCATATCAGGAAATCAGTCCAGCGACACAAGTGGCACTCGAAGAACTCTCCAACTCAATCTATCGAGAAACAGAATACCAAAAGAATTTTAAACCTTTAAACATTCAAAGGACAACAACAACATTAGCTGAAATGGAAGACCAACACTTGTTTGTTGATTGCGAAAAAGAGGAGAATGTTGAAGAGGAGACAAATGACAAGAAAGAACAAGGAACAGAGGACGATGAGATTGTAAAACCTTCTGTGGAATCAACTAGTACTTCAGAGGAGAAAAGCCAAGAGGGTGATGTTATTTTGACAAATGAAGAGAAATCCAAACCAGCGTGTGAATCTAAAATAACTAGTGGACTTCTTGCCATTCCGAAGAAGAGTGACAGCGAGCCTAAGAACACGATACCATCACCGTATAGATTAGAAAAACGCGCTGTTCGCGAGCTCGAGTACAGAGCGAGGTATAAGATCTCGATGATGTTACCCAAAGTGACGGATTATGGCAAGAAGAAGACATACGACACACCTCCTAAACTTATAACATTACCCAGAATGCCTTTCGGTGGGACGACTACTTATCGAGGTGCTAGATTAATGCCATCTATAGGATTAATGAATGGTGGTATACCGTTGTTCCATCACAGAGAACTTACTTTTATCAAACCAAGATTACCAGCGATGGTTGGAATGCAGTTTAAAACTGCTGCGCATGCCAAGTAAGTTGTACATAAACATTGCAGGCGCAGGCACAACTCATGCATGCATCGATCTAGCAATTTTAGTTCAGTGTGAATGACGGATGGGATGCTGCAAGAGTGATTAGGCTATCTTTAGAACCCAAGTTAACTACGACCAAAAACACTACATTTTTACAATCCAAATTATTTTTGCAATCACAGTACTAAGTTTTCTTTAGAGTCGATTTCGTATGACTGTGAAAAACCACGGCGCACGGCACGGCACGGTCACGGCACGGATTCATTCGAAATCCTAAATCATCACGGTCACGGCACGGCACGTCCGTGCCGTAAACTTTTGTTTCACAGTCATACGAAATCTGCTCTAACTGTAGGATCACGACAGCTAGGGTAGAGAGATCAGGCCAACTGTACTACATGTAGTATTCTTGCAAACAGTATACACCGAATCGAAATATGGCGACCAATTTGAATAACTATTGTTCTGGACTGACCAACCTCGTGTTCACGTGGAAACACAAAAGCGTTTTCACATGAATGAGAGGTTAGTCAGTCAGGAACAATAGTTATTCAAATTGGTCGCCATATTTCGATTCGGTGTATACAGCTACAGCTAATGTGAGACCGAAAGGGAGCATGGGTAATATTGAATAATATTTCCCATGGTTCGTTTCGGTCTGTTTGGAGTGTTTTTAATTAATTTACCGACAACCTTTACTTACACCAGTTTCTCTACTACAGATACCATAGAAACCACCCCGAGTCGATCCCAGACCTCCATCAATCAATCACTGACGGTAAACAACACTTCTTTTACGGGATACATGCGTCAATACTGAGATGACGTCATCAACACGTGACCAACGACGACCAATCAAATAATACCACGAAAGCGCGCTAATAAAATGCGATCACAAGGATAGCGTGAGTGAACGTACTGTAGTGTGAAGACGGAGGTGACTGTAAGTCATTTAAAATAGCTGTACAAGTTTGCTGCTGGATATCTCTAGCTCACGAGGTTTTATGTTTTGATCCCGTTGTAAACTGATTAAATAAACTATTTTTTTTTGCTTGAAATATTAAAGTAAACTACATTATTTATCGTTAATTGTATTTATGATTATTGCTTATATTACTTGAGAAGTTTACATTCTACTAAACTAGCTTTAGAATGTTATTGAATTAATGAGAAAAACAGCGAGTTTTGACGACTTTGTTATGGCTTTCATTCCCTTATGCTGACTTTTTAATTTTTTTTATTGTATATATATTTATTTATAATTTTCTTTTCGTTATGTTCTTTATTGTAAAAAGCATAGAGACATTGTGTATGCGTTTTTAAGAAATAAATTATTATTATTATTATAATGCTGATTAATATCGGCGTAACTTAGCCGTAACACTATATATACAGATGCAATTTTGTTTTGTTTCTGTATTATTTCCAGCCAGCAAAGAGGTCAAAACTAAGCTATTATTTCCAAGCCGGAGGTACAAAGTTAAATAATGATCGTTAAACTAAAGCACGGATTCAATTAACTTCTTCAAATCGTATAACTCAAGTCAGGGTGACAGTTTTAATGTTTCCCATGTACTATTGACCTGGCGCTATTTACCTAGTTACATCCCAATTCTAAATTACAAATCTCAGCTGGGACATTCTTAGTGGCACGGGCCCGTAACTATGGTAACTATGCTGATGCCATTGTCGTAAATTAAAAGCCGTTTTAGTTTCAGAAAATGAAAATAGCCGTTGAAATAGAAACATGATGGTTAAATCAGTGGTGTAAAAGCGATGTTTAGTTAGTGTTAGTTCTGGTAAAAATGATTGTTACCATTTGAACGGAGGTTATAACATAGAAAGATCAACAAAGATTTAAAGCAATTCAATTAATTTTGAAGTGCACTAAGATGAGAGTAAGTAGACACGCACGAAACACCCTTCATGACCATACTCAAGGTTTGGTTGATAGCCTTAAAGTTTAGAGTTCAGTGTTGATAAAAAACCCTTAGGAAGTGTGATTATAGTGTTTGAAGTAAGAATATTTTAAGACAAATAATACTAAGAGGGAAGGGGTAAGGTAATTATGGCGTTAATACCGAGAGGGGAGGGGCAAGGAGTCATTACGCTGACACCATTTTCCACACAGACTGAAGTAAGTTTGATGGCACATTGCGTCATTTTAGATATGACTTGATAATTAAAAAAAGATACATAAATTTATATTTAATTACAATTGGAACTCAATAAACTAATAGGTGGGAGTGACAGGTGTGGGCGAAGATAGGACCCAGGGTACGACCGAGTCTGTACTTATCGCCGATATATTTTGCACCGATATTGCAACATCTATTGCCCCGTCACTAGCGATGCGTTTTCATTTGAAAATTCGCAAACTTTATTGTCGCGTCCACACGGCGATGATATCGTTCGTCAAAACACAAACCGTTGAAAGCCGGCGCTCTAAAAAGTGGAGACTTATTTAAAAAGAGGAACTCATCGTGTCCGTGTGCCTGGACGGGACGTGCCTAAAACGGCAGGAGTTCAGTTTTCATCACATATTTTACCCTGCAAATCTTGTGTAATAATTTCGAGAAAAAGTCTATAACTGAACGCAGTCAAAGTGATCAGAACGCAAACATCGATCTCATGCAAGAAGTTGACGCCTAACAGTTCGGAGGATTCGCTTAAAATCGGTTCAAATTTGCGATAAAAGCATCAAAATTGGCAGTTTGTATATTTGTGGCATTGGACTAAAAATATACTAAAATATCGTCCAAGGTTTTCAGTCACGGTTTTAATAGCCGCGATATACCGTGATAATGAATAGTCAGTCCAACATCTTTAGCAAGACGAACCATATCACCATCGCAACATCAGTAATTGTATTAATACGAGATCCTTAGTAGGTTGGCAGATTTAAATAGGACTCAAAAGACTTATGATATATGTCAACAACCCTTGAAAACAACGATTTGTTTTACGCCTGTCAATGACTAATTTGATATCCGTGGGTGCAGGCAGATTATTCGTCTATCCTTTCTGAAATTAGATCAGTCCCAGTGCGCGCGTGGGGTGTGGTATCACATGCTTTACGGGTGATATCCGGCTACGCTTAGCAACATTCTATAATTACAGCAGAATCCGCCGCGTTCTGCGTTTGATTTTAAGGTTCAAACCTCGCAGTCTTAAATGCTGATCGCGGCATCTTGTCTCGTCCGGCTTCGCTCGGGGCAGAACCGGTACCAGAAGAACATCTTCGTCTCTCATTGGATGAGTTTAATGAAAGACTGAAAATCGAAAAAAACTGAGAAGATAACTAAGCCGGAACATCTTATAGAAAGCAGAATGTCGTCAGATTGCCTGATCTGTAGCGCGGTGGGTGATCATGTCGACTGAACTAAGACCAAAGAGCAAACGTATTGGGAAAAAAACTAGGCAGGTAGCTATAGCTCAGTAGTGTCTACCTCAGAACTTTATCCGAACAGTGCGGTGATGTCAAAATCTATGTCTCTATCAGCACTATCTCAAGTCCACAAACGCCACAAACCATTCAGTATCCAGCATGCATTCAGTACGGTTCTAGTTTGCACATGGATCACGTGACGCCTCGTGACCGATATGAACACTAGTCACGGAACGCCTTCACTTTGTACCATGCACAGCTCTACAAGCCCCACACAGCCATATAATGATGGCACCTTGCATGTAGCTAGCTAATTATTTTTGCCTTGAGCTAAGTACGTTACGTTAATTCCGTTCAGTGTAGATTTGTTAAAATGATATTATTTTATGATAAAGACGATAAATACTGATTGTTAGGTTATATGGAATCGTTCCTTTCTGCTTGTTGCTATAGGATTTCAGCCGTTTTGATCTTCAAAGAAGTGTTAATCAGTTTTTTAATGCGAATAAAGCTATAGACGTCCTAGCAATGGCTATTCTCTTTCCATATAGACCGGCCCCTACTAAAGACATCGAGACTGAAAGGTTTACTAGCTACACCTTTCGTGTAGTTTGACTCTCCCTGAAATGTTCCGTAGCCGTCTGCTATCATTCACTGTGAGCTTCCTCACTAGCAATGTCCACGTGATACGACCGAACTACGAAAACTTTTGAAACCATTTCCTAATCACGTTTCTGCAGGCTGAGTAGAGCTACCTCCTTTCGCTAGTACTGACGTCTTTCATTTGCACAGCCAAGCTGCATGGCTAGCCTTATAAGTCAGCATCGGTTGAGAGTAATGTATCAGTACAAAACACGAGACCATGAAGCTTAAACACTGATTGTATATGACGCTAGCGTTTCCATGACAACATACAATCGTACGGAATAACGTTTGAGGCCCTTCTTAGGTCGTTGTGATGATACCAATATTAACCTTTATTTCGTCATTTTCTTTTTCATCTCATTTTTTCATGATTTTTTTCATTTTTCCAAAAATTCAAGCAAGTTCCGTTTTGACCGTTTCCGTTGCCTATTATAAAATAACCTTTTTATTGTATCTTTATGTCGATTGCATAAATACTAGTAAGACTGTGTTTGAAGACACAGCAACTTCTAGTACACTTCAAAACAAAACTGCTACTGTCGAAATGACTGGCTTACGAGATAAGAGTTTTAAACACTTTTTAAAAACGCTAATTAAAATAAGAAATCGTAAAAATGAAAAGATTACTGAAATGAGACTTTGGTTGTCGTGGCAGCAGCCGGGGCTTCAAAACTGTAATTGTGAAGCCAAGAACTTTGGCACCAAGAAAAGATGGTTACAATTTTACAAAATGTAATTGACATTTTCTGATCTCTTAAAATTAGAGGGATTTTTTTCTCTCTTTTTTTTTTTCTTTTGGTAATATTGACTGACATGTGGGTGGAAGCGATATGAGGGGGAAAACTCCGTCTATTGCTTGGTTACATTTGACTGACGATAACAATGTGTTTTATCATATTCAACGATTGAATGATTGAGTGATTTGGACCAATCAGAGCGCATGGACCCTCGGCCCGATTACACGAATACCAGCCAGCCTTGTTCATCACCTGTGGTAACCAAAGGACTCATTCTGCTCCTGAAAGGAAAATCGATACTATAATTATGACAGCGTCTTTCAAATTAGCATAATTTATTACGTATTGCCTAATATGGGAGGTGGCTATTCAGCCTATTGTTCTTGGAGTAGGAATCGAGTGTTTTGATTGGTTGATGTACGTGCGAGACTTATAACAAACCGGTGAAATAGGTCTTTTCCCAGTTGTGAATCAGACTCATGACTATCTCAACTTAACCCTTAAATATTGCCTTCCCTTCTCTTTCTCCCTCACTCTCTCCCTCCCGAACGTAATGGACAGTTCTTTAGATCTTAGTATAGTAAAGAAAGAGCCTGGTTTATCGTCTATTTGTCCTCCCGACTCGGGGATATTTGACACCATGATGCAAGACGACTTTCACGACAATTTCCAATCAATGGTGAGTATATCGTAGTAAATGCACGATTTCTCACGTTATCTATAAACACTTTTTCTCGCTTTAAATACTTGATGCTGTCAGTTTAAAATTGCATGTTTTATATTTGTTTCAGCATAACTGCAGTGAAGACGTCCCTGTAGACTGGCTATCGAGCTTTTTCGATGAAGTTCCTTCGTGTATGGAGCAAACACTGCCAAATTATAACTTACCAGAATACACATCTAATGCTACATTACACTACTCAACCAAGAATCACTCTTTAGGCTTGAGTGGGTTAAGTATGGACCCTATGCCAGCCCTTCCAGAGGATTGTTCAAACGAATCATTGTATTGCCCAACCCCGACATCAAGGTCGAGGTCTCCTGACTTTGAACATACGAAATCACTGATCACAGACGATGCTAGCGATGATTTAAAGTCAAATCTCTTTGGGAGACATTCCTTGTGTCCTCCCTTTGAAAGTGCACAACATAATTTTAACAGTCGTCTTGAAGGATCAGTGATCGATCGAATAAATTCCTTGAATGACACTAAAAGTTCTACCGTAAAGAATTCGAATGAAGCCGACACAGACATCGGTGAAAGCGAATCAGGTGAGAAACATAAATAGAATTGTATTTGTTTTAATGAATTTTTAAAAGATAGTAGAATTTTTTGTGAAAGTAAGATTAATCTTTTTGAATAGAATTTTTATCAACAAAACTTTCAACAAAAAACACATGAGGAATATTAAAGTTTTATGAGCTTTAGCTTGTATCACAGCGCCAAACACTGGCTTTGTCTATATATCTCGTTCACTCTTCAGCTATTCGATATTTTTTTAGTCCATAATATTGAAAGCCCTCATTCAAAAGCTCGTTTCAGTAAAATTCAGTTAATAAAGATTACTTTAAAGCTTCAAGTTTAACACTTTCGATTAAGAAATTTCTGGAGAATTAAATACAGTGGTAAGACAATAGCGCGATCAATATTTCCTAAAGGTCAAAGTCAGTTCTCGGATTTCTTATAAAAGTGAACAAGGCTTTCTTCATATGTGGTTACTGTTACATAGCGTATCCGGTTTACCTCAAAATTCTTTCCGACAATTTCCGATTGTATATGTATTTTTATCACTTTATCCCACGTGAATATAATTGGCCAATTGAAAGTATTTACAAGCTAAAAATACCAGAAAATACATTTCAGATGTTGATTTCAATTTAGTGAAATAAGCAAGCATATTTTGGTCGGTGCTTTTATTTCATGTCAAAAGATCCTTGAATTGTTTCATAATAGAATATTTTAGGATATAAATATAATTTGCTAAGGAAAGCCTTTCTTTCTTGCAACTGTTGTGAAAAAATCGGAACAATTATCTGGGAATTTTGGATTATTTTACGGCGTCGTAAAAAACTCGTCTAAAAGCTCTTTGATGCACAAGTAACGTAAAACAAACACAGCTGACGAAATACTTATTATCACATGGACAGTGATGTAGTGTTGTAAAAATATATCCAACCTCGTATAAAGGTAATTGAAAAATTGATGTTCAGTCTATTTTTTACGATAACTGAGTCATGTCGTTTGTCTTTGTTATATTTTGACAAAGATTACTACCTGTTCTAATAACTGTGGTTGTCATGGCATTGACATGGAATTACAAATCACATACAACTCTTGACGTAACTCTTGACGTTAGTTCTGCATTCGTTTGTTCACGTCGAAACCAAGTTCTATTTGAATGACGTATTAATAGTGCAATCTAGAAGCATCCATGATTATTTTTGATAAAAATTTTTTTATTAATAATTAATTGTGAAAAATAATAATAAAATATTTTGTTCTGGGTTTTTGTCTTCAAGTTATTGTAAAAATTAGATTTGTCATTAGTATTAATTAATTAATTAATCTATAAACTTATAAAACAATAAAGCCATGTTACAAAAATAAAATAATGCCACTACTGTATTAAAATGAGAAACGTATGATCTACATGTACTATAGTTCTCCAATATAAGGTATTAATGGCATATTTCTATAATCTATTTCTTGTTAAAATGCTATAAATGCACCCCCATTGTTATAACACATACATGTAGCTAGCGGCAGTGTATAATACTTGTACATTTCTCTTAGGTGATGGGTATTACTTTGCACCACTTCCTATCCAGTCAGAATACGCCACGCTCAGACGCTGCACGCAATACAGTAAGCAGCCTCCATCACCTCCTTGCACTCTCTCTCTCTCTTGTACCTCCTGTTAGTCACTTAAAAGTCTAAAAACAGCTTTGTACATACCTACGTTGATTGATTTGCAGACACCCACTTTAATATGGGGCAATAAGTCTGCATTTTTTGAGGTTCTCTTCAAGGCCAAAGAGCAACCTTGTTTTGATCATTTGGTGCTCTGTTTCCTGTACTTGTTTTTTCATAGCCAATATGCTTGCTGAAGGTCCGTGAATTCTGTTTTCTCTATTTCAGGAAATAAACTTTAAAATCATCTACTAAACTTTGTGTATAAACTGCATAACTTGCATGGCTGTACATGATATTGAACTTTTAAACCTTTAGGTGACATCCACGGCTTTCTTGAACCATCTTTTTCAAGTATTATTTAAACTATTTCTTAACATTTTAATTAATTAATCAGTCAATAAATCTTCAATAAAATGATGTAAAGCTGATACCTAAATACTAATAGAATAAATACCACTATTCAGTGATATTCTTGATTATTCATTAGAGTTTGAAGTAAATAGATCAATAATTATTACTCTAGTATAAATTTATTAATCAATTCTATGTTATTAGGCTACGATTCAAGTGCACATTCGCCAACAAGCACTACACCAAGCACTCCACCAAGAGATATAGAAAGCGAATTGAGTGGATCAAGTGCTGGAGAAACGACGCCACCTTCAATAAGGGTATGTATATTAACTATTAATAATCATAATAAGTAGTATAAAAATTACTGCAAATAATGTTGCTATTAAAGTGCTTATGACGCTTATTTTTTTATTTAAAAAATCGATTACATATGAAGTGAATAGTGGGATGGTTCAGTATTTTGTGATTTGAGCTTCGCATTTGCGAGTTATAAAGGTTTGAAATCGTGATATGTTAATTTGGTGACGTCAACGCAGGCATTTGCCGTAACTTATTTATATTTTTTCAAGTAGCACTCTTTTCTGAAATGGAAAAAAAAGTTTAACATCATGTATATAAGTTGTAGAAAAACTTTTTGCCAGATTAAAAATGTCACAAGGGCACTACGTTGACGTCACCAAATTAGCATATCACGATTTCAAACCTTTATAACTCGCAAATGCGAAGCTCAAATCACAAAATACTGAACCATCCCACTATTCACTTCATAATTATGTAATCGATTTTTAAAATAAAAAAATAAACGACATAAGCACTTTAAAAGTTTGTACAGATTGGTGATTGTGTTGTATTTCGTTTTTACAGCTACAAGATAAGCAGCCTTTTTATCTAACAGAAGAGGAAAGAAGAACATTAATAGCCGAGGGTTTGCCAGTACCTGCAGGGCTTCCTCTCACTAAGGTGTGTTTACATTTGAAATTCTATGACTCAAATGTATGGTTTGTTGTTAGAATATTCTAGAACAACATCTGAATGGCTTTTCATGACACTGAATTTAACCAATGATGACACTGAAATGGCTTCCTGCCACATTGGATTGGCTTTCAAAACATTGGCGTGGCTTTAATAACCACAACATTTGAATGGCTTTTTACACACTGAAATGACACTGAATTAGCTATAAACCAATGATGACACTGAAATGGCTTTCTGCCACATCAGGTTGGCTTTCAAAACCTTGGTGTGGCTTTAATAACCACAACATCTGAATGGCTTTTTACACATTGAAATGGCTTTTGTGTCACTACCAATGATGACACTGAAATGGTTTTCTGTGACACTGAATTGGCTTTCCAAACATGGGAGTGTCTTACCACAACAGTTGAATGGCTTTTTGCACAATATTCAGAATTTGCCTTGCTACAGCACCAATTTATTTCAACTTCATTGAAATATATTTCAAAAACATACTGATTCAATTATGGCAATATATAATATTATTATTATTAATCATTTATAAAATGAGATATTTTATTTATTTTATTTTTTTAATAATTGTTTTGATTCTCTCTATATTAGGTTGAAGAACGCGCCCTCAAGAAAGTTAGAAGAAAAATAAAAAATAAGGTGTGTGGGCTGCTAGCATGAACCATACATGATATTACATACATACAGCCATACATAAGAGGTTAAATAAGGTGTGTGGGCTGCTAGCAACCATACATGATATTACATACATACAGCCATACATAGGAGGTTAAATAAGGTGTGTGGGATGCTAGCAACCATACATGATATTACAGAGGAGGTCATTAAAATGTAATTATATGGTAACTATGGTTACATGTTTATTTTTAGATATCTGCACAAGAAAGTAGACGCAAAAAGAAGGAATATATGGAGACATTAGAAAAGAGGTATTACGACATACAACATGATTACAGTTTTGACATTTAAATGCTCTATGCACTTTACAATGAAGTGTGTTTGTTAGACTGCCATTTGGCTTCCTATAGGCCTTATGCACGCGTCCTGATTTTCGAGATCAGGATACTAGATTCTTTTGACATAAAAATAACCACTGCCATCTGAAAAAGCAATAATTATTCACAGGAGCCTGGGCTCTTGTTATTCATCAATATTTTTGAAAAAAATTTCAAGGTTTAACACGTTCCACTAAAAGAAGAGATTTATATAAGATAAGTGTAAAAGTTTTAGGACGAAATGACATGTCCTTGCAGAGTTATGAACGTTTTTAATTCTGAAAATACACCAGAACGTCAGGCTGTGTACGCATGACATCAAAATCCCATACTAAATCCTATAAATGTCATTTACGATATTTTCGCGGGATTTTATCCAATACTTTTGAAATTTTCCAAAAATATTGATGAATAATTGCTTTTTCAGATGGCAGTGGTTATTTTTATGTGAAAGATCCTAGTATTCTGATCTTGAAAATCAGGACACTTGCATAAGGTCTATCGTGAGAAAAATTAGTGTGTGTTAGTGGACTATGTACATATCTTAAGCAGGGTGGTCCATTCAGCACTTGGCTGGTATCCATAGGGGCCCTGCAAGCCCTGCAAATGTACATGTATCTAGCATGATAGACATTGGTTTAATTTGATTCTATTTTGATTTACTTACTCTAGAGTTGAAACTTGTTCAAGTGAAAATATGGATTTAAGAAAGAAACTAGATGGTTTAGAATGCTCAAACAGGTAATAATCGTAGATGATTGTAGCCATACATTGAGTATGTATTCTAGAATACAAACCAGTTGTAGCATGATGTTAATCAATATCTTGTAATAATCGTAGATGATTGTAGCCATACATTGATTATGTATTCTAGAATACAAACCAGTTGCAGCATGATGTTAATCAATATCTTGTAATAATCATAGATGATTGTAGCCAGCCATACATTGATTATGTATTCTAGAATACAAACCAGTTGCAGCATGATGTTAATCAATATCTTGTAATAATCGTAGATGATTGTAGCCATACATTGATTATGTATTCTAGAATACAAACCAGTTGCAGCATGATGTTAATCAATATCTTGTAATAATCATAGATGATTGTAGCCATACATTGATTATGTATTCTAGTATACAAACCAGTTGCAGCATGATGTTAATCAATATCTTGTAATAATCATAGATGATTGTAGCCATACATTGATTATGTATTCTAGAATACAAACCAGTTGTAGCATGATGTTAATCAATATCTTGTAATAATCATAGATGATTGTAGCCATACATTGATTATGTATTCTAGTATACAAACCAGTTGCAACATGATGTTAATCAATATCTTGTAATAATCATAGATGATTGTAGCCATACATTGATTATGTATTCTAGAATACAAACCAGTTGCAACATGATGTTAATCAATATCTTGTAATAATCGTAGATGATTGTAGCCATACATTGATTATGTATTCTAGAATACAAACCAGTTGCAGCATGATGTTAATCAATATCTTGTAATAATCGTAGATGATTGTAGCCATACATGCAGTCTGTACATTGATTATGTATTCTAGAATACAAACCAGTTGTAGCATGATGTTAATCAATATCTTGTAATAATCATAGATGATTGTAGCCATACATTGATTATGTATTCTAGAATACAAACCAGTTGCAGCATGATGTTAATCAATATCTTGTAATAATCATAGATGATTGTAGCCATACATTGATTATGTATTCTAGAATATAAACCAGTTGTAGCATGATGTTAATCAATGTCTTAATTGTTTTCGCAGGTCATTAATAAGCCAACTACAAAAGTTACAATCAATTATAAATAACACACAATCACATCGTCAAGTCAGCGCACGGTCAACGCAAACAAATACCTGTCTGATGGTAAGGCAAACAAATACCTGTCTGATGGTAAGGCTTTTCTCTCCCTAAAGTAGTTTTGAATTTGAAAAACGTTTTGGGGGGGATAATGTACTTGGATAGGTGACTTGCATGATACGTTGTTTTGCTACAACTACCAGATTGCTTTGGGAATTTTCTTTCTTATTCAGATTTTTATTCCCTCATGAGAATAGTAAGATAATTAATTGTAACAAAAGAAAATGGGAAAAGCATTCTGGTACTTGTAATATACATGTATATGACGCCATCCTGCAAGTTGCCTATTCCAATGCATTTCAGCTGAATGCTGTGTAACTAGAACAAGTGTGACTATTTGCTTCTGTATATAACCATAATGTTAGCCAATCAGCTGCTGGCATGGTGTGACATTCTATTGTTAGCCAATCAGCTGCTGGCATGGTGTGACATTCTATTGTTGGCCAATCAGCTGCTGGCATGGTGTGACATTCTATTGTTAGCCAATCAGCTGCTGGCATGGTGTGACATTCTATTGTTGGCCAATCAGCTGCTGGCATGGTGTGACATTCTGTTGTTGGCCAATCAGCTGTTGGCATGGTGTGACATTCTATTGTTGGCCAATCAGCTGCTGGCATGGTGTGACATTCTATTGTTAGCCAATCAGCTGCTGGCATGGTGTGACATTCTATTGTTAGCCAATCAGCTGCTGGCATGGTGTGACATTCTATTGTTAGCCAATCAGCTGCTGGCATGGTGTGACATTCTATTGTTAGCCAATCAGCTGCTGGCATGGTGTGACATTCTATTGTTAGCCAATCAGCTGCTGGCATGGTGTGACATTCTATTGTTAGCCAATCAGCTGCTGGCATGGTGTGACATTCTATTGTTAGCCAATCAGCTGCTGGCATGGTGTGACATTCTATTGTTAGCCAATCAGCTGCTGGCATGGTGTGACATTCTATTGTTAGCCAATCAGCTGCTGGCATGGTGTGACATTCTATTGTTAGCCAATCAGCTGCTGGCATGGTGTGACATTCTATTGTTAGCCAATCAGCTGCTGGCATGGTGTGACATTCTATTGTTACATTCATGTTATATTTCATTCTGTATGTGAATACAGTAATGGTGGTTACACTTTTCCATGTTTTACCACAGGCAGCCCAATTAATCTTTACTATTAGCATTTTGGTATGATACATAGAATCAAATTTCAAGCGATTTACGTGTTCAATATATATCTCAAAACTTGGTTTCAGAGTCTCATTTATTCACATAAAGACAAATATCATGTGTTATATTTCTTCTACTGTCACTGTGACCACTAAAAATAAGCCTTTTCCCTGGACAAATCACAAAGTAAGCGACAGTAGAAGAAAGATAACAAACAACGTAGATCACTTGAAATTCGACTCTATTTTTCATACCGAAATGCTAATAGTAGAGATTGGGCTGCCTGTGGTTGCACAGTATAAGTCATAATAATAATAACAATAATAATAATAATAACAATAATAATAATAATAATAATAATAATAATAATAATAATAATAATAATAATAATAGAGTATTTATACAGTGTATAGCGCATCCTGGAACCTCGATGCGCTTTACAATAAGAAAAAGAACTAAATGATTTTCTTCAAATCATTTGTGATGGTTTTTTTAATTATTATGTTTTGCAATGTGTATTATTGTGTTAAAGTTTGTTTATATTTCTTGTTCATAAGGTTGTTGTTCTATGTTTTGCTGTCTTCATTGGCAGCTGGAGTCCACTAACAAAGAATGGACTGTCCCTCCCCTCCCCTGCAGTGTCTGACCACACTGTTCCTAAGCAGCCAATGGACTACAGTACTCCCTCAGGTTAGGGCCTGGCATTGTTACACTATTGGGGATTAGTAGAAACCAACTAACATATCGTATCACGAATCATTGCAATCTGATTGGCTAAAGTACTCACTATCTATTGCGTGATAGATAGTGAGTACTTTAGCCAATCAGATTGCAGGATTCGTGATACGATATGTTAGTTGGTTTCTACTATTGCGTGATAGATAGTGAGTAGTGAAAAAGCTGGCATTTTTAATAAAAACAAAGCGAAAGATCAATAAATATTGGTATACAATCGAAGGTAGTATGCTAGTTAGTTTCTACTAAAACAATTAGGCTACTCGTTCTCGTTTTCTATGAGTCAAGTCAAATACAAAGGCGCTACGTGCCTTGTTGACTTTGACTCATAGCAAACAAGGTCGTCTAATTGTTAAATTTATATAGACTTTCGAGGACTCCATTTCTAGCGGTTTTTGGGTGTAGCATGAAAACACATGTACATGTGTGTATGTGGTCCCTGAGTACAAGAACAACACAGATCTCTGATCAAAATATGAATTCTCCTTCTGGTTCTTTGAATTCCAGAGGAGAATTCAGATTTTGATCACAAGTCATTTACACTGTTCTTGCACAGAATGTGAAGACACATGCAAGAAAATAGATGTTGGCTTAGAACATATTCTAAGTCTCGCCCTTGTGGCATACAATATACATGTAACTTTTCTCAGTCTTGTAACTTGAAAGTCTGTGTAGAAATCTTGTGGGTCTTGTGGTGTCACCATGCAGGCCTTCATGATTTTATAATAGTTTTATTTCCTTTTGTAGTTCGCTCAAGAGTGTTGCTCTCGGTAGATGAAGGTGACGAGGTGGACTTTGCTCCAACACCGAGTATAATGGATGCCATGGCTGCATACCTTAAACCTGCGCCAACAATAACTGCTGTGGACAATGACACCCACAAGTATGTTGCTATGGAAACATCATCAGCCCAAGCAAAGCTGAGGGATGGATTGTCTGCTTCAGCTTCATGATTTAAAAGTCATAAATTCATGTATGAGTCTCAAAGCATCATGGGAAGATAAGGGGTTCATCCTTAACGATACCATCATCCATTCAAAATATCAAAAACACATCAATAAAATGCATTCTTAAATTTATATACAACTACATCAGTTACAGTTGCAAATAAGTACATACAAAAATATTAATATTAATAACAATAATTGCCATTGGGAATTGAAACCATTGAAAAGACTTGTATAGAATGAAAAGGAAATGGGAAGTCTAACTTTCTACTTTATAGAAACATAATAATATTCATCTTTGTGGGAAAATGTATGCAAAATGTGTTAATTTTTTAGACCTCTTTACTTACAAACAACAAAAATTATTGGTAATAAAAATATGTATCTTTTGGAACTATTTTTGGACTGAAAATAATATTATTGTTACTGTGAAACTTGTATGTCTATCTTGTCATATTGACTGGTTGTGTGCTGGTGGTTGCATGTATTTCATTGATGGAGACATGAAGCTGGCATGTAACACTTAATTTGTTCCTACACCACTTTTTACTCGGGCCCAGGCCGCAGGCCGCCCGAGTTAGAAAATGCGGATTTCGGTAGTAGTAGTAGTAGTAGTAGTAGTAGTTTTGTTCGGCTTCAAAATGACGAGTATGCGATGTATTTAATCGTATCCGGAGTTTCAAGATTACTCCGCAGATTTGAAAAGATAAAGGAGACACAGGACTCAAGTAGATTATGAATCTTAGTTTTGAAAGCAGCTGTAGATCTTCAAGCTATTAAAAGGTCAGGATTCTAGTTCATCGTTCAATGACTAGAAGTGGTAAAAGGACTAGAAGCTCGCTTAAAATATATTTTTTTTTAAACAAACGCGAGGCCGTTATCGGAACCATCTGACCTATGCAACCTCAAGACGTATCATGTTCGTACTCACCGGACTAATAGTCTCCCTCGTCACTCAACTGTCACTGATTGTCATGACGTCAGAGAAATTATATTGTATTGAAGAAGATGTCCTTGTTTTATTCGACGTTCGAACCGTAACTCGAACCCGAACTCGATTCCAAACTCGACGTTTCGGGATCTGAAGCTAGAGAGGGGGCCTTTACACAAACTCATCAAAATCAAATCAATTGAACTCAAAGTCAAAAAGTAATCAAATGAACTCAAAGGCAAATCAAATGAACTCGACACATACATGTATATACATAGTCTCCCTCGTCACGCAACTGTCAGTCATTGTCAGGTCTCTCCTCGCGCAGCTGACATTGTCCTTGTTCTTCAACCAACTGGCATTCATTTTCAAGTACTTCCTCGAACAACTGACATTTTCCTTTTCACAATGCCCGAGTGAACGCTCATTGAGCGTCTTGTTATCATATGATTTAAAACTACTACCATACACTGACACTTGCTTGCTTCGCTCCTCACCAAAGCCAGTTGTATATAGTAGAAGTATAGTTGTATAGAGTAGAAGTATAGTTGTATATAGTAGAAGTATAGTTGTATAGAGTAGAAGTATAGTTGTATAGAGTAGAAGTATAGTTGTATATAGTAGAAGTATAGTTGTATAGAGTATAGACTGAGAAGTATAGTTGTATAGAGTAGAAGTATAGTTGTATAGAGTAGAAGTATAGTTGTATATAGTAGAAGTATAGTTGTATAGAGTAGAGAAGTATAGTTGTATAGAGTAGAAGGTATAGTTGTATAGAGTAGTATAGAGTAGAAGTATAGTTGTATATAGTAGAAGTATAGTTGTATAGAGTAGAAGTATAGTTGTATAGAGTAGAAGTATAGTTGTATATAGTAGAAGTATAGTTGTATAGAGTAGAAGTATAGTTGTATAGAGTAGAAGTATAGTTGTATAGAGTAGAAGTATAGTTGTATAGAGTAGAAGTATAGTTGTATAGAGTACTGAGAAGTATAGTTGTATAGAGTAGAAGTATAGTTGTATAGTCATAGAGTAGAAGTATAGTTGTATATAGTAGAAGTATAGTTGTATATAGTAGAAGTATAGTTGTATATAGTAGAAGTATAGTTGTATATAGTAGAAGTATAGTTGTATAGAGTAAAAGTATAGTTGTATAGAGTAGAAGTATAGTTGTATAGAGTAGAAGTATAGTTGTATAGAGTAGAAGTATAGTTGTATAGAGTAGAAGTATAGTTGTATAGAGTAGAAGTATAGTTGTATAGAGTAGAAGTATAGTTGTATAGAGTAGTAGAAGTATAGAAGTTGTATAGAGTAGAAGTATAGTTGTGTATAGAGTAGAAGTATAGTTGTATAGAGTAGAAGTATAGTTGTATAGAGTAGAAGTATAGTTGTATAGAGTAGAAGTATAGTTGTATAGAGTAGAAGTATAGTTGTATAGAGTAGAAGTATAGTTGTATAGAGTAGAAGTATAGTTGTATAGAGTAGAAGTATAGTTGTATAGAGTAGAAGTATTGTTGTATAGAGTAGAAGTATAGTTGTATAGAGTAGAAGTATAGTTGTATAGAGTAGAAGTATAGTTGTATAGAGTAGAAGTATAGTTGTATAGAGTAGAAGTATAGTTGTATAGAGTAGAAGTATAGTTGTATAGAGTAGAAGTATAGTTGTATAGAGTAGAAGTATAGTTGTATAGAGTAGTATAGAGTAGAAGTATAGTAGTATAGAGTAGAAGTATAGTTGTATAGAGTAGAAGTATAGTTGTATATAGTAGAAGTATAGTTGTATAGAGTAGAAGTATAGTTGTATATAGTAGAAGTATAGTTGTTGTATAGAGTAGAAGTATAGTTGTATAGAGTAGAAGTATAGTTGTATAGAGTAGAAGTATAGTTGTTGTATAGAGTAGAAGTATAGTTGTATATAGTAGAAGTATAGTTGTATAGAGTAGAAGTATAGTTGTATAGAGTAGTATAGAGTAGAAGTATAGTTGTATAGAGTAGAAGTATAGTTGTATATAGTAGAAGTATAGTTGTATAGAGTAGAAGTATAGTTGTATAGAGTAGTATAGAGTAGAAGTATAGTTGTATAGAGTAGAAGTATAGTTGTATCACGAGTTGTATAGAGTAGAAGTATAGTTGTATAGAGTAGAAGTATAGTTGTATAGAGTAGAAGTATAGTTGTATATAGTAGAAGTATAGTTGTATAGAGTAGAAGTATAGTTGTATAGAGTAGAAGTATAGTTGTATAGAGTATAGAAGTATAGAGTAGAAGTATAGTTGTATAGAGTAGAAGTATAGTTGTATACACCTATTTCAAAAAACTTTGACTTGCGTGCTGAGGAGGTCAGATATATTCATCCTCAATTTCTCAGCCGAGAACTGTGTCCAGTTTGATGGGGATCGATCCGTTAACGCAAAACACCTGTTTTTAACACTTCCATGTCTCAGACGTTTGTTTCTATCACTACTTTATGTAGTTAAATACGGTTCAACCACTAAGAGTTTAGTAACTGCACAACGAACAAGATTGACGCGTGCATGGTAAAGTAAAAGCCGTATTTAACGTCGAAACTGTTCTCCCAGGAGGCAGACCCTTTTACCCCCTCCCTCCATCAGTGCTCCGTCTTGCGGGTATTTAAAGCTGCACTGAGCTACACGGATTAGAGGGAAGTCGAAACAAGGATGTGAGGTCATGAAGAATCGAACCAGGTACCTCCCGCATAGTAGGCCGCGCACTAACCAACTAAGCCATCATTAGCTTAATTGCTCCTTAAAAGCTTCTTCAAATTGCCTTCAACTGAAAATAACGCTTTTTTGAGTACATGCATGTTTATTCACACTATTTTGTTACAATTATACACTGAAGTTGTACACTAAAATTAAATTTTGAAAATCACCAGGCGAATATATAAACCGCCAGGAGATCCAGAAACTGAAAAACTGATGGGTTTCACAATGGAAACTATTTAAACAACAGTTTTGGGCTCACGGACTCGGCCTAACTTTAGGTACTTTTTAAAGTTGGACCGATTTGTGATAACCGCTACCGGCTTGTCTTTTTTTAACCCCAGGCATGCACTATACTGTTATATCAAGTAGCAATATGTTTGATCAAGTCCCTTTTAATTCGATGTTCGAATGACAATATTATTGCAGAGAAAGTGAGTCTGCCGGACACTTCATGCAAATGAGCAAAAAAAAGTGAAATATTTTCACCGAAGACTAATAATTACGAAACAATCAATTATTTAAGACATGTAGACTGTACTTAACACACAGCAGTCGACAATACCATAGCAACGCAAACCAACGATAGTGAAATCACATAAATAAGTAGTTTTTCGACGATTTCATGACGAACAAACCGCCCCGGCAATAACGCCGTGTCTGACCGCCCTCGACGTCATGGATGCTTTTGGCCGGTACACATTGATGGCAAACAATCATTTATGGAGACCTAAAGACAGCCTGGTATCAGACCTTGAAAATGTCGACATATACATCACAGGAGGCTCGGCGCTCGCCACTAAAAGGTCTCTAACTTCAAACCATCAAAGACAAAGCAAAACAACGGCGTTGCACAAGAAACAAGGCAAGTTCTGTGCAACTCAGTTTTCTTCTTCGTCTTTGTCGCTGAAGAACAAGGCTGAAGATAACCAAAACGTGGTTGGGAAATCCCTACATGGGAATTTTAAAAGTGTTCAACAGAAAGCATTAACTCTTGAGTACATGAATAGTTTAATACAAAAGAGAGTTTCATGTCTACATAAAACGTCTTTGAACTCAAATCCTCGCTATTCGGGATCAGCAACGTATCACTTGAAGATACCAGGGCAAACAGACACGCTACGTTTTCCATCTTATCCTAAACTTGGAGTTATGAATTCAAGGTATTTTGCCGAGCGAAGACAACTATCTACCACAACTCAAAAGCTGTTACCATCAAGGGAAGGAACATTGAAGCCGCTTTTCTCAAATGTTCGTAAGTCTAGTGATTTAGCAGCAGAACTCCACAAAGATCAATCAAAACAGTGCTAAGCCAGAACTCTAAATATGGGCATTTCTATATGGTCAAAATTGGGAAATATTTCTACAAACTTTAACGTTTTTTTCTCAAGAAAATCCTCGCAATATTAGTGCTTGTATTGAAGCAAATAGCGGAGAGTAATCCCGCACATTTCCCTGAGAAGGTTCCTGCAAACTGAAGACCTGCCAGCAGCCGTCGATGCGACACAGACAGCAGAACACAACGGCCTTGTTGTGAACGGAACGGCTAATCTTGTCATTACAAAGCTGCTCAGTCGGGTTTCTTGAGTCGTAGAATTCAAGGAGGAGGTTTTTGAAATCCTGGACGCTGCCTGTGTTGAGAGCACTTAATGTGAAGAAAATCTTGTCGATTGAACTTGGAAGTGTCTCCAAGTTGACTTTGAGTACGTGATGACCTCGACTGCCGAACCTGGCGTACCTACTGCTGCCTCTGAACCCATGACCAGAGTGTGTCACGGATCCAAATCCATGAGAAAGCAGGTACATATGGGCGCCATGCTGGTGTTTGAAGTCTACGTACTCAACACGTGATGAACCGCTGTACAAAACAGCAGACGCATTGAGGTAGTCTCGCATTCCAACGTACTCCCAGGAGAAGTCAAAAGTGACTTGCCTGAGTGAATCTGAGATGGTTTTAAGCACCTTGATTAGAGTGATAGTGCTGTTGTTTGTCATGTTGTAGTCACCCACTTTCATAAGGCGGTTGGATTTATAAGTCTGTAGAAAATAGAAAAATGTCATGAAGAAATGTCATGAAGAAATATAAAATGCGCGCGCGTGCAATGTGCAGTTTTAGAGCACGAGGGGACTGATCAGAACACGAGAGAAGTGTTAGGAGAAGCACGGTGCGTGTGCTCTAAAACTGCACATAGCACAGCAGACAACTAT
Source organism: Actinostola sp. cb2023 (assembly GCA_033675265.1). NCBI lineage: Eukaryota > Metazoa > Cnidaria > Anthozoa > Actiniaria > Actinostolidae > Actinostola > Actinostola sp. cb2023. The sequence goes on from JAUJYZ010001347.1 coordinate 169,924, forward strand.
GATTTTAAGGTGATTCCCTTGAATTGCATTGCGCACGCTCTACTGCGCACGATTCTGAATAAAAGTTTAGTTGACGAGCGCGCGCTAACTTACGCCATCGAGCTCGCGCACATTGGAGACCATTGGAAATCGTTAAATATTTCAAGTGTAACTGAAGTTTTCTCAAAATAAATCGAAAACGAGCACGGTGACCCCCATTTTTTATTCAATAACTTTCATCACACTATAGTTCTCTAGTATATAGCAAAGTATTAAAAAAAGTTAGGATTTCAAACATTAAAAAAATTGAATGAAAGCATACGGAGTATCGATTTTTAGACCCTCTCGGTGGTTCGAACATCTGTGTTTTTTGTTCTATTTTTCGACAACTATGCAAAATTCGAGCATTTTCTTACTATCAGACGGTAGGCTAGAGATACAAAAGCTATAGCAACCACTTTAGTTCATTATTAATAGTTTGTCTTTTAAGTTGTGGAAAATTATTTACCCGATCCCGATGTCACGCGAGACTCGACTGAAAGACCTAAAATACCATAATTTCAAAGCAGTGTAGCGCAAAAATGAGCGCGGTGACCCCCTGTTTTTAGTGCATTTTTTGAAACTCAATACCGTAATGTATCACCATGCCAAGTTATAGAAAATTCTAGGATTTGCTTCTATTTCAAGGGAATCACCTTAAGCAAGTTTTGTTCGTTACAAAATTGCTTTGCGCGCGCATGCTGTATGCTCTCAAAGAGCATGTGGCATACACATCCTTTCAAATCAGAGCGCATGTTATATCGTAGCTATTTGATAATATCAAATATAGCAAGTTCTGGTAGTGTTAAGGACGTTCGCGGTCATTGCTCGCGCGCATTCTTACTGCGCACAATCGCGCGCGCTCTTAAACCGGAAGTCGAAATGACCAAAAACATTTTTTTCGAGATATGATCCCTTTTTTCCTTATTTGATATCTAAAATAGCTTTCTGAACATGTTTTCGATACTCAACGGATTTTTGGTTTTGAAAAGCGCAAAAAGCAGCGATTTTTAAAGAAACGAACTCTCATTAGTACTCAGTCTCCCCTCGGTATTCAAAATGGCAACCAATTTTCCGAGTTTTACGGCAAAATATCTCCGAAACGAACACGGTGACCCCCATTTTTTTCCTGCCTAAAATCTAGGTGCTATAAAGATCTACAAAATATGTTAAAATGAAAAAAATGACATTACATGGGAAAGACTGACATCAATATTTTCAAAAAAAATACACCCCTCCACGGATTCGAACGACGCACATTTTGACGGCAACGCACGGATTAAAACCTTCGCTAATACTTCGAATTACCAGTTATTGAATTTATATTTAATCAGTTATGTTAACTACAAATAGATTCAATGTCAGGTAAAATTTAATAGAATTTGAAGAACGTTTTCATGTAATTTTGAGGTGTTCATTTGACAGTTTACTTATCATAATTTGCCCTCTTTCTCTTCAAAATCATCAGTTTTGCTCGGCGTGTAGCTAAAAAACGAACACGGTGATCCCCATTTTGTATTTCAGTTTTTTAACTCTAATACGATAGAGTATCTGTATGCCAAGTTTCAGAAAATTGACATTATAACTTCAATTGCCCGCGAACGTCCTTAAGTAATGTTTTAGAAATCTGAATGCATTTAGCTATCAACAGGAGAAACGTGATTGATATGTTACAAACCCCCCCCCCCCCCCCCCCCCTACACCCCACTACATACCGTACACCCCTGGATAACTCACCTCCAAAGGTTTGTCATTGTAAATCAAACGCTGTTTCCTGGCTTCGATACCAAACTTAGTCGAAATCTTTTGTTTGAAGTCTGTTATGGATTCTGCACGTGAAACCAACATATTGGCTTTGTCACCATTCAGCATAACCACTTCTACATTAAGAGCCAAATGTGAATACCCTAATGCGCCCTCTGAGGCTCTTGCGCATGCGCCCTCGTCAACCTTAAATGGCGGGAAAAGCCACTTGAGTTTCTGGACACACCCAATGTATTTTTGGTCTTCTTCAGTCACGTGAGCTTTACAAGCTGGGCATTGATTGGCTCTCTTCACAGCTGCCATTACGCACTAAGACAAAAGAAAAGTAAAGATTTGATCGATAGATTGCAAAAGCGCACAGGTTTCCCGTGGTGTTCACGTGATTGCGATTTGGGCTTCCTGTGGTGTGACGTATCCCGTATTTTTTCGCTCATGTTTGTTTTTGATCACGTCAGTACCACAGGAAGCTCAACTTAGCAAGCCGCTTTTGAGAAACGCACGCCATCTACGTCACCACAGGAAACCCAATTTCTGCAGTAAGCACCGTTTTGACTAACTTCAGTATTTTATTCAAATTTGAATAGACCTTGGAGGATGATGATAACGATTGCACAAATTAGTGATGATGGTGATGATGATAATCACTGATGAGAGTGATATAAGTGTGTGTAAAGTGATGTAAGAGTGTGTAAAAATAAGTATATTCTTTCTAATAATAATTAAAAAAAGAGAGTGATAAAAATGATGATATTAAAGTCAGTGATGCTATATAATCCTTTTTGTAATTTGCAGCCATAAATTAGCCTTTTCCTTTCTTCCCCAAAGGAATGTAGTAATCTGGTACTTACCCTGATACAGTACAGCTGTGCATGACGTTCATCACAGACATTCTCAGGAGGAAATTCTTTTTGAAGTTTGTTTTTACTGCAACCTTCACACAGCATTGTCAAACTAGGAAACAATTGAACACGTCAATGCACAGAGAAGTCTCCTTCGCAGCCATTGCATCTCTCTACTAGTCATGAGTGGTAGAGTTGCATGACTGAACAGGAAATGGCTGAGAGGCAGACAACTGAAGGAAACATGCAAAAAGATGAACAGGATCGTAATTACATCTTTAACATTTTCAAATAACAGTGGTGTACAGCATTGTAATAATATATATTTCTAAGACAGCTATATTTAACTGAACATTTCAACATCGTTAAAGTTTCTAGTTCAGTTAAGCACCACTGTACTCAATCCTTAGCTTTAAATTCAGATAATTAGGTTTCTATTTGTCCAATGTCAACATTTTGTCATATATTCACGTTCGTATTTTAATAGGAATACGTAAATGGGTCCTTTGTCAAGGAGTACAACTCGAACCTCGAACGACCCAAAGAGTAACAACACGAGAATTTCGACTAAAATACACAGGTTCTATTAAACTGCTGACGTATCACTTCGCAATGGTGGGCGAGAGTGAGACTGATGGAGACTGATCAGTACCGTACCTTGCCCTTGGTTACTTTTCCTACAAATCGTTGCTTCAAGGCCTTGTAAATGATGTGCTATGAGACAAAGATCATCTATATCAATCTATAGACTTCTATAGCATAAAAAGTGCTAAATGAAAGATCGGAGGAACATACAAATGCGCCAAGCAAGGTAAACACGTACGTCTTGGAAGTCGGAAGTATCGAAATTGTAGTATTTAATTTATGCGTATTTCGTGGAAAAATGATTTATGCATCAGCGTAGAAAAGAGAATGAAAACTGATTGTTAGGAAAGTAATGGAAATAAAAATGGAAACAGAAAAGAAATGAAATGAAATGAAGCCATAGACATAGTAGAAAAGAAAATATATAGCATTATTTGGCCTTGTTCCACCGCGCTCTTGTACTTTATACATTGAATTACTCGATTACTGAGCAATACCGTTCGTTGTTGGAATGAATGTGAACCGACAGATAAACTTTACCTCTTCGGTGTGTCCTAGCTGAGTTACGCTTTGTAATATCGTTTTTCTGCTGAGTATAAAAGCAACAAACGCCAAGACAAGAAGATTGATTGCAGCCTTGTGTACAATTTTTACCAGGCGTTCCATGCTGTGCATGCATGCCAAAGGAATCCCGGTTGTAGTGATCTCTGCGCTATGCAACAGAATGTTGCATAGCGCATTTTGATTTTAATTTCCATTTTGATTTTGATTTCCATTTCGATTTTGATTTCCATTTTGATTTTGATTTCCATTTTGATTTTGATTTCCATTTTGATTTTGATTTCCATTTTGATTTTGATTTCCATTTTGATTTTGATTTCCATTTTGATTTTGATTTCCATTTTGATTTTGATTTCCATTTTGATTTTGATTTCCATTTTGATTTTGATTTCCATTTTGATTTTGATTTCCATTTTGATTTTGATTTCCATTTTGATTTTAATTTCCAATATTTCAGTTGAAAAAAATTATATTTCATTAACCCGGCGAATTCGAAGCGTTAGCCGAGTTGATTATAATTATCTCATATCCAACAAGAGCCATGAGTCAACAAAGAGTGTAGAAACTGGCCGTACCGATACCCAATTGTGATTCCAAATATCTTTATTCGCTTAGTACAAGTTCAAGACTGATTGCCATCGACGGAAGAAAACCAGAAGTGATGCGGGACAGATGGACGGATACGATGGATCCGTTCTGTACGTGGAAAAATACATTGGAAGACTGGGTACGAGTGTTATATATAAGATAACAGTTCGGCGACTTGCATGATGACGTTGTTTTACTACAAGTTCCAGAATGCTTTGGGAATTTTCTTTCTTATTCAGATTTTTATATGTGGCTGAATGTATATAATTTAGGCTAAGTTAAAACCGAGTCAAGCTGGTCCAGCGGTATCTCCAAGTAATGCTGATTCCGATCCTCGGGGGACCCCTCATGGGCTTAGGGCCTACTGGCAGAGTTTGCAGTTCGGGCTTTTAGCGTGGTGCTAGCTTTGGCTTCGTTGCTATCGTTCTTTTTGCTTTGCTGTGGTTTTCTTGTCTTCGTGATGAGTGAAGTCCCTGTTACTTCGGCAGCAGGAAGCCTGTCGACCGACTCTCCAACGTCTGGAACACAACTCTCGGGAGAAATCGTGGCAGCGATTCAACGGGCAGTTGACAATGCCTTCGCTGCTAGTGCTAAAGTTCAAATGCCGCCTCCTTCATGGCCTACGAGTACATCTATTGTGTCTCAAGCCAACTCGTTGCTGTCTGCGGGGACTTCCACAGTTCCAAGTCAGTTAGGTGCTGTCGGAGGTAAGTCTCCAGTGGTCGTGCCATCGTTCATGAACACGTTTTCCGCGTCGGCTAATGTTTTGCCAGCTTTGCCAGCCATGTTGAATGCGAGCCCAAATGTCACGGGTTCGTTGTCAACTTCCAATATTTCAGCGATGCCTAGTATGTCCTCCATCATGCCCACACTGTACCAGCCATTTGTGGTGGGCCCGGGCTACTCGCCTATTCCTGCGAAGCTTGTTGGCCAAATCGTGACGGGGAAATTCATCGATCTGAGTGATTTGTTGCCCTCGAATCTAACGCCAGTCAGCGATTCTGAGCCTCAACTAATGCTGGATGGGCGGTTGGTATTGACAAGTGCTCCGAAGAAGCCCAAGCGTCGTTTGGAGGATATTGTAAGCTGGACCGAGGCGTTTTCCGTGTTCTCTTTGGTGATGACCACCTATTTCCCTCAGCGTTGGAGGGATATACTGCTGTACAAGCTGCTAATCATACGCACGTACCGGTTGTTTAGTGGACGGGCCTGGTTAGCCTACGATCAGGCTTTCCGTGAACATGCTGCGGCCGCACAAGTTGTCGATTGGTCCCAGATCAACGTCCAACTATACAATTTCCATACTGCCGGCTCCTCCCCTAGATCATCTTCATCGTCAACCGTGTGCATCTCGTGGAACCGGGGCCATTGTTCGTCGCCGTATTCTCCATGTCGGTTCATTCATCGGTGCTTGAAGTGCTCTGGCTCGCACAAGGAGCTGGATTGTTCTGAAAGGCAGTCATCAGCGAAGCAAAGAGGTCGTTCAGCATCGCCTGGGGTGTCCCGTGGTAAATACCGCAAGCATTGATATCGTGCTTCATTGACTGACACTCGTTGCGTGTCTGTTTATTCTTGTCATGCATCACATAGATAGATGTATTATTTTAACGCTGATTGATTGTGTTTCTTACCAGTGTTTGGTTGTTAATTCTGTGCGCATTGCCTGGTGGTTTTATGATATAGTATTAAACCGTGATTCAGTTATTGTGGTTGTAGCGTAGCCTGTGCATAAATTCAGGTGGGTTATCGTCGGTTGGGGATCGCTCAGACTCGTTTGCTACGACACGCGTTGCCTGTCGTACTCGCTAAGCGTTGGCTTCGGTGCTCGCCGCCCTTCGTAATCGCTGCTATGACAACGGTGGCTGTCGTACTCGTCTGCTACGACACTCGTGGCGTGTCATACTCGTTGCTACGACACGCGTTGCCTGTCGTACTCGTTAAGCGTTGGCTTCGGTGCTCGCTGCCCTCGTAATCGCTGCTATGACAACGGTGGCTGTCGTACTCGTCTGCTACGACACTCGTGGCGTGTCATACTCGTTTGCTACGACACGCGTTGCCTGTCGTACTCGTTAAGCGTTGGCTTCGGTGCTCGCTGCCCTCGTAATCGCTGCTATGACAACGGTGGCTGTCGTACTCGTCTGCTACGACACTCGTTGCGTGTCATACTCGGTTGCTATGACATGCGTTGCCTGTCGTACTTGTTCGCTTCAGTGCTCGCTGCCCGTCGTAATCGCTGCTACGACAATCGTGGTCTATCGTACTCGTCTTCGATACTCGTTGAGTGTCGTACTCGGTTGCTATGACATGCGTTGCCTGTCGTACTCGTTCGCTTCAGTGCTCGCTGCCCGTCGTAATCGCTGCTACGACAATCGTGGTCTGTCGTACTCGTCTTCGATACTCGTTGAGTGTCGTACTCGGTTGCTATGACACTCGTTGCGTGTCGTACTCGTTCGCTTCAGTGCTCGCTGCCCGTCGTAATCGCTGCTACGACAATCGTGGTCTGTCGTACTCGTATGCGATGACACTCGTTGCGTGTCGTACTCGGTTGCTATGACACTCGTTACGTGTCGTACTCGTTCGTGTCGGTGCTCGCTGCCCATCGTAATCGCTGCTACGACAATCGTGTTTTGTCGTACTCGGTTGCTATGTCGCTCGTTGCGTGCCGTACTCGGTTGCTATGACACTCGTTGCGTGCCGTACTCGGTTGCTATGACACTCGTTGCGTGTCGTACTCGTTCGCTTCAGTGCTCGCTGCCCATCGTAATCGCTGCTACGACAATCGTGGTCTGTCGTACTCGTCTGCGATGACACGTTGCGTGTCGTACACGGTTGCTATGACACTCGTTGCATGTCATAATCGGTTGCTATGACACGCGTTGCCTGTCGTACTCGTTCGCTTCGGTGCTCGCTGCCTGTCGTAATCGCTGCTACGACGATCGTGGTTTGCGTACTCGTCTGCTTCGATACTCGTTGCGTGTCATACTCGTTGTTATGGCACTCGGTGCCTGTCGTACTCGGTGCAACAGCTGATGGCGGCAGCTCAGTATACTAGCGTAGCGCTCGGTGATAGACAACAATGGTTGTTGCGACGGTGACGCTGAAATAGTAAGAGTAGGCGTCGCTCATAGCCGTACTGTTATATGAGTATGTTGTTGTCGCGCAGTGCTTCCGCACGGGGGAAGCCTCCTTCGCCAGGGAGATATCTCCCCTGAATCAAGTGGCACACCTCATTCATGCTGTTCTCGTTTTCAGCCGTACCTGCTCTTCCCCCGGTGTCTAGTGTTACGCCGCTCAAGCACGATCGCTTTGCTCTGGAATTGCAAGGTCACCCGAATCAAGAGCGAGTGTCCTACGGTCTAAATGGTATTCGCCTGGGTTTTAAGCTTGGCTTCGATCATGCGCCCGACCTTCGGTCAGCGAAACGAAATAAGAAGTCTGCAGATGATCATCCCACAGTCATTGATGAGTATTTAGCAAATGAGGTGGCCTTGGGCAGGGTGGCTGGCCCCTTCGCGCACCCTCCGATACCTCAGCTGCATATTAGCAGCTTTGGGGTAATACCTAAGAATGGCCAACCGGGGAAGTGGCGCTTGATTGTGGATTTGTCGTCGCCCGCGGGTTCCAGCGTAAACGACGGCATTGACGTCGATAGCTTTTCGCTTCAATACATCAGGGTCGATGACATTGTGAAAATGGTCAGCAAGTTTGGCTTTGGTGCTCTCATCGCGAAATTCGATGTTCTCGCGGCGTATCGGAACGTGGCGATTCATCCGTCTGACCGCGCGCTCCTCGGGATGAGATGGCGTGGTAAGTTTTACGTGGATTTAGCCCTGCCATTTGGCCTTCGGTCGGCACCATTTATTTTTGACTCTATTGCTGCAATGGTGGAGTGGATTTTGATTAACAAGTATCAGGTCGCTGAGTTGGTCCACTACCTAGATGATAATTCGAACGTGTGCGCGCGTAATCTGAGCATCGCGCTTCGAGTTTGTTCTGAGCTGGGTATCCCTCTCCACCCCGACAAATGTGAGGGTCCTTCCACGGTCTTGGTGGTTTTGGGTATCGAGCTGGACTCGATTAATCAAATAGCTCGTCCCCCTAGTGACAAACTGTCCAAGTTGCGTGTACTCCTCGATTCCTGGGCGTCACGTCAGTGGTGCCGTAGAAAGGAACTGCAATCTCTTATTGGTCACCTGCATCATGCAGCCAAAGTCGTTTGGCCAGGTCGAACATTTCTCCGCCGCATGATAAATTTGTTGTGCTGCTTCAGAAACGACGGTCATCCCATTCGCCTCAACGCAGAATTCCACTTGGACCTGAATTGGTGGCTCCAGTTTCTAGAGACGTGGAACGGAGTTAGTTTTTGGCTTTATCCTGGTATGTCGGCAGTACCTACCATGGAAGTCACCTCGGACGCGGCTGGTGCTTTGGGCTATGGTGCTTACTTCAACCATGAGTGGTTTAATGGTCTCTGGTTTGCTTGTCAAGAGCCTTTCTCGATTGCCTACAAAGAGCTTTTTCCCATTGTTATCGCGGCACACGTGTGGGGCCATCATTGGTTTAGGCAGCATATCCTGTTCAGGTCGGACAACGAAGCGGTGGTCGCGATCCTCAACTCTAGAACCTCCAAGGTCCCATGCATCATGCGTCTCGTGCGTAGTCTTCTTTTGGCAGCCGCGAGATTCAATTTCTCCTTTGCTTCAGTACATGTCCCTGGGGTCGAGAACCCTATAGCTGACGCACTTTCTCGCTTTCGTTGGCAGGTCTTCCGATAGCTGGCTCCGTGGGCCCAACCGTCACCGACCCCAATACCAAGTCGTCTGTTGGAGGATCTCACTTCGCCTCGCTAGAGTTGCGCTGTCGAGAGTTGCTTCTGCAAGGTCTAGCTCCGTCAACTCGTCGTTCCTATGCCACTGGCCAGAAGAGATTTATAAACTTCTGTACTCAGCTGGGTAAGGTTGGTGCAGATGGATCAGTTTGTCCAGCTGATGAGTGGACATTGTGCTTGTTTGCGACGTTTTTGTCAAACTTCATTCAGTCTTCGTCAATTAAAGTGTACCTCTCAGCAGTGCGCGCACTTCACATCGAACAGGGTTTTTCCGACCCATTACTCAACTGCCTGAGACTAGAGAGAGTGGTAAAAGGGATCAAACGCGTACAGGGCGTGAAGACGATTGACCGCTTGCCAATTACGGATGTCATTATGTTAACGATTCACAGCCATCTTAATATGGCGTTGGCGGACCACTCCATGTTTTGGGCGGCCTGTTGTTTAGCGTACTTTGGCTTTTTGCGGTCGGCGGAATTTACAATTCCCAGCTTGAATAGCTATTCGGCGGCCATTCACCTAAATGTGCAGGACTTAGCAATCGACTCCTCTGCCTCGCCATCGTGTATCCGTGTCAACATCAAGGCCTCCAAAACTGATCCCTTTCGTAAGGGTTGTTGTATTTACGTTGGTAAAGCCAAACCCCCCTTATGTGCCGTGGAAGCCATTCTAGTCTACTTGAACATCAGAGGCGACGCTCCTGGCCCACTTTTCTTGTTGCAGTCGGGTGAACCGCTAACCCGCGTGTTACTTACGAAATGGCTACGAGACATTATGACCGCTGCGAAGATCCCGGGCAATTACTCGAGTCATAGCTTCCGCATCGGGGGGCTACGGTCGCAGCTCGTAATGGCGTTCCTGATCACTTGATCCAAACTCTGGGCCGGTGGTCCAGCAATGCGTACAAAGGCTACATTAGGACACCAGTGGAAGCTCTGGCTTCAACGTCTGTGCAGCTAACTTAATTAAAAACCATTAGAAAGGTCATGGTTCGCCAGTTATTTTAGTGGGGTTGGTGCTTGGTATGTTTGGAGTCGGAGGTTCCATGGTAACCTAACCACAGAGTCCTCTTCCAAGCACCTTGGTAGATCTTTGGTGGTGAGCTGTGGCCCGGTTGCCATGGTTACCTCCTTTGGAAGGGCGTGGTCAGGCGTGACCAGCTACTGCCCCGGTATCCAACCCCAAACTTATCATTGACGATGAGTTTTAAATGTGGCTGAATGTAATTTAGGCTAAGTTAAAACCGAGTCAAGCTGGTCCAGCGGTATCTCCAAGTAATGCTGATTCCGATCCTCGGGGGACCACTCATGGGCTTAGGGCCTACTGGCAGAGTTTGCAGTTCGGGCTTTTAGCGTAGTGCTAGCTTTGGCTTCGTTGCTATCGTTCTTTTTGCTCCCACCCACCCGTGCCTCGGGATTGGGTAGGAATGCCGCCAGATGAGCAATAGGTGAGTATATATTCCACTGAGTGGATCAGTGTGACGGGTACCGGACGCAGTGGTGAGCTGTGGCCCGGTTGCCATGGTTACCTCCTTTGGAAGGGCGTGGTCAGGCGTGACCAGCTACTGCCCCGGTATCCAACCCCAAACTTATCATTGACGATGAGTTTTAATCCCTCATGAGAATAGCAAGACAATTGGTGCCGGCTAATTTTCTAACAAAAGAAAATGGGCAAGGCATTCTGGTACTTGTAGTATATGACGCCATCATGCAAGTCGCCTATTAAACAACCCTGCTGACGAGGTTGCCAACATAACGTCTATGAGAATGGTCCATTTTATTCATATTCAAAATATCAGTATTTGAGTCGTGGGTTGAAATCCCATTCCGTGATTGTTTAACTCTGCTGTTTTGGTTCATATGTCCTTTTCTTTTTACTAGAATTCCTTAACTATGGTATTGGGCTACCTGTGGCGTTTTGTTGAAGACTTTACGTGACGTCAGTGATTCAGTGACAGGATTAAAGTACAAGCTGCTTTGTAACCATGTGAGTATGTACGTGTTGTGTATTACAGCTGGCAACCGTTGCGTGTTCACGTGTTTACAATATGATAACCAACACTACAATACTTGAACACAATGATTCTACTTGACAAATAATCAACGTTATCTAAAGAATCAGACAAACCTCATGCTACAATATGAAAGAATCTTTTGTTGATTGGTCTTTTACTAAGGGTGAGGCCACAGTCTCAGAAATACTCAAGTTTTGCTCAGCCTTAGCCTCAGCATTTGGCCTAAAATTTAGTAGTTAACTGACAAATGACTCAGAAATTAGTAGTTTACTGACAATTGAAAAATTAACAGTTAACTGACATTTTATTATTTTAGTTTAAAATTGTTGTTGCCATCGTTCTTAGAACTGATGATCATTTTCTAAACAGTGATCTAAAGGCTTATTTAGACTTTGTATTCAATGTCACGCTATCTAAGGTCATCTAAGCTTGTAATCTCTTAAGACCTGGTGGAATATTGACACATTTTTGTGTCTATTATTAATGTAACCTGAGCTGATGAACAGTTCGCTCTTGACCAGGCTACTCTTGACTCGGCCTCGAGTGGTATTGTCAAAGTTATTTTGAGCTTCTATAGAATTAGTGATGATGGGTCCACGTTCGAGCGTCACAGAGGCCTTCGGCCTGGGCACGAGTAATAAAACAAAGCAGAATGGTGCATGTATACTGCATGTCACTTGATTGAATCTGATAGTAGACTTCTCGGCGAAGCTCATTGACATGACATTGATTCATGATCCGCCATCTTGAAGCACTGACAGTCATTTCACTGACAGTCATTTCATTTCATGTCCAATAAACTCAACATTTTACTGAAAATTGAGTTTTGTTGTGTTAATAAAACAACTCCAGATCTCTAAAAATTGCATTTTAGAGCTTGTAGATTTCAAAATTTTCAGGGGGGCATGCCCCCACACCCCCCTAGTACTTCGCGGTTTCGCCGCTCATACAACACAACCCCCTGTTTGACAAAAACCTGGATCCGCCCCTGCTTATAAAGGTCAGTGAGTGATATTTAATGGTTTTATTACTTATTGTTTGATAATTAGTACTTCCCTTCCTATAATATCTATCATTTATAAAACGAAAGTTAATAATTAATTAAAATTAGACAAATTAGTAGTTAACTGACAATTGGCCTAAAATTTAGTAGTTTACTGACAATCGCATACCCCCATCCATACCCTCTTATTGTCCAATTTAACACCTTTCGCGTCTTCGTAGGTATTTGTGAATTGAAGCTAACACTGAGCATATGCATCTTTTGTCAAGGAGTACAAAGGTGTCTAAACAACTCGAAACCGGTGTATTAATGAGAGCAAGAAGACAGGTGGTTACTTCCACCTACTCAAGACAAACATGGTGTCAACAACATCATCTGTTGTTTATCAACGAAAACATCGTTAACATCTCATAAACTTACAATCATTGGACTAGTTGTACAAGTTGGAACTTTTCTAGTTCACGACTTTTAAAGTTTTCAGCGATGTACAAGTTGACATGTCATCAGTTAGTTCTACGCATGCGTGCTAACATTACAACTGGAAATCACTGTAGTTATCAGTAGTCACTTGTAAGATCACACGGTGTTAGCCTACCGTTTACATGATCAAGTATTTATTATCCAAACTACGTGTTGGAAGTGTTTCTACTAACATTACGTGATGCGATTAGAGACTTAATTCATCGACTATTTAACTATTAGTAGAAACCAACTAGCATACTATCACGAATCCTGCAGTCGGATTGGCTAACGTACTCACTATCTATTGAGTGATAGATAGTGAGTAGCGAAATAGCTACGCGTCTCGTTGACTATTGCCTCCTAGAAAACTCGAACTCGTAGTCTAATTGTTAAATAGTACAACGTGATGGCGATGAAGCGAGACACGTATCCAGGCAAAGGAATGTAGCGTTTGGTAATTGTACAGGTGGTTGTATTTATCGCTATGATTTTAATTGATATTTATATACCGCAAATGTGACTTGTTTATCATGAACTTTCTAAAATAATCTATATCTTATTCAGCATAGAGACACGATATCAGCGCACTACAAGAACGCTTTTATCATTCATTGCACTTTTTCAACCCGTTTAAGTCGACAAACCCAATGACGTGTAAACTCAAACCATAATAATCTCTAACACAGGGTTCCCAACAATCTACAAGGAGGTATTTTCTCAGCTAAGCTTATTTTTAATAAATGACTCTACTGAACGTCTACTACTTTATGTACAATAATATTTGCCGTTTACTTCAATCACAAATACTAATAGGCGACTTGCATGATGACGTTGTTTTACTACAAGTACCAGAATGCTTTGGGGATTTTTATTCCCTCATGAGAATAGCAAGACAATTGGTGCTAATTATCTAACAAAAGAAAATGGGCAAAGCATTCTGGTACTTGTAGTATATGACGCCATCATGCAAGTCGCCTATTACTATATGTTATATAGCTAATTGCATAATCGTTGTCAGGTTGAAAATCATAGATCATAGACTCTAGATCTATGATTTTCAACCTGACAACGATTATGCAAGAATGGATGGGAAATCAGTTCATGAGCCACATTACATGCAGATATATTCAATGTTCTCGTAGTTTTGAAGGTATATGAGCTATTTAACTAAGATCCTACAAGTCTGGATAAAAAGGTCGATGATTTGACGATGTTATTTGAGAGTTTTAATTTCCCAGAATTCCTTGTGGTCATAGCTTTCATGATTTTCGACCCGACAACGATTATGCAATACTCCCGTTTCGAGTTTGTTTAGACACCGCTGTACTCCTTGACAAAAGACGCGTTTGCTCAGGCTTAGCCTCAATCCAGGGAATAACCCGTGCAATTAAAAATGGTTTCTATTGTTGAATGTCAACACTTTTTCGCGTTCTCGTCGGTATTTGTGAATAATTTACACTGAATTGAGGCTTAGCCTGAGCAAATGCGTCTTTTGTCAAGGACAGCGGTCATCGCTTAACAACTCGAAACTGGAGTATTAGCTATATACCCGGTCTTACTATATGCTATATACCCGGCCTGTGGCGAATACATTGGAAGACTGGGTACGAGTGTTATAACCATTGACACAGCAGTTCCTAAATGTTGACTATATTATCTCCAATTTATAAACTGTATAACCTATCCAATGTGCTGGAGAAAGAACGTTGAATCCATCCAAGTGATATTTCCACTAGTCTTTCATCGAGGGCAAATACTTCGAAAAACTTGTAACTAATTCAGCCAATCAAAACACTCGAACCCAGTCTTCCAATCATGTGATAGTTCTTCAGCATTACAATATATATCAGTCAATGTTATTGGTATTAAACTGATGTATGATAATCAAATCAAATATAAATTAATTTGCTAAATAATGTTAACGGTATATTAAATGTATGATTAACTCAACTTAAAAAGAATTTAATTAATGAATGTTAACAATATTAAATGTACGATCAAAAACTAACAACACTAGAGTCGGAATCGGAGTCGGAAGCGTAAGGAGCGATTCCGATTCCGATTCCGATTCCGATTCCGATTCCGATTCCGAATCCGATTCCGAATCCGAATCCGATTCCGATTCCGATTCGATTCGATTTCCGATATTCGATTTGATTCAGATTCCGACGCTATTGTTGTTTCACCTTTATACCTGGTATTTGTTGTTTCTTTTATTCGATCTTTTTAATCTCTGCTTTTTTTTGTTATAAGACATGTGGACTAGTGGCACTGTTCAAGCAAGCAGGCCTTATGATTATAAAATATAAAAATAGCTGTGCTTTGCTACAAAATGAACGACGCTGAGTTATACCTAGGACCAGCTAGCTATATATACAAATTGCTTCTTTGATCTACAAAATATTAATCACGTCTAAATTTAGTCTCAACCGATCTGTATCATCGATTACGTCATAATGGACGTGTTGAGACACGCCCTTTTTCCAATGACGGTAGGAGCGTTTTGTAAGGTTCATTTCTGATCTGAGAATCAGTTGTTGTTATGCATTCTGCTTCTTTGGGATGATTTCATCAGATAGCTAGTAAAACAGAAAAGAGAACTTATTACAATGCTTACAATGCTTAAACAAAACCATCGCATGTTATTTCTGGTCCCAGAAACGCATGCAAAGTGAAACAATTAAAAGTACTTGTGTATTAAAATGTTGTTATGACGTCATATATTTGGTGACGTCGTATAATTTTTGACGTCATATATTTTGATGACGTTATATATTTTGATGACGTCACATTTTGATATGCCGGCTCACCATTTCAAGCAGGTTCCAGTTTGAGTTCCTTTGTTTTGTTTTTGTTTTGATTCTTGCATTCTTCGAAGCTCCTTTAGAAGGGTTCTGAATGTATAAATTAACAGCTGTTTCAATTAACATTGTCGATAAACAACTCAAGCTTTCGCGCCTATTATTATTATTATTCATTATTATTATTATTTATTATAGTAATGGGCTCCTGTATTTATTGATTATTATTGATTTATTATTATTGATTTATTGATTATTATTTATTTGATTATTATTTATTATTATCATTATCATTATTATTATTATTCTTTATAATTTTTTTATTATTATTCATTATGATTGTTATTATTATTTATTGTTATTATTATTATTATTATTATTATTATTATTATTATTATTATTATTATTATTATTATTATCGAACATATATTAGTAGTGTTATAATAGAGGCATCATACTGTTGCCAGTCGTTGAACGCCGGTTACCTTAAACTGTCACAAACGAACCCCCTTCAGGGCCGTACACAGCACAGGGGCAGAGGGGGGGGGGGGGGGGCAGTTGCCCCTCCCCCTTCCCCTAGCAAGGCGAAAAATATACCAACAAGTACTGAGAACTGTACTATTTTCATTTATTTTTTGCTTTTAAATACGTACTGCCCTCCTTCAATTTTGGGTTATGTACGGCCCTGCCCTTACCAACCCCCTAATGAGGCAACCCACGCCTTCTAGCTAGTTTAAAGTGCTTGAGAGTCTTTTGCGCAAACCTGACTGTGTTGTTGAGAGATGTGACTTGTTCGTTGAGAATACTGTTTTCAGAAGAGCAAGAAACTACTCTGTAAAAGAATTAAACGAGTTAAGTCGGTGCCACTCAAAACTCTCCAAATCAAGCGGGAAGTATCTCACTTTTTCTCTAAATTTTCTAAGTATTCTTTCTTCTTTCGGCGACTTTCTTGTGCTGACAGCTGCAATCATAATCAAGAGGGCAAATGATTATTGAACAACCGGAAACCAAAATAGTGGGAATTAATAAATGGTTAAAAGTAAGTGCAACAACAATATTATTATTTAGCATAATTACGTACGCAGGTGAATAATGGGCTCCTGGTCATATTTAACAATTAATAAATACAATTAGTATAATTACGCAGGTGAATATATACATACGCGCGCTTTGATTGGTCAAGAATTACGTCATATTTAACAATTAATAAATACAATTAGCATATTTACGCAGGTGAATATATATATACGCGCGCTTTGATTGGTCAAGTATTACGTCATATTTAACAATTAATAAATACAATTAGTATAATTACGCAGGTGAATATATAGATACGCGCGCTTTGATTGGTCAAGAATTACGTCATATTTAACAATTAATAAATACAATTAGTATAATTACGCAGGTGAATATATATATACGCGCGCTTTGATTGGTCAAGAATTACGTCATATTTAACAATTAATAAATACAATTAGTATAACTACACAGGTGAATATATAGATACGCGCGCTTTGATTGGTCAAGAATTACGTCATATTTAACAATTAATAAATACAATTAGCATAATTACGCAGGTGAATATATACATACGCGCGCTGTGATTGGTCAAGAATTACGTCATATTTAACAATTAATAAATACAATTAGCATATTTACGCAGGTGAATATATACATACGCGCGCTTTGATTGGTCAAGAATTACGTCATATTTAACAATTAATAAATACAATTAGCATATTTACGCAGGTGAATATATATATACGCGCGCTTTGATTGGTCAAGTATTACGTCATGTTTAACAATTAATAAATACAATTAGTATAATTACGCAGGTGAATATATAGATACGCGCGCTTTGATTGGTCAAGAATTACGTCATATTTAACAATTAATAAATACAATTAGTATAATTACGCAGGTGAATATATAGATACGCGCGCTTTGATTGGTCAAGAATTACGTCATATTTTAACAATTAATAAATACAATTAGCATATTTACGCAGGTGAATATATATATACGCGCGCTTTGATTGGTCAAGAATTACGTCATATTTAACAATTAATAAATACAATTAGCATATTTACGCAGGTGAATATATACATACGCGCGCTTTGATTGGTCAAGAATTACGTCATATTTAACAATTAATAAATACAATTAGTATAATTACGCAGGTGAATATATAGATACGCGCGCTTTGATTGGTCAAGAATTACGTCATATTTAACAATTAATAAATACAATTAGCATATTTACGCAGGTGAATATATATATACGCGCGCTTTGATTGGTCAAGAATTACGTCATATTTAACAATTAATAAATACAATTAGCATAATTACGCAGATACGATGAATATAAAAATACGCGCGCTTTGATTGGTCAAGAATTACGTCATATTTAACAATTAATAAATACAATTAGCATAATTACAGATACGATGAATATAAAAATACGCGCGCTTTGATTGGTCAATAGTCGCGGTGCATGAATATGAAAAAGTTATCTACGAAAATGGCCGTGTGTCGCTTTATCGATGTTTCGCACGAATACAAAGGAAACTGCATTTCTTAAAAATACAAATAGAGAAACAAAATCCGGTTTGAAGATAATTAGAGATTCTGCATCCTCGTTTTGCGCTGAAAACTAGACAAAAGCGCAGCTAGTCTGAAGAGATTGTTCTGAATTTCCTCTTCGTGGCCACTGATTGCGACCCAATTTTATTTTTAAACGAACACTTTGCCAACCTCTGTCGAGTTCGCGGCGGGAAAAATGATTCTAATTATAGCATCACCGGTTCAACAAGTAAACAAACAAACCTTGTTTTTAATTTTTCTGCGGATCCTTTTAAGGGCTCTTTCTTCAGTCTTTAATTGATAAGATAAAGAGCAATATTAATAACATTTATGGCGAAAATTCTAGAAATTGATATCATTTGCGCTGATTGGTCAAATAAATCACGTGATGCATGCATGTTTTTGCTGACGTATGTAGTTCGGGTTTGAAGAAACTATGAATTTGTGAATGAAAAACACGTAAAATAAGGCTTTAGACACAAGAAACTTCATTGTAGAGTTGCCTTAGCTTGATATATCGAAGGTAAGTACTGTTTTGAATTCACAACTACCGCCTATAGCGATTCGTTGAACGGTAATTGCACTAAATGCAATATTGTGATGGGTTTGAAGTTTACAAGTGAAGAGCAACTCTATCACTAAGCACACAATGATACACTCTACTCCAGTGTCTTGTTTTGAGTATTATAGCAGTTGGAGTGCTAGACCTTCAGCGAGAACTTTAAAGAGATAGATACTAGAGACATTCGACCAACTGTTGACTGACTTAATTAGCTTTCCAATAGACCTTTATTTTATACGGCGGCCATCTTGAATTATGGAGAAATTATGGGATGCCCAGGGTGCAAGCTAGTAACCATTTGGCCATGAAAAACTACGAAAACCTAATTTAAAGCAATGAATTTGTACAAAATTATACAACAATACACAAAACATGTAGATATTAAGTCATATAACACTATGGCTAGAGTGACATAGAAAAATAATATATTGACGCGACTCCACTCTCTACAGTTTTTGGGTCATTTGCACCCTGAGCATCTCATAATGTTTAGCCAAAACAATAGAATCCAAAATGGCCGCCATATCGGTAAAAAGGTCTATTCACCACTGAATCAATGAAGGGCATGCACACTTTGAAATAATCAAAGTTCAATTTGTTTGCTTTCTTTATTTTATTTTTTGCTTTTTTATTTTGGCTATTCTTTCTTACAAGTTGTTTACTAGCTGAGCATGCTCGTCTCCTATGCCGTATTATGAGACATTCATGTTGCCAAGTGAATAGTTGTGGGTTCTACTCCTGTTGCTAAGCAAATAGCTGCACATCCATGGACAATATAGCCGGATATTTCTAGATAAAATAATACTTGTATATACAAATTCTACATTCACGCACATGAGATTGAGTGTTTTCACTTGATTGATTGATTGATTCAATCGATCATTCATTTATCCATTCACTCATTCATTCATCCATCCATTCAATCATCCATTCAATCATCCATTCATTCATTCATCCATCCATTCTTTCATCCATTCATCCATCCATTCAATCATCCATTCATCCATTCAATCATCCATCCATTCATTCATCCATCCATTCAATCATTCATCCATCCATCCATCCATTACTTCATCCATCTATTCATCCATTCATCCACTCATCCATCCACTCATCCATCCATTCATCCATTCATCCATTCATCCATTCATCCATTCATCCATCCGTTCAATCATCCATCCATTCATCCATCCATTCAATCATCCATCCATTCATTCATCCATCCATTCAATCATTCATCCATTCCTTCATCCATCCATTCATCCATCCATTCAATCATCCATTCATCCATTCATCCATTCAATCATCCATCCATCCATCTATTCATCCATTCATTCAATCATCCATTCATCCATTCATCCATCCATCCACTCATCCATCCATTCATCCATCCATTCAATCATCCATCCATTCATTCATCCATCCATTCAATCATTCATCCATCCATTCATCCATCCATTCATCCATCCATTCATCCATTCATCCATTCATCCATTCATCCATTCATCCATCCATTCATCCATCCATTCAATCATCCATCCATTCAATCATCCATCCATTCATTCATCCATTCATCCATTCCTTCATCCATCCATTCATCCATCCATTCAATCATCCATTCATCCATCCATTCATCCATTCAATCATCCATCCATCCATCTATTCATCCATTCATTCAATCATCCATTAAGTCATTCATTAAGTCATTCATTCAATAATTCCCTATAAATACCCTAACCCACTTCATGACACCACATAAAATACCATGACACCCTTCCCCCTTGACCATTTTTGGGACGCTTTTTGAGAGTCAAAAGTCAAAACTTGCCATAATGCTGGCGAACAGGGGAATTATAGCATTCAGCTTAGTTTAGCAAGGAATTCGCCATGGTTACAATGTACATTTAAACTCCCATTGGTCACTTTGCAGGACAAGCGCACTGACATGCAAATTTCGGATTACTGAGTGTGTGTTATGTTTCGACGTAAATGCCATTATGCTTTTGACATAATGTTTGTTTTTTACAAACAAAATAACAATTAACGTACAAAGGGGACACGATTTACAAAGCACATATAACAAAAATTAAGGGTGTGGCACTTTATTTCATTGCCACTTTATTTTGGTATTCAGACAAATGTCTAACATTCCCAGAAAATATCAACACATACCTTGTTACGAGGGGGTCCTCGATGGGACAGTGGAAATATCTCTCCAGTATAATCTCCTTCTTCAGGCCTGTTTAGTGTGAACTCACCTCCAGGGCTATCCGTGGAATCCTGGAGAAAGCTGGAGGTCTGTTGATCATTTATATGTAAAATGCGCTATTAACATTTTCAATGTGTGGGATATAAAACCATGAAGTGCAGTGGAGAGGGGAGGGGAGGGCGGGGTCCTAATAAGATATCAAGGGCGGGGTGGGGGTTGCTTTACTCACCGTTAAGCTACTGTCAAAAGACAAGAAACCACTGTTCTCAGAATCACAACTTTGTACTTCATATTCCTGTTTGATGTTTAAAAACTCCATTTCTTTGTTGCTCTTTTGCTTTTTCTGTAAAATAACAAGTCAGTACAGTCACTTTTAAGCCTGATAGTTCTCTAAGATGGACACCCTTGTCTGGTCCTTTTTGCACCGTTTTATCACCAGTAAAATCTTGTCGTTAAAAACACTTAACCTATGCGACAAGACAGAAATGGACCACGTTGTTTGCTTGTTTTCTACTCAAAGAATGTGCCAGAAGAAGTCAGCTGTCACACACATGTACAACAGACAGACACTGGAAATTGACTTTATTTATTATTATTATTATTATTTTTTATATTGATTGATTGATTTGATTGATTGATTGATTGATTGATTGATTGATTGATTGATTGATTGATTGATTGATTTATATTTCTTTTATATATTTTAACAAAGTTTATGTTGAAGGGGGTGGGGGAAAGGTGAAGGATAGAATAGGAAAATGTGCTGGATTGCAAGCTCTTGCCATCCAATGCATTTTCCAAACAAAATCTTAGAAAATTAAACGTTCGATTTAAATTTTTAATGTCAATCCTCTTTCGAAACTCCGCCCTTTTACTAATTTCCTGCTGCTCTTTTGAGTCATTTCTGGAGTTAATTTCGGCACTGCTGTTCGATTGAAGGGGGTTAGGGTCACGTGACCAATTAGTGCAAGGGGGTTAGGGTCACGTGACCTATTAGTGCAAGTGCCCTATTGTATTTGCTTCCACGATGAGTCGTTTTAGAACTGTTAGTTGTTGGAATTCCGATTGCCTTACCTTGTCCAGCAAACACGAGATTTGAAACAATACTCTGGCGTCTTCCTTGTTAGCTCGTTCAATTACTGATGACTTGGACTTGGAAGATAACTGTTTCTTTTTATAGTTGATTAGAAATTAGTGTAATTATCATCACCATCATTCGTCATGTCAACATCCATTCAGGCATCGTTACCAAGATAATAAAATAAAAAAATAAAATAAAAAGGTCACTTTTACGGCACGATCGTTATCATCATCCATCATCATCATCCATCATCATAATCATCATAATATCATCATCATCATAATATCATCCATCATCATCATCCTTCATCCAGTTATCACTTATCGCTGTTTTTCGTATTTCTATGGTGGACTTACTTCTTCGTTAGCAATCATATCCACAAATCCTTTGTATGCCATGTCGTATACCTCCATTGTAATTGGGGCCTGGTTTCAATACATGGAAAAATAAATAGACGAAAATAAATAATAATAAAATAATAATATTTATATGCGAACATAAAGTAAAAATCAAATTAAAATCAAAACACAATAGTAACACAATAACATAAAATTTAAATTTAATAACACGAAAAACTGAGAAAGGAACTGAATAAATAGAGTAACAAAAAGCCAACGCGTCAAAATAGTACGTTTTATCCTATATGTTCGTGACAATGGATTATTCGAGGACGCGTCGGTAAGCATGTAATATAGCATGAGACTATTTCCACAGAGTAAAGCCGGTAAAATACCTCCCGATTTAATCTTAAACTTTATAGGTCGATCGACAAAAGTAGTGAATGGAATTTGCACACGTCAACTGGTGATACCTTTTCGTCACACGAATATCGGCTTACGAATCTGTTTTGAAACCAGTATTGCTACGTGAACGAGACTTAATGCGATCGCAAGCTTGCTTCATAATCGGCTATACTCACTTACTTCCAATTCACAGAGCTAGGTTAGACAGCTTAGGGATACCAGCCTTCAGGAGCTAAGGTTCAATGCTGGACAGTGAATCAACGGCCTACATATATATCAAACCTAATTTCCTACTCGATATGGAACCGACCCGATTGGCTACTAACTGGCATAATAATTCACTTGGCAATAGATGACGGCGCATGTACTTATGAATCCTGTCTATAAACGCACGTTGCAGGATGTTGCATTGTAGTTATTTCTAAATTGAGGTCGGTGTGGTTCACTATCCTGGCACGTGAGAGAGATATAGTAAACGATAATATCAAAATAATTTTCAGTTTTTTAATACTTTGAAGAATTCTGATAAGCAGATCTGGCGGATGTACAATTGCTCGAAACTCGTGGATGGATGAGTGACAAAGAATCACTGTCATATGCCGGCAATCCTGTTTGCTGAATATCGATCGTGACATTCGATCCATGAATCCAAGTCCTACATCTGCAATCAGTTAAAAAAAGTAGTTTTCTGTTCAATGACTCTGCGTTGTGACTGAGAAACTCGGAAGGTTTATCGTACCCGCACTCGATGTATACACGTCTCAGTGATGATATTGTTAATCATAATATGAAAAAAAAAAGCAAACTGGAAAATAGGATACGCCGATGTGTTTAACTTTCATGTGATATTTCCAATACCAAAAATAGTATCCAATACCAAAAATAGTATCCAATACCAAAAATAGTATCCAATAATCAATACTACTGAGCAATAGCTGATATAATGGCCTTGCGGTTCTACTGTGTGCGACCATAGATATACTAGAAACTACTAGGGGGAAACAACAACATTTTCTTCACCTACCTGGATTTACCGGCTCTTTTTCACCGCTGAATAAACCAAAGTCCATCAGTATTTATTCAGTTCTCTTTGGTCTTCATGAAGCAAAATACGTTTGTATCATTTTTTCAAATACTTTGTCGACACGCGTTGCACACGTGTCGAAATTAGCGATGGGTAAATTGGTGACGTGTCGTTCTTGACTTCAGGGTACCGGTTCCTTGAAGCGATTCACCGAGATATTTTGACAACCTGCACTTCAATAAACACAGCATGATTGCCGATGACTTCGACTGACGTTTTAACCGGATTTGACCATAATTTTTACACTTTTTCGTGGCTGAGAAATTTTGACAATTGAACGTTTAGTTTCGTCGAGATGAAATTAAAGTCTGGACGGTTTTTAATGACTTTTTAGTGAATTGACAATTAAAACAAAACGCTATCACCAACAGTTTGACACTATTGATTGATAAATTGATTCAAATGTGCCTCTTTTTAACCATTTTCTCGGCAAATAAGATGGTGTATGCTACGTTTTGAAGATGAAGTGTGAAGCTTTAGTAAAGATGTTTTCTGTCCACGATGCACCAACACTAGCCAATACAAAATTAAACATTTAGCAACTCGCGGTATTTTGATGACCTTCAGACCAGATGTTTTCTCTGATTAGCATAAAGCCCAGAATTATATCATTCACTTGGCTGCTTTTTTTCGTTAAATGAAACGAGAAAATACGAAGAAATAAAATACAAATGATGAAATACTTAGAAAATGTTATCGGTTACTATGAGTGTATACGTGACCTGTTATAGTTATATAAACGTGATATCGACCTGTCACAAAAATACTAATAAAATATGTGACATTTAAATGAAAAGACGTTAACAATATAAAGAAAAGGTGAATAAACTGCCTCTGGCTTAAGCTTTTCAAAAACTAGAGCTCTAAAGTAGTAAACAGTTAGTACTGTAATTGACACTTTTAGTTCTTCGTGGAGATTGAAAATGCTACTTCTTCAGATAGAGAAGTAATCGTGTTTCAAATTGCAACGAGTACAGGAGACTGTCTTTTTAATTCATCATATCGCAAAGTGTTAATTTGATCCTACAGGACTCGAAGACATTCCTGACTAATATTCTTCTGTTGCTAAGCATCACTACCAAGGACTGATCTCTATGGCTCTACAGTGCTGTGCAGTATTAGTTTGATTGGCATTAACGTTTTCTGTAAAAATGACACTTTATCTTTTCAAATAAGTAGTGCATAGAAGATAGTTTGAAAATTGTGCAACAAAGGGTTATCTGTGCAGGCCTTCTTTCTTTCTTTCTTTCTTTCTTTCTTTCTTTCTTTCTTTCTTTCTTTCTTTCTTTCTTTCTTTCTTTCTTTCTTTCTTTCTTTCTTTCTTTCTTTCTTTCTTTCTTTCTTTCTTTCTTTCTTTCTTTCTTTCTTTCTTTCTTTCTTTCTTTCTTTCTTTCTTTCTTTCTTTCTTTCTTTCTTTCTTTCTTTCTTTCTTTCTTTCTTTCTTTCTTTCTTTTAAAGAGCTTTTCCAAATTAAAGTAAGACATAAAAGTATATATGTAGCATTGACAGTATCCATGAGAAAGCGAACACAAAACTAGTACCTTTGATGTGGATAGACAGATATAGTATGAGAGTAACATCAAAATGCATCAATACATGAATAAATGCATGAATAAAAACGAACTAGTGAGCTGAAAGTTGTATGTATAGAATATTTATTGGTTATTCCATGGTTTTCTATGGTCGCCTAAAGGCTCGTTGTATACCAAATATAATATAATTTTTTCGTGAAATATCCGCCCGTATTCCATAGAAAACCATGGAATAACCAATGTTATTATACTACTATTACGTAATTTTACCTTATAAGGCCAAGAAAACTCGAAAAATATGGAGCCGTATTACCATAGTTCTAAAAGCTCAAAAAACAATATTATGATAAAATTACGTCACAGTTATATAATAAATCCCTCATTAGATGTTTTCTCGGGTATTACGGGCTGACATTTTACTTGTTGCTCGCATTTTTCCTCGCCCTGCGGGCTCGGAAAAATACATTCGCAACTCGTAAAATATCAGCCCGTAATACCTGAGAAAACATCTAATAAGCTGTATATATTATCCTATACATATTACATCAACAATTAAAATTTACAACGTTTTGATTGGCTAATACAAACTATGAAATATCGCTCTGTATTTCATAAAAATGGTGAGCTCTGATTGGCTGAGATGTAATATGTATAGGATAATAGAATGTAGGGGTAGTGTGTGTGAGAGTACAGTGTCTCCCAATTAGTGCGCTAGCACTAAAATAAATTGGACACTTAAATAAACAGCTATAGTTAAAATAAATTGGACACTTAAATAAACAGCTATAGTTTTTTTATTTATTACTGATGATTGAACGAAACTATCTACTGGACTGCATGTCCTGCATATAGATGGATGAGAGATGAACGGGTCGCGGGTGTATAGAAATGGTACTGAGCTGGTAATTCGTTTTAATAATAATAATAATTAAAACTTTAAAACTTTTAAAGCCTTTTATTTATTACAAATTTACAGCAAACACATTATGTACAATAATAATAATAATAATTCGAATGAGGAGAGATTTGGATAAACATTTAATAAGAAAACATTGCGACAGTCAAACTCTAAAATTCATACTAAAGATATAGTATAATAAAAGCGACGACGTTTCGACGTTTAGCTCACGTCATTATCAAGTCAAAGAAACATGGACAAGCAAAGTCAAGACCTATAGAGCATCTTTTCTCTATTTAAGGAAATGCAAGAACAAATTTGACTGTTTAATATTCGAGATGCTTTTCATTAAAGACATTAAGCCTAGCCTAAATACACAAACAGACTCTGTTCGCGCTAAGTTATTCAAGTGACATTTTTCATCTCACTTTAGCTTTGTATTTTAGTTTTTATTGTTCTTATTGTTCTTAATATTTTTGTATTTATTTCGTATGTCCCTTAGGAATTTTTCACTGTATATATATATATTCATAGTTTTCTCTTCATTTTTTGACTTGATAATGACGTGAGCTAAACTTCGAAACGTCGTCGCTTTTATTATACTATATCTTTAGTATGAATTTTAGAGTTTTACTGTCGCAATGTTTTCTTATTAAATAATAATAATAATAATAATAATAATAATAATAATAATAATAATAATAATAATAAATAAATAGTTAATAATAATAATAATAATATTATAATAATAGTAATAATAATTTATTTATCCGTGGTACTTGAGAAGTTATCCCTACGAGCGTTGAATACCTTTTATACCTGAACAAGAAATTCGTTAGAATCAACTAGAAGTCTAGAAACTGAAGACACAAAATTGAACTAAGATAAGTTTAATAATATTTCATACCAAGTGATAAAAAAATAACACAAAATTATGTAAGGGTTTTGAAGTTAAAAATTATCATATTCAGTTGTATAAAGTTTAGCGTTATTGTTTTTGTTATTAGTTTTCGTTGGGAAGTTGTTCAGTGATACTAGCTGCGGTCACATTCTGTGCCATACAGTCGATTCAGAAAACGTTGTCGGTGACCGGCCTCGCGACTACGCGACTAGACCGAACGGGAGTATGGGTAGAAATACTACGGTAATAATAAGAAATCACCGGGAAGCGGGTAGCTGCATATCTGATTAGCCATGCCTCGAGCTTACAGTGAACAATGAGTGAAGACCTACGCTGGCGAGTGGTTTGGATTCCACAGTAGAGATAGAAAACCTCTTGTTCGTCTCCCCAAAGTAACCCATTGGGAAGTGACTATTTGTAGCTGGCGACAGTTCTTCAGGGCAGCGTTTAAAAATATGGTATTTCAACAACTGAACGTTCTCAAAGCACGGCACGTCCTTGACGGAAAATGAGTCATAACGACTCTTATTCTCCTTTCGTAAAACACGAAGGCATACATTCATTCGATTACTCGCCAATATGATGAGAAATTAAATTTCCAGAACGAATAATTTATTGATTCAGTGATTTCTACCCATACCCCGTTCGGTCTAGTCGCGTAGTCGCGAGGACGGTCACCGACAACGTTTTCTGAAGCGACTGTATGTCCACATAGCTTAGTGATGTAGCGAGCTCCTTTACTGACCTATTCACTGGGTTACAACCAGCCAGGTACTCATTCGCGCAAAAAAAAATAGAACAATTTCCCATTTGAATCCACTTGCGTCCTGCACACCATGCTGCGCAATGAGCTGAATTTTTTATTTCAAATGTTCTTTAGAATTTTGACTCGATTTTTTTTATCAGTTCAAGGATTTTCTCAGCACCATTGTTCTTCCTAAAGTGCGTGGGCTAATTTTCTCTCTAGAGTTGCCTGTGGTGCTCTATTCCATCGGTGAATGGCCTTTGAAGGGTGCAATTAGTGGTCTTAATAAATCCAACTGGTAAAAAATATCCAACTGGTAGTATTTACACAGGCAATTTTTTATGCAAATTTTGCCGCAATTTTTTATGCAATGTCTGTAAACTAGCCGGGAGTTTAGTGCGGTTTAGGCGATACTAGTCACAAAAGCCCAACAATTTATATTCGATTAAACAAAATCTCATTTCACAAATCGGATCTTTTTGTGGCTGCTATGGCCATTTTGGCCTTATTTCTTTGTAAACGAGCGCGCTCAATCAAGTAGAACATTGAATTTGGCGCTTTTAAGATCGTTAACGTCCCGGATGATGTCGCCTCATTCTGCCCGATGTTATTTCCATTGTAAACTTTCCATTGAATGATCGCCTACAAGTTATATCACGTTTTGAATCAGTACTTTGCGACGACAAATCTCCCCTAAATTCACGCCCTGAAATCGTGGCCAGGTTACCCAGCAGGCAAAGTGGTGACCTGCTTGTTAGGTGGACACAGTTGTTCAAGGAGTAGAAAGCTCTATAAGTTGGATAAATTATTCTCTAGTGGATATATTTATTAGATGATAAAAGCGTCAACTTACGATAAGGATGGTGCTATAAACTCACTGACAACCGAGAATGAATCTATTGTGTTACTGCCTCGTTCTATTGTTCACAATAGAATCGTTCTATTGCTTGAATGTCCTTTTGGTGTATGTGGTATAACCTTGAGCGTAGGCAATGTTCTCTCTTACGATGGCCATGGGCGGGTTGTATATAAAGCGTATGGTACAGACACACGGTGTAACATTGCGCACAATATTGCTGACAAGATCGATGATTGCAGCGTGTGTCCAACCTCTGTAACTGTTATAACTTATTGATGTACGGCGATTTGAAACAAAGTATTGCAGACTGAGCCCATATGATGAAATCGTACGATTGACGGCATTATTGCGCGCACTTTTGTACCGTGTGTCTTTACCTTTACTCCGGGCGTAACTGCTAACGTCAGACGTTAATAGGGATTTTCACTAGACGTAACGTAATATGTTTTTGTTATTGTCACCATAATTTAGGGTGGGACCGCTGAACCCGTTTGATTTTCATACCCAGATTACTAACTTATCACCCTGTTTCAGTACTGAATTACCGAATTGTTACCCTGTTTCAGTACTGAATTACCGAATTGTTACCCTGTTTCAGAATACTGAATTACCGAATTGTTACCCTGTTTCAGAATACTGAATTACCGAATTGTTACCCTGTTTCAGAATACTGAATTACCGAATTGTTACCCTGTTTCAGAATACTGAATTACCGAATTGTTACCCTGTTTCAGAATACTAAATTACCGAATTGTTACCCTGTTTCAGAATACTGAATACTGAATTGTTACCCTGTTTCAGAATACTGAATTACCGAATTGTTACCCTGTTTCAGAATACTGAATTACCGAATTGTTACCCTGTTTCTGAATACTGAATTGTTACCCTGTTTCAGTACTGAATTACCGAATTGTTACCCTGTTTCAGAATACTGAATACTGAATTGTTACCCTGTTTCAGAATGCTGAATTACCGAATTGTTACCCTGTTTCTGAATTGTTACCCTGTTTCAGAATACTGAATACTGAATTGTTACCCTGTTTCAGAATACTGAATTACCGAATTGTTACCCTGTTTCAGAATACTGAATTACCGAATTGTTACCCTGTTTCAGAATACTGAATTACCGAATTGTTACCCTGTTTCAGAATACTGAATTACCGAATTGTTACCCTGTTTCAGAATACTAAATTACCGAATTGTTACCCTGTTTCAGAATACTGAATTACCGAATTGTTACCCTGTTTCAGAATACTGAATTACCGAATTGTTACCCTGTTTCAGAATACTGAATTACCGAATTGTTACCCTGTTTCAGAATACTGAATTACCGAATTGTTACCCTGTTTCAGAATACTGAATACTGAATTGTTACCCTGTTTCAGAATACTGAATACTGAATTGTTACCCTGTTTCAGAATACTGAATTACTGAATTGTTACCCTGTTTCAGAATACTGAATTACCGAATTGTTACCCTGTTTCAGAATACTGAATTACCGAATTGTTACCCTGTTTCAGAATACTGAATTACCGAATTGTTACCCTGTTTCAGAATACTGAATTACCGAATTATGTTTACCCTGTTTCAGAATACTGAATTACCGAATTGTTACCCTGTTTCAGAATACTGAATTACCGAATTGTTACCCTGTTTCAGAATACTGAATTACCGAATTGTTACCCTGTTTCAGAATACTGAATTACCGAATTGTTACCCTGTTTCAGAATACTGAATTACCGAATTGTTACCCTGTTTCAGAATACTGAATTACCGAATTGTTACCCTGTTTCAGAATACTGAATTACCGAATTGTTACCCTGTTTCAGAATACTGAATTACCGAATTGTTACCCTGTTTCAGAATACTGAATTACCGAATTGTTACCCTGTTTCAGAATACTGAATTACCGAATTGTTACCCTGTTTCAGAATACTGAATTACCGAATTGTTACCCTGTTTCAGAATACTGAATTACCGAATTGTTACCCTGTTTCAGAATACTGAATTACCGAATTGTTACCCTGTTTCAGAATACTGAATTACCGAATTGTGTTACCCTGTTTCAGAATACTGAATTACCGAATTGTTACCTAGCTGTTTCAGAATACTGAATTACCGAATTGTTACCCTGTTTCAGAATACTGAATACTGAATTGTTACCCTGTTTCAGAATACTGAATACTGAATTGTTACCCTGTTTCAGAATACTGAATTACCGAATTGTTACCCTGTTTCAGAATATGAATACTGAATTGTTACCCTGTTTCAGAATACTGAATACTGAATTGTTACCCTGTTTCAGAATACTGAATACTGAATTGTTACCCTGTTTCAGAATACTGAATTACCGAATTGTTACCCTGTTTCAGAATACTGAATTACCGAATTGTTACCCTGTTTCAGAATACTGAATACTGAATTGTTACCCTGTTTCAGAATACTGAATACTGAATTGTTACCCTGTTTCAGAATACTGAATACTGAATTGTTACCCTGTTTCAGAATACTGAATTACCGAATTGTTACCCTGTTTCAGAATACTGAATTACCGAATTGTTACCCTGTTTCAGAATACTGAATTACCGAATTGTTACCCTGTTTCAGAATACTGAATTACCGAATTGTTACCCTGTTTCAGAATACTGAATTACCGAATTGTTACCCTGTTTCAGAATACTGAATTACCGAATTATTACCCTGTTTCAGAATACTGAATTACCGAATTGTTACCCTGTTTCAGAATACTGAATTACCGAATTGTTACCCTGTTTCAGAATACTGAATTACCGAATTGTTACCCTGTTTCAGAATACTGAATTACCGAATTGTTACCCTGTTTCAGAATACTGAATTACCGAATTGTTACCCTGTTTCAGAATACTGAATTACCGAATTGTTACCCTGTTTCAGAATACTGAATTACCGAATTGTTACCCTGTTTCAGAATACTGAATTACCGAATTGTTACCCTGTTTCAGAATACTGAATTACCGAATTGTTACCCTGTTTCAGAATACTGAATTACCGAATTGTTACCCTGTTTCAGAATACTGAATACTGAATTGTTACCCTGTTTCAGAATACTGAATTACCGAATTGTTACCCCCTGTTTCAGAGTACTGAATACCGAATTGTTACCCTGTTTCAGAATACTGAATTACCGAATTGTTACCCTGTTTCAGAATACTGAATACTGAATTGTTACCCTGTTTCAGAATACTGAATACTGAATTGTTACCCTGTTTCAGAATACTGAATACTGAATTGTTACCCTGTTTCAGAATACTGAATACTGAATTGTTACCCTGTTTCAGAATACTGAATTACTGAATTGTTACCCTGTTTCAGAATACTGAATTACCGAATTGTTACCCTGTTTCAGAATACTGAATACTGAATTGTTACCCTGTTTCAGAATACTCGGAATTACCGAATTGTTACCCTGTTTCAGAATACTGAATACTGAATTGTTACCCTGTTTCAGAATACTGAATACTGAATTGTTACCCTGTTTCAGAATACTGAATTACCGAATTGTTACCCTGTTTCTGAATACTGAATACTGAATTGTTACCCTGTTTCAGAATACTGAATTACCGAATTGTTACCCTGTTTCAGAATACTGAATTACCGAATTGTTACCCTGTTTCAGTGTAAATTACTGAATTTGTTACCCTGTTTCAGTGTAAATTACCGAATTGTTACCCTGTTTCTGTATAAATTACCCAATTTGTTACCCTGTTTCACATGGTGCTGTAAGGCTCGAAAACCCGACCCTGGCGGGAGGCATATACCGGACATATACCCATACCACTTGTACATCAGTCAAGTGTGTCCCTATATATAACTAAATAGTACAACAATATGATGACTAGGTGTTTTGATATCCAGTTAATCCTACCATTGATTCCCAAACAAATCTAATTTTGAACTAAACTATAGGAGTTTGTCCCAAGGGGCTCATTAGAACTGTATAAGATTCACAAAAACACTTTGGTTAGCCGCTCTTAATTAGAGGGGAACTAATTTATATCACGACCAATGTGTATAAAAATATTAGGGGAAAACAAATGTTTAGGCACGAATATTTTTTCTACTTGTTTTTCTCTGCCGAGGAATGTTTTTTGGAGTTGTGTAGTTCTTTTTGGTGGGTGTTAGGGTTCTTGCAGGAATTTTTGGGGGGACATTTTTTCTTTGCAGAAATTTATTTTTAAAATTGTCACTCCCCTCCGGCCAACATTTATAATGGTCCATATAATTAGTTACTTATTTTATAGTTGGTGTTGATGTCTCACGACTTTACCGACTTAATAAATGTAGATATGTACATGTACATGTAGAAAGAATGGTTAATTAGGCGGGCTTCTTTGATCTAATTAGGATCTATGAATCGGATCTTAGAAGGATATTTTGGGGCGTGGATAGATAGATTACATAACATCATAATATAACCCTAATGAATGTTTGCAAACATTTCAAAGATCCACTCTGTGAAATCAAAGTGACACCGACCTCGTGTAGGTCGACTTTTAGAAGGACATTTCCAAATAGAATAAAGAGTTGAAGCCATGAGTCACTAGTCAATCGATTCCACCCACACTAATTACTCCGATCATGTACAAGCATTAGCTGGACTTAGACCTTGAACTCCATACAATGCAGTCACGCGTGGTAGTCATCAAAGATCCCGATATTCCCGGTGGTGTACTGTACATATATTAGATGTACATGTATATTAGATGCCCTGTTTCAGTGTAAATTATTAATTTGTTACCCTGTTTCAGTGTAAATAACCGAATTTGTTACCCTGTGCTGGAAGGCTCGAAAACCCGATATATATATGGACATTTTGGGGCGCCCACAGATCAATACATATTTTGATAAGATCATAATAAAATCTTGTCATGCGGCTTTACGGGTTTTTGATCCTTCTAGCACTGTGAAACAATTCGGTAAGGTACACTGAAATAAGTTTGCAAATTCGTACGTCACTGAAACGGGTGAAGTTAGTAGCTGATCAGGGTAATACAAGTAACATATTAGACATTTCCAAGGTTTTAGACATTTCCAAGGTTTTAGACTATTACTCCAGTCAAGGTTCAGCGGTCTGCGCGGCACACCCTCGCACTATACGCTCGTGTAAACTGAAGAAAAAACGCGCGCTCTTGATCAAACCTAGGAAATTCATCACTGAATTTCCAAGGTTTTAGACATTTCCAAGGTTTTAGACATTTCCAAGGTTTTAGACATTTCCAAGGTTTTAGACATTTCCAAGGTTTTTCCAAGGTTTTAGACATTTCCAAGGTTTTGAGACATTTCCAAGGACATTTCCAAGGTTTTAGACATTTCCAAGGTTTTTTCCAAGGTTTTAGACACAAGGTTTTAGACATTTCCAAGGTTTTAGACACAGTTTCCAAGGTTTTAGACATTTCCAAGGTTTGAGAGACAGTTTCCAAGGTTTGAGACATTTCCAAGGTTTTAGACATTTCCAAGGTTTTAGACATTTCCAAGGTTTTAGACATTTCCAAGGTTTTAGACATTTCCAAGGTTTTAGACATTTCCAAGGTTTTAGACATTTCCAAGGTTTTAGACATTTCCAAGGTTTTTAGACATTTCCAAGGTTTTAGACATTTCCAAGACATTTCCAAGGTTTTAGACATTTCCAGGTTTTCCAAGGACATTTCCAAGGTTTTAGACATTTCCAAGGTTTGAGACATTTCCAAGGTTTGAGACATTTCCAAGGTTTTAGACATTTCCAAGGTTTGAGACACAGTTTCCAAGGTTTTAGACATTTCCAAGGTTTGAGACAGTTTCCAAGGTTTTAGACATTTCCAAGGACATTTCCAAGGTTTTAGACATTTCCAAGGTTTTAGACAATTCCAAGGTTTGAGGTGGCGGTCATTGCAGGCTATGAAGATCATTATCGGCATGACAACTACTACGCAAACATGCAAGCAAGTAAATAAATAAATAACCAACATCGGAACAATTAAGAAGACAAACGAACAAGTACAAGTGTGAACCCACTGATCATACATGGGATTTCACATTGTCTCAATGCACTTTACTTATAACAATACTTACAGGACAATATTTTTTGGGCACGGCACTCCTTACTTCAGTTACGCGTGCCTTACTTTTCTAGCACGCCTAGAGTGAATTGTGTCGTGAGTGCTGTGCCCAAGCAATAAAGATACCCATGAAGTTCACAGTACTCGGGAAAGGAGGCCATCGGTAGCACTAGTGAAACAGATAGAAATGGAGGTAAAGTTAAAGTGCTATAAAGATACCCATAAAGTTCACAATACTAGGAAAGGAGGCCACGTAGAACTAGTGAAACATATAGAAATTGAGGTAAAGTTAAAGGGCTATAAAGATACCCATAAAGTTCACAATACTAGCAAAGGAGACCACGTAGAACTAGTGAAACAGAGAAATTGAGGTAAAGTTAAAGGGCTATAAAGATACCCATAAAGTTCACAATACTAGCAAAGGAGACCACGTAGAACTAGTGAAACATAGAAATTGAGGTAAAGTT
Source organism: Actinostola sp. cb2023 (assembly GCA_033675265.1). Taxonomy (NCBI): domain Eukaryota; kingdom Metazoa; phylum Cnidaria; class Anthozoa; order Actiniaria; family Actinostolidae; genus Actinostola; species Actinostola sp. cb2023. The sequence goes on from JAUJYZ010001347.1 coordinate 205,124, forward strand.
AAAGGGCTATAAAGATACCCATAAAGTTCACAGTACTCAGGAAAGGAGACCAGGTAGCACTAGTGAAACACAGAAATTGAGGGAAAGTTAAAGTGTTATAAAGATACCCATAAAGTTCACAATACTAGGAAAGGAGACCACGTAGCACTAGTGAAACACATAGAAATGGAGGGAAAGTTAAAGGGCTATAAAGATACCCATAAAGTTCACAATACTAGCAAAGGAGACCACGTAGCACTAGTGAAACAAATAGAAATGGAGGGAAAGCTAAAGTGTTATAAATATAAAAGTACTAGAAATAGAAAGTATAATTAAGACAATCTCCATAAAAAAACTAACACCATACCTAGAAGATTATATACAGCAATTTCAAAAAAATGTTGTTTCTGATGGAATACACAAAAAATAAAATAAATTATTATTATTTATATTACTTTAGACAATAAAACAAGTCCCATAATGCATTTCGGTCTTGGAATACACTATATTCAGTATCAACGTTTTTTGAAATTGCTGTATATTAATTTTTGTCTTCAGCCACTATTTAAGGCGCAGTTTTTCAGGGTACGACCAAGGTCCGTTAATGTCCTCAGTGGTTCCGTTACGCCCCTCCAGTTCAGGTTAGTGAAGGTACTGAGGTGGAGAGACGGGACCACCATCTGAACCATCTGAAGGTCTGGTCAACACACGCACAAACTAACACACAAGAAGCGAACAAGAATGCAAACACTGAGCTACACCGTGTTGTCACTTGAACTTGTCACAAAGGTGACATCACAAAACTATTGTTTATTGAGCGATTGACGTTAGTTTTCTGATCTGTACCTTGGTCAAATATATGGCATGATAGAATCTACTCTATTTTTGCAAGCGGAAATCCTTTTTTGTAACTTTGATAACAATACTGTCAGAACAATATTAGATGTATGCAAGAGAATATGATATAGATTATGGTGTCTTGATGTATGGCATTGCCGCAACGAAATACATGGGCGGGTCAATCAGTTTAATCAACAATACAGTGTCAAGGCCATGCAAACACAATAATTTATTGTGCAATCATTTTATTAGCTTTAGTTAGTTCTCCAAACACGCGGAGTCTAAGGTCTAAATTGTTCCATTTGGAACTTGAGGGGTTGAACTTTCAGTACAACCAAACCCCATCGTTGTCGACTTACATTTCAACTGTTTTTGTCACTCATTTTGGATTGAAAATATCTGTGCAAAGTCGCACGTGCTTCATGAAAGTATGTCGTGAATTTGCAGACACAAAAGCATTGTGCATCCCACTGGGTTGAACCCTGCGAGATATAGATATATTGACGTCATCGCCAGACAACTGGAAGTGACCCTTAACGAAATCGTCAAAATATCTACATTCCTGTATTAATTATATATTATTAAAAAGTTGAAACTTTATATTGCGAAAGGGGAGTTCGATTGTTGAAGTGCTAATCAGTGCCGTTGGGACGGGTGTACCGATACTTACAGTGCAAAGAAGGCGGGAGCTCGTAGCCAGCTCTTGTTGGCACGTGCGGCGAGCAGTGCTTGATTTGTAATGCAATGCCGATCAATGGACGATTAGACGTACATGCGCCGATTATGAAGCATTTGCAGCAATGCAGTGCAATGCCGGTCAATGGACGATTAGACGTACATGCGCCGATTATGAAGCATTTGCAGCAATGCAATGCCGATCAATGGACGATTAGACGTACATGCGCCGATTATGAAGCATTTGCAGCAATGCAATGCCGGTCAATGGACGATTAGACGTACGTGCGCCGATTTTGAAGCATTTAGCAGTTGTCCCAGCCAAGTCGAAATTCAGGGGCCAAGGATGGAGTTTCGATCAAAATATAATCAATTATAATTGAAACTCTAGCTGGAATCGAATGCTTGATCATCTAATCGAATCTACAGCTTTGAACAAACTCTCTATTTGACTAACAACATCGCCAATTGTATTTTAATTTGATCAGACAAGACCCCAGTCCCCGACTGGCCGGGGATATCTGCAAAAATTCGAAGGAAAAAAATATAATTTTTTTGTGATAAAGTTGAAACTTTGAAACTCCACCTTGGCCCCTGAATTTCGACTTGGCTGGGACAACTGCAAATATGCTTCAAAATCGGCGCACGTACGTCTAATCTTCCATTGACTTTCGACTTGGCCGGGGCTATCTGAAAAAATTTGAAGAAGAAAAAATATTTTTTTGTGTGATATAATCTCTTAATACGGCATGTTTGGAATACGTTTAGTAATGGTCGACGTCCCCTAAAGCACAAAACAAAATACAACTTTGGCCTTTGTGATTCCAAATGGATTGATAAAAACCATGATAACTGCATTGTCAGTGGGCCTTTGATAGTTACAATTAATACTTATTGTATTATCAGTTGTAGCTAATCTAAGTGGGAACTGTATTGTTAAGAATTGACCTTTAGATTAATTAGTGAGTCTTTGTCTAGCTTTTTATAGGAATCATGCTTTTAAAGCTTCTCAATAATGCAGTAAGGTTGAACATTTCTACACCCACGCTGTCAACCTGGAATCGTAGTCTGTCAGTTCATGCCGTCAGCATTAAGCTCAATGAGTTGCCCCTACAATTCACTATAGTCTAAACTGCCCTTTTCTCTTCTTTCTCTCCGTCTATTCCTGTGCTTTATCTGGCCGACTTTATCTGGTTGCTCTCAATCTGCTCCATTGCTTCCTTATCCGGCTTTCCGTTGCTTGCTTATACTTGTTTGCTAGTTGCATTTTTACTTGCTTGCTAACTTGGTTGTTTCTTTCAGTTCCTTGCTTTCTTTCTTCCTTAATTTCCTTCTTCCTTCCATTCGTGTTTCTTTCCTTTCTTTCTTTGTTTCCTTCCTTCCTTCCCTTTCCTTCATACCTTTCCTTCCTTCATTCCTTCCTTTCTTTCTTTCTTCCTTTCTTTCTTCCTTACTTCCTTCCTTCCTTCCTTCCTTCCTTCCTTCCTTCCTTCCTTCCTTCCTTCCTTCCTTCCTTCCTTCCTTCCTTCCTTCCTTCCTTCCTTCCTTCCTTCCTTCCTTCCTTCCTTCCTTCCTTCCTTCCTTCCTTCCTTCCTTCCTTCCTTCCTTCCTTCCTTCCTTCCTTCCTTCCTTCCTTCCTTCCTTCCTTCCTTCCTTCCTTCCTTCCTTCCTTCCTTCCTTCCTTCCTTCCTTCCTTCCTTTCCTTCCTTCCTTCCTTCCTTCCTTCCTTTCCTTCCTTTCCTTCCTTCCTTCCTTCCTTCCTTCCTTCCTTCCTTCCTTCCTTCCTTCCTTCCTTCCTTCCTTCCTTCCTTCCTTCCTTCCTTCCTTCCTTCCTTCCTTCCTTCCTTCCTTCCTTCCCTTCCTTCCTTTTCCTTCTTCCTTCCTTCCTTCCTTCCTTCCTTCCTTCCTTCCTTCCTTCCTTCCTTCCTTCCTTCCTTCCTTTCTTCCTTCCTTTCCTTCCTTCCTTCCTTTCCTTCCTTTCCTTCCTTTCCTTCCTTCCTTACTTCCTTCTTTACTTTCTTTCTTTCTTCTTTCCTTCCTCGGTTCTTTCCATCCTTCCTTCCTTCCTTCCTTCCTTCCATCCTTCCTTCCTTCCATCCTTCCTTCCTTCCTTCCATCCTTCCTTCCTTCCTCGGTTCTTTCTTTCTTTCCTTCCTTTTTAGTTTCCTTAATAGTATATTCATTCACAACCTTTATTTCTAGACCTGACGTGCTCTGCCTGTACGTGTCTGTACGTCGTTACTTCCATTCAGATCAGTTGGATACCACCGCCTTGGAGGTGGTTCTCTGCTGGAAACATCGTGTTTTTTTTCTGTCCGATTGACTTCAATCATGTTCTATTTTTGTTTTAACTGTTGAGTCCTTTCAACAGACAACTCTAACTTTCATCGCAATAAGTTCATTACTTTGCCGCCTTCCGCTGGGCATTAAGCAATTAATACCTCTCACAATGCATGCTCAAGGTCAAGTGTTTGGGATGTGGACTGGAAATGCTTAGTGCCAACGAGATTTGCTGCTAAAAATTTGGGAACCTAAGAATAATCTAAGAATGGCCTTGGAGACTTACAAATGTCAGAATATAGTTGTAAACAATTATATTATGTAAAGGTTGATTCGCAGTGCGTAGGAGCTTTACGTTATAGAGTGGCAAAGTTGCTGCGCCCGCACTGAAAGAGTTTGATTGGATGAGATGCAACTGCATGTTTTTTAATTGTCAGTCAGAAAGAAAGCCATTTGAGTGTCACGGTACCGTAGGTTTCCCACTGCTACGAAAACGACTCCCTATTGTGCGATAAAGTAACTGTAATAAGGACAATCAACTTTATTTATCCACGGTAATGTGAAATGATAGGAACCGCAGCATGTAAAAACGGTTAACAAACTCACCTTGAGTCTCCATGTATTTATTTATTTACCAAATTATCACCAATAAACTAATAAAAAAAACAATATTAAAAATTATATAAATTAATATAAATTATGAATTCAATATATAATTGGCGAAGGTCGCATTACAGCTAGGCTCCTGATTTAGTGCACGCACGAGGGACGTGTTGTTGTTTACCGGGACCTCATCCACCATATCACAAAAGGAATAAAAAGGAAAAAAAATACAAAAGAAAAAAAATACAAAAGAAAAAAATAATCTTACCGAAAAGAAAAAAATCTGATTTACAAAACTACTTTGCCTCTAGTGTGACTTACCGTGATTCATGAAAACGATGGTTTGATTCTGTAGTTTATAAAGTTAACTAGGTCTGGACTATATACTGAACTAAGTATCCATTGCTCTCCGCGTGAAATTGCTGGCCACGTGTGACCACGCCCGTCTGCGAGTGCCGGCTTATCTTTTAAAAAAGCTTCAGTTGTTCGGATATCAGTCAGAAATATCAAAAGTTAGCAGGTCAAATATAAAGTTTTGTGATGACAATTTGGCCTGCAAAGTGATAAGCAAAACGTTGATGGAGTGCGGCCAATGCCTGCCATTAGTACCGTTATAATGAACTCAGGGCCGATTTAGACGGCCGGCACAACTGTCGCATACAACTTGCTTGCGCATGCTCAATCCATACATACAACACAAATTGCTTCGTATAAATCAGCCTACAACTCGCTCACAACTGTAAGTTGCATGCGACAGTTGTAGGCAAACGTTGTGCCGTCTAAATCGGCCTTCTTTATACTATCACATGCCTCGCGTGATTACCTGGGTTGTAATTGACTGCCAAATCGTGCTTGATTGCTGGATAACTATTTTTTAAATGCCAATGTCTGTAAAACTAACACTGAAAGCAGAAGCCGGTTTGTAACCACAGCGATGCAGGTAGCTTGCACCTATTGGCACTACTATGTATTCATAATGTGAGGTTCCGTTGAGTTCATTTATTGCCAGAGGGACCGGTAATGACCGTAAGGCATAACTGCATGCGGTGTCAGTATTCTACGTTTAAACTATTGAATAAAGGACGCGGTCAATACTTCCGTTCATACGGACTGTAACCATGTTGATACGGTGCTAGCAATTTTTAGTCGAGAAGATGCACTTGATTAGTAGTTTATGGAATGAAATATTGGGTGTTTCCCGCGCTACTAATTGCTTTCGCTCGTTAGCGATAACCCTTCGATATCAGTGCATGGAGCTGGTGTTTAGCGCGGGTATAGAATGCCTTCGGGTAATGAGTTAGGGAGGTCAATTCACCACCTTGAACTAAACAATCACTCAACTAGTTCAACAATTCACAGCCCGAATTCAGTGCGTGAACTACTAGGCAACGATTCTGCTTTCGCGGTGCTGACAAGGTTACACTTCATGTTAACCTTTTTTGCCACAAGAAATTCAAGAATGCCATCAGAGTAAGGTTTCAAAGTTCTCGGTCTAAAACCATCTGGCTTGGTGATGTTGCGTCTAGAAACCTTACAATTTATTCTTAGTCAAATTTGCCTTTAAAATTTCTCGTCTTTTTAGATCAACATTGGAAGTATTTTAAACTCGATTATTGTCGATGATTTTAGCAAGAATACAGCGCAACAGATATTATGATGTTGAATATAATACCCCGACCAATATCTTAGTATTGTGAAAGGCTTATCAACACTAAATTAACCAGTGTCACAAAACATGCACTTAACATAATTGCAACATATTGGAACTCAGTACATTCTAATGGTTTCCTTGCATCCCATGTTGTATTTCGCAGCGCGCATCGAGTAACCACATAATTGCAACATATTGGAACTCGGTACATTCTAATGGTTTCCTTGCATCCCATGTTGTATTTCACAGCGCGCATCGAGTAACCACATAATTGCAACATATTGGAACTCAGTACATTCTAATGTACATCCGTTCGTGGCTTGTACATCGGTATAAGTGAACAGTGTAAAGTGATTAACCACAAAGAGATCGTTTATGTCAAAATCCTGTCTTTATTAACAATATTTACACACCACTCTCTCACACTAGTTAGAATTCGTACGTCTTGATTAAAAATGAATGTCTTGTAAATCTGTCGGTGTACTAGGGGTTGACGGTGATTCCACTTTCTTACCCCGCGTCACGTCTATTTTCACACTTAAATGTAAAACTTCTTCCATTAGATCTTGACAACTTCTTAAGCACTCCTGCAAAGATAATACATGAACTGATGAGAGACTGTAGTATTAGTTACATGGTAGGATCTTGAGATAAGATAAAGTAGCGCTTCATAGACAATGTGTGTCCACCTGTTAACCATAAGATACTTGTAGTAATACAAGTAGCAACACGACTATCACTCTATGTTACAAAATATATGATAATTGTTCTTTACGCGTGAACCCAGAAAAAAGACCGGTTTTCAAAGAATACGAAACAAGTGTTCGATCTATTACTGCTTTGCGCCTGCTTCAACAGACTGGGTTTTTTCAGCTTTTTTTTGCTCAAGATCGAACGAGGCATTTTTTTTGGTCCGTTTTTAGACGCGATGACGGAACACGAACAAGTGAACAGTTTGATAAAACCTACAACAGACTGCTTTTAAAGTTCCGAATAAAAATGAATTACCAACCACAACTGACTGTGTTGACCATTTAATACTACTAGATTGAATTACAATGCAAACTTTTAACAAAAAAAAATCGGTCAAAATTTTAAATGAGCGCGAAAAATTACACAGATCTGGTGTCAGAAGTTATTCCTATGGGAACAGAAAGAAAAGAAGTTGTGATACAAGGGTAAAGTGATAGTACAAGCAGAGTTACGGGCACATGTTTGGCCGAGTGTTCTTGACTGACAAAAGGTGAGTGTTGAATACCTGTGCTCAGGAATTCATTGTTGGTCAACATTATGTACGCGTGTTCCACAAACTACATAAATAAATACCGACTTAACGCCTTGGAAACAGTAGGCATGTACTTGAACAAAAACAAACCTAGAAAGGCCTAGAGGAATGCGGATTTTTCAAAAGGTTAAGAATATTTTTTCTGACCTCGTAATTTCTCGGAATTTGACGCATTACTCGGCGAAAAGCTGATTAAGTTGAGATTTTTTCTTTTCCTGTCTTACAAACGACACAAAACGTCGTGATTTCACAGTGCTCAAGGAATCGACTATCAAAACAGAGCTGCTACAAATAGAATTCGAACTAATGATTATTGATTCCATTGTAAGGTGGCGCGCTTTTGTTCACGTGCCTGCCAAGAAACCTTGCTCTGAATGCACGTAAACACATCTTGATCGCTGCTTCCTTCACGTGGGTGAACTGCCTCTTCTTTTCTCATGAACAAGATGACTCCAAGTGAGATTGAACATTGGAGTCAACGGGTACATGGCGAAGGACAATGCAAAAATCAATCAAGTTGACGACAAAGCTGGGCGCATGTTAACTCAATATATCGAACAGCTAATGACTTCTCAATTAACAGTGAATTTGTAACGATATAAAAGTGTTTAGACATACGACGCATGGCGCATTTTTATATATCACCGAAGTACAAAAATAGTTTATAAATTACGAAAAAGTAAGTACTAAAAGACTAATACACCAAATATTTATTTGTCGGAAGATTGGAATACTTTAAGTTCGATGAGTGATTCACTGGTGGCTTTTCTTAGAAAATTTGAAACCGTGCATTTTGGATCTTTTTGTGGATTGGTTGACACGCGAGTCTATCTATCAATTGTGGTAAACCCGAGTTCTAACCACTGCTCTAAAAATACATTTAAAGAAACAAGAAACATTTGGACAGGTAGTAGAAAATCCAAGAAATTATTATTAATAATTAAAAAATAACATAAAAGCGCGAAAAAAATACCGGCCCACGCAAAACGCGCACTTCACATTCCTCCACTCACGCGCGCGCTTCACTCTCTAATACACATGTTTCCACCAACTCTCTTAACACATACCCCTCGTTCAACACTGTCTTGTACTTTAGATCAATATTTCTGAGTTTCTAATGCAGAGAGTGAATATTATTCACGGTATCTTACCGGTTCAATATTTGTAATCCTGTGTAAAAGATCCGCTAACTTAGTTGCCGTCCATGACTTGGTGCTCCGGTGAGATTCTGATATCCCTAAGCCAGTGAACGCAGCACAAACCGATGCACCAGCCAGCATTGAGGGTGTGTAAAGCAGAAATTTATCATCTATAGAGATAGAATGCTTTAATAAACGAACGTTGATATAACTAAGTAAACGAGCCACAAATCGCTCTCATTGACATGAAGTCGCACACAAAGACACGCAGTAAACACAAACACAGCGAAATGTCGACGGAAATCCACAAATTGGACAGCACTTAGAAACGCTAGGAAACCAGCATAGAAAACGCAGAGGCGAAATATGTACCTGTGCAACAAAGCGCTATAAATGTAGCGGCATGTTTTCGAAGTACTTCAGCTGTGGATTGCTCTACTGGTAATCTGCTGAATATCTGTTCTAGAAAGTCGTATGCTGTTACTGCTGAAACATCCCATTTTAACTTGCCTAATACTAAGAGCTCCCAATCCTACGAGAAATAAACAACATAACGACATTAGTGCCTGTATTTGATGGGATAACCGTGCCCCCTGAAACAAGTCAATAAATTAACAAAAATAATATAAATAAAAAATAAAATAAAAATTATCAAAAATTCCCGTCCACTTACTAATAGTTCTTCACACGAAATTGAGTGATCTGTATAAATGCAAAGCTTTTCTGCTGTAAGTGGAGAGGTTTCTTTTAGCTTACTGGCGATGAACATACACACTGCCCCCAAGAGCTGCAGTGCACATTTTCTTATAGTGAGCATTGATAAAATTCGATCTAAATAATTCATTGCCAGGGGGAATACTTCTTCTTCGCAATGCTGTTCCTCGCAAACCTAAAACACGCAAGCAAAATCCATGAACAAAATACTGAATGTTTAGCAGCGATCGAGTTGATTATTATGTAAAATCGGCACATACTGTCATACCTCTAGCATCCACGTAGCTACCATTCGGCGCATATATGGTTCAACTTCATTTTGGACAATCTTAAAATAATTACAACTTGGAAGATACCTCTCCTCGCAGGCTAGTAGGTTTTTAAGGACTCTGTCATCTTTCAGTAGGACACTGTCCTTATAAGCATATCGGATTCGAGCTCCAGGCTCACAGCACAACAAGTCCATAGCCGTATTAATACACCGCACAAAATCCACAGATATGTTTAAATGAAGAACTGATTTGAGCCTCGGCGCCGGGGTTGCCTTTTCTGGTGACACGGAGTTTTCCTCTTCAAGCAAGCTTGATTCGAATCTTCTCGTGTTGGTGTTTGTGTGTGGCCGTCTACCCCGGCGCTCACGACTGTCGACTGAGCTAGGAAGAGAATGTAATCCACTGTCTGTATGTATACCGATCTTTGACAGCCAGTCCATCAGCATTCATGAGCATTGCTTATCGTTGCTGGGTAGATTTTGGATATTCGCTAGGCAACCGCATTGACATGGCTTTCTGACTCGCATTTCCACCAATCAGAGCTCGTCGGTACCGAGCTATCAAAATGCAAATGAATCGTAAAAACCGGTCACTCAAACTGTCACAAATTCATGACCATCGCTCCAATAGCTCCAAGGCAAAAATATCGAAACTATGGACCATCATATGCTAGAAATACCTATAGTTGAGGGGGTTCCAAGTGAAGCTGACGCGCCACAAGTGGTAAATCGCGTAATCATTTACCAATGGTAGATAGATTTGATGAATAATTGACTAAATGCAATCTACGGTTGATTAATTTGGGGCGGGGCTTTGACCCGCATTCTTAGAATGCCAGAACTCGGGTGCACCGATGCGTAACGCTCAATTAAACACTTGGGAATTATCAAATTTTATCAAATTCCCCGAGGCCACGGATGATTACGATTCATTTGGTTCCCAGTGACATAGGAACTTCCCGCTGGTTGAACACTTTGTGAAATTGTGAGCGAAGTTTTCCCATGTCGAAGTGAGCATCGAAGATTGTTTCACCAGAAAATCAAATATTTACTGCTCATGAGGGTAGTATGTGCGCCAATGCAACGCGTCATGACCGACCGATATTCTTGACCATTGTTCATAACATCTCACATCAAATCACTCTTGCAACACCATGTTCCCCGTCGGCTCCAACGCAAACAAATTCCAAATCTTTCACGAACATGTTTACGTGCTTATATACCTAGGATTAAACACTGTAAGGCTTCCCCGAATTACGTGAGAATCGATTGATAAAAGCAAATCATTTATTGTTGGATATAAGATTAATATTTGTATGTCAACAACCAGCTCGAGTTCTAAATATAGCACATCCGTTCTGGGAAAAATACCAATGTTGATGGGTGAAAATGAAATCGATATATATCTTCGACTAGGAAATCGAGGTTCATCGCAAGGATAATGTTTGTTTTTTAAAACGGTAATATTTCCTTAGGTGCACATGTTCTATTGTGTGATTCTGCGAGCAAATTATTCGGGGATCAAGGGACAAAAAGAGAGACATTACTGTGACGCATTATTCTCGAAGCCATTATTTTCTCGATGCGCTTTTTAAAACACAACCAACAATGCGGACGGTGATTGAGTTAATGCAATCAGTTGGCCATTCTATTCTTTGCTAAATGAGTCCTTAATTTGAGCAAATATTGCACAGTGCGTCGATGCAGAGACGTTCAACTGACCTACTAAATACGGACATCAAAGGCTATGGTCTGTCTCAGAGAAAAGTACTTTGTTTTTATCGTAATTTTTTTCTGCATTTTTCCTCTTCCCAAACTTTCCGTGTCAGCCAGGTTGTTGTCTGAAGTGAATAGCACGCCACCAGACTTTCGAACTAAGAATAATGATTTTTTAATATTTGTGCAAATTGGTCGACTTTTAGTTAAAGCAGCGTTCAAGGAACCTTTTGCTTGCAATTTACCGTTCTTTCGTTCTTGAACGGAAGTTCATATCGTATCAATGGCACAGAAGTGAATCAGACTGGGAATCGAAAGGTGAAATGACGAAAGCGTAGACGAGAATGCCGTACTGATCAGTTCAACTCTGGAACCAAGTAGACTGAATCCCTCGATCTTCTCCGCGAGTAGAACCTAGCATTGTAGCTAGATTCGTCGATAGAATGATATCATGAGACATTCGAATATTGTGGTGTAAAATACCCAATAACTACTTACAGCACTGGAATCAGTTGTTTCAATCTGATCCGGCTGCTGATTGGTTGAATTAGCAATCGCGATGTTGGTAGTGTCTGGAGTGGGGTGGGGAGGAACGAATGTAGTCACTACAAATCAAACGTAATGTCATAACGAAGCTTTAATCCCTGAAACTTACTTTGTCGTTAACTTTCACTTTTGTCCTAAATTTCCGTCTATTCTTATGTAACCTGATTACGCAACAATGGCTTCCACTGCGGTTCTGCTATCGTCTTCCGATAGCTAGAGGCCATGTCAGCAGATCTCACAGTTCAAATCCTGTGGAGTCCATACTCTCAATGTCAAGCCGATACACTTGATATATAAACCGATCTGCCAGCTTTCGATTGAGCTACTTCCTGCCATACAAACTCTGCTTCCTGGAAAAGTAATTCACAAATTTGTCCACGACATGATGTCATGTCAAGAACAGTATCACCGGTACCAACATCATGGTGGTTCATTCCAGTCACTTGGATATGCTTTGATATGCGAGTGACACACACGAACCAGTCACGCAAACTGGCGTTTATACAATTCCGGTCGATCCTGTGGTTTAGATGATGTCCAGTTGTAGAATCGTGATCAATACTAAGTAACCAGAGTTAACGACAAAGTGATAACCATGCGGGCTGTCATTAAAGTGGAAGCCTATTTTGAAAAAAAAGTTCTTAATCGAACCTGCTTTACAGTGTGGACACTCGAACCGTGAACACTTAGGTTTTTTCTAACACATATATATAAATTATCCATTGAGCAAATTGATCAGAAAAATGATTTATTTTGATCACTAAGTGTATTTTTTAACTCAATGCTCCATGCTCCATTTGAGAGGCTATGAGACAATAGTTCGGAAAAAAAAAGTTCGAAAAATACTTGAAGTGTTCACGGTTCGAATGTCCACACTGTAATTATGATAATTTTTTTCGGTAAATGTTTTTGGTCTGAAAGAAAGAATGATTTTCTCAGAGAGATTTCATGAGAAAAAATGATGCTCAAAACGTGGTCGACTTCGTTGACGTTGCATGTACATCAGTAGTAATACCAATATGTCGGCTTTCACCTCGTTCTCTTGTGGAACAAATGAGAAATCTAAGGACTACAGCAAAGCTGAGAAGACAACGTGATATAGTTTTTAATATACTATATTTCGGATAGCCAAACTATCCTTCTTCAGGTGTTGTGTGGAACCAATTTTTAGTGGAAAATCGTGCAGAATAAAACCCTTTCAAATCATTTGGTCTCATTGTTGGTTCCAAATTGGTTTAAAGAATACAGACACCAGAGTGCTGTGTTTTGTGCAGGTGCGTTAGTATGTCGGTACTTAATAATAATAATAATAATAATAATGACTTTATTACACCGTTTTGTACAACGCTTTGCCGCAAGGGAGTGGTCGACCCCGCGCCGCATACAAGACAGTTGGTTTTCTTGCTCTTAAACCGCATCTACACGAACAAGTTTTCCTTGACAAGTTTTCCTTGACAAGGAAAAATTGACAATTTTTTGTCATCTACACGAGCAAGTTTTCCTTGACAAGGAAAATTTGGCGATGTTTTTATCGTCTACACGAGCAAGTCTTCTTTGTCAAGGAAAACTTGTCAAGGAAAATTTGCTCGTGTAGATGCGGCTTTAATAAATACATAACTATACACCAAACAGATGGTTCTACCCGTCCATATACTGCTGACTAACAGCCGTAAGAACTGAGTATACACCTGGTGGGACTGCTGAAGCGTACTGAGCCGACCGGGGTTTTGGAGAGTAAACATGGCGACTATGCGGAGTGAAAGCATAAAAGATTCATGCAGAGTCTTCGATGTTTCACGTGTAGCATGTCAGCTGTAATTCGCTCAACAACATTAGTCAAGCGTGCATGAACCATCAACAGAGCCGGGGGACTGGCGTAGGTTTCATTCAACGTGGTTCATATATAGTAGTAACTAATATAGTAGTAACTAGTGCTCGGCCATGTCAAAGACGGTTTTATCAAAGTTTTCTGTAAGTCGCCTCGGCTGATTGAGCAAAGCAAAACTTGTTAATCGTTGACTGAATTCGACAAAATATGACTCGTGGCTGGCTACTGATCAGGGGTGTCAAATGGTCCCGGCAAAAAGTCAGAGTCTCGCAAAATTTCGGTCAAATTTTGTGGGTCTCAAAGTCTCGTTTTTTCGCAAAAAGCTGTCTCAGAGTCTCGAATTTTGAAAACAAAGGAAATCGGTGAAAATGCGATCCTAGCGCCGGCTTTCACCTTGCAAAAATGCAAGTTATTCAGTGATGTAATGTAATGATGAGGATATATTAACATTTGCAGTGACTTTGAAAATCATAGATCAAAGAAAATAACAACTTGTTCGAGAGATTCTCGTGTTAGTCCTTCAAATTGTATGGTTTGATTGTTGTAGAAAACCGGCCTTTCGCAAAGAGCGTGGATTCAACCTTACGCAACGCCGATAAGATAAAGCAACTTGTAGGAATCGTGCTCTGAGGTTTTCAATACGGGTAACGTTATCCGGTGCCTTTATGTTGGCTGTATTAGATGATGCAATCATGCCATGATATCATGCCAAGGTGACACTGCACGAATGGCAGCCCCTTCCTTCAGATATCGGATCACTCCCTGCAATGTCAACTAATAGCGAATGTATAGTTGTTGTACTGAATCAGTCTAGTTTTTGGTAAGACTTAAAATGATTTCGTGATCAAGAACGGCAATGGTCTAGTTATCGCGAAGAAATACTATCCACCGCGCGATTAGTTGGCAGTTGACAGTACTGGCTCTACTCGCTTGAGCGTTACGTAAAAGGAATCGCTTCACTACCGCAGATATCTGATGCGGCAGACTTCATAAAACCAAATGTGGAAAGAAAATATCGAAGTGTTCTGGATACCCCTCGCAAAGTACTAAACAATGAAGCACGCAGTTGATGCAAAAGAACGCGCGCTACTAATTGCTTAAGCTAACTTTAAAATATCGCCGTAAGTTAAGGCCCACGTGGCGTGCGGTTTACGTTGTCAATGCCTCAGTGAGCACTCAAATGTCGTTAATCACTGTATTTAGCAGATTATTTTGTTGGACTCCTTTGGTTGCGAAATTAGTTTCTTGTTTATCGTCGATCTAGTTTCAGAAAGAGAGCCAGTCAGAAAGAGAGAAAGTCGACTTAAGTAGGATAGGATGGGACATTATTATTAAGGGTAGTCACTGGGGACTGACTGACCCGACGGAATTTGAAAGGGCAATCAAAATCAAAAAAAAAATTCAAACAACTTTATTTAATCACGGAGTCCTTAATCACAATGAAGTGATCTCCCAAGGAGCTGTGCACTGAGAATTATAATAATAATAATAATATATAATTACAATACTATGTTATATTATAAAGGCAATGCTCATGCCACATGATATTGCACTTGCTGACTCGATTGCTCAATCTACCGGGAAGCCAGCGGCCCTCTATCGGGCTGATTAAGCATACACTAAGCTTATTTATACACGTTATTTATTACAGTAATGTACTGTGCTCTGGTACTGTGTAGCGTTAGCAAGGAAGTCTAGAGTTTTACGTGAGCTATCAATGTACGGATCCGTCACTACTGTGACCCTTCATCAATTATCTTTAACCAGAATCGATCTAATTTGTAAGCCCGCAGGCACAACAAGCCAGCAGACTGCTGATAAAAAGTGAAACCAAGGCTCAGTTGCCATGATTTCCAGTTGCACTTGTTAGTTTATAAATCGGATCAACACTAAAAGTATATAGTCTAGACTTATTCAGTGACGAGCTAGCAAGGAGGATTGGATGCCGTTATCTTGTCCCATGCTTCCTCCCATCACCGTCATTTCCGATCGGTAAGTGGACGGGGGCACAAGTCCACAGAACGCCCGGTAACTGTGAAAAGATCTACCAGTCAAAACACTTCACAGAGAAGTGGTCTCCTCTCAGTTGAAAGTTGAATGTTTTCACTTAATTGTATTTATCTTTTCTGTCCTTTATGCTTGTCTTCCACACCTACCGATAAAATGTTCGTAGGCTTACCCCCGGGGCTTACCTTGGGTACATTTAGCGGTGTTGCATGTTGGAGCCTTTTAATAATAATAGCAGCCAAGTCGTCTACCCCGGCCCGCGCGCTACCTGGTGAGCGGTACACCGAAGAGCTACAATATTGGCAAGTGAAGCAACCATATAGTCTCTCATACTGTGTCAGTACAGGGAAGCAGATATTGTCTGTGCGTAGTATAAGAACTAACTAATGAAGAACATCCATGTACGAGACTGTTCCTGTTATGGCTTCCATAAAAGCCCGTATTAATAACATATTTCAGTGTGGCCGGCTGCGGTTTGGGTGATATCTTCTTCTCTAACCGAAGTCTCTATGATATGTTAGTGCTGCATTCTTAGCGTAGTGTCAATTTGAGTCCTCATGGGACATTTCCGTTATGAAATTATTTGGCCGCAAACGTTATCCAGTCGAACATTAGACTTAATTCCCCGATTCTCACAAGAGTTTGGTTACAATGAAGTACCGAGCCATGGTAGCTGCACAGGGCTTATGATGACAAGGGCATGGGAGGACTTAGGAAACTTCACGGGTGCTGTGTTATTTGATTTCTTTTACAAGGTTGTTTATAAAGGGCATGGCCTTCGGTTATTTTGAGAAGATCATTAGGAAAGAATTGGGATTATGTTTAATTTGGGTGGAATGCAAACAAGAGGCTATAGAAGGCCAGTCGGAACTACTACTAGGGAGAGGAGAAGGAGAAGAAAGGACTGAGAAGAGGAGAAGAGAAGAGAGGGCTGAGGAGAGAAGAGGAGAAGAAAGGACTGAGAAGAGGAGAAGAAAGGACTGAGAAGAAGAAAGGACTGAGGAGAAGAGAAGAAAGGACAGGAGAGGAGAAGGAGAAAAAAGGACTGAGGAGAGGAGAAGAAAGGACTGAGAAGAGGAGAAAGAGAAAAAAGGACTGAGGAGAGGAGAAGAAAGGGCTGAGGAGAGAAGATAGAAGATGAGTGAATAGGGCAAAGATGCTAAGTAATCTCCATCCAAGCAGACCACCCTCATCAAACAAAAGCTCATTCCCTCGACATGCATCTACTCGGAGCATACCGATCAGTGCAACATGAAGACTTATCTGGTACACAAAGTCTCTTATCTCGACTCAACCTTTTTCTCGATAATCCAGTGAATGAAAGACACCGATAAGCGTGTGATTAGATAGCTGTATTTAGTTATCCATGTGTGGGTGTCGCCATATTTTTTAGGTAAACACCGTACCGTGTGGCTTATATTCTCGACACCGGATATTCTATTTATTAGAGACATTTTTTTTGCTCTGGAAACAGAAAGCACGTGCATTTGAGGAATTTCATCACTGATGAGGATAATCAATCTACTCGATGATTGGATAACCTTGAGATGGACTCTTGATCCAAGCTTTTAATAAACAAGAAATTTCGGTTTTCTATTGAGTATAATTCTTCCCAATTTTAACAGATGTTTTGAATGCGCTTTCGTTTTATTTATGGTATGTTCTTCCGCTCTTTTGTTTACCGCCTACACAGTCGACCAGTTAGAATATCCGCTCAAACTTCTCAGTCGGTAAGAACTGAGGACTCAGTTGCTTACATGTGGAAAATGATATCAGTTAGAATATATCCGCTTCTGAAACCAGCTTCTCAGTCAGCATTCATGAACGGAGGTCTTGCTTTACGTGTGGAAATCGTGATATTGTTTTGATGTAATTATGTCCTAAGCATGCAACAAGAATTACAAGATCATCAACTCTCCTGATCACTACAGATGCAGACGGCAACATTCTGGCATCGTTCCCTGAATGACCACCCCGCATGTTGCATACTACATCACGATATAGCCTCCCACGCCTGCCCTCGCAGTCATGTTTAAGCACTAAACACGACTGCGAGCGAGGAAGACTAATCACGATAATGGCTTTTGAAATCCTTTGTAATTTATCGTAATTATGCGCTCTTTTTTGTCAATCTCTATTCAAGTTTAACCCTTCAATATATAGTACACTTTGCTGTCTATCTGCTGTTACCCATACTTGACACTTTCTATGGGTTGCAGGATCCTTTATATTAACCCTTTGAGTTGTTCTCCTGCAACCTTCCACTATTTATTCGAATTATGTATTTGTGATTTATTACTTTGTGTAGAAAATAAAAACATTTGAACCTTTGATACGGCACATAACCAAGCCTGTATTCCGGCCACACAAAACGGTTTCCACTTGATATTAAAGGATCTCTTCCACTTATTTCTTTTAAAATAAAGGAATACGACTTTAAAAGACCATCACACCCTCTCTAAAACGACCAGTTAGGTCGCTAAACATCATATCAGCATGTGATTTTGTATTTGTGATCAAATTAATCAAATGGTCATCAGCGGTGTTTATTCTGTTGATTTTTTTTCGAGAAAATTCCTTGATATCTTTATCAGTTTCATTCAACATCATTTGCGTCGCTTCACTTCATCATGCCTCCAAAATAGAGCTACGATGAACTCCTGACCACGTGTCGGGTCGCAATGCATTGTACTATTTATATCAAAACATTCTATGACGTCATCTATAATGTTACCAGTCATAACAGCCACAATGGACGATGACCTTTAAGCGGGTAGATCACACTGCAGTAGTGACTAAACAGGTGGCGAAGTAACAACTCGAGTTGGCTTTTGTCTTAAAACACTGCAGTCAATTTATTATCAAGCGAATACTTTCTAATGGTTTTCGAGTTGACGAAAACGGTAGCTCAGTGGTGTGCAGATATTCTAGCCAGGAAGACTGGGGAGTTGTCATTCAAAATTCGCGGTGAAATCTGGAACCTGTGTTTTTATTTATTTATTTCATTTTTCTGATTTTTTTTAATGCAAAGTGTATCTGACTACATTGTTTTTCCCGTTCAACCAACTGAACGCTGTGACCGCTGTCCCAGCTCAACCTATATGAACTGCACAGCCAAGTTTGAAGGATATAAGTGTTCTAAAATACCACTTCAATGTGTTGATTATGGAGCGAGTTTTCTCTGCGTGTTCACCTGTCAAAGCCGTTTCTCGTTCAAAGTCAGTTTTGCGAGAAATCTCGCCTGGCGTCATGAGTGCCAAGTCAGGCTGTTGGCAGCAAACTTCGGAATTAACATTCACCGCAACTACTAGAATTTTCGTTTTTTGAAGTTAAAAATAAGCTCTTGTGGATTTGAGATTTTTGCCAAACGGGACATCCGGACTGGCTTTCATTATCTTGCAAGTTTTCTTGTTTTAAGATCAACCCACAATTCACGTTAACCGTAAGTTTTTTCCTTGTTTGTGTCATCAATGACATGATCACACACGCGTGCGTGTGTCACGCATTTTTAGAACTTTCTTTCGAGTGCGTGACATTAGTAACATGAGCACGCGTGGATCACGTGTGTAGTGGTTTTAACTGCGTCGCAAATCTCGGTAAATTTAAAGATTTGTAGTCGTCTTTGTCTGTGTGAAAGTTTATACTAACTACCCTGGTAATCAAGCACACAACATGACCTATCTATCTATCTGTCTGTCTATCTATCTATCTATCTATCTATCTATCTATCTATCTATCTATCTATCTATCTATCTATCTATCTATCTATCTATCTATCTATCTATCTATCTATCTATCTATCTATCTATCTATCTATCTATCTATCTATCTATCTATCTATCTATCTATCTATCTATCTATCTATCTATCTATCTTTTGATCTATCTATCTATCTATCTATCTATCTATCTATCTATCTATCTATCTATCTATCTATCTATCTATCTATCTATCTATCTATCTATCTATCTATCTATCTATCTATCTATCTATCTATCTATCTATCTATCTATCTATCTATCTATCTATCTATCTATTTAAACTGCGAGGCACATCGTCAGAGGAGGGATTGCATACGACGATTGCACGCGTCTTTTTGAATAAATATGATGTTGTGCCTTTTGAGTGCATAGATGATTTGACAACACACACTGCTATGCACATGGAGTCAAAACAAGGATTAACTGGCGCGCGGGTTCGGCAAGGGAGCTTTGTCAGAGATATCAGAGTAGGATGCAGTATGAATGGATTGAATGTAAAGTAAGCCCTTATTATTTGTGTACAATGGGATTGGCCATGTTTTACAAGACTGACAATGAGTTGGCATGTATGGTACAAATGAATAAAAAAAACTTGAAAGAGAAAACTTGAAAAACTTCAGTGTTTCAAAGATGGATAATGGCGGGTTTTTCATAAAGCTACGTGCTTCCTATCAATTCCTAACGTTGGATTTGTGACACTTCGATAGTTCACTATATTAGACTGATTTTAAATAATGTATGACAATTAATTTTAATTCTTTTGTCACAGAGTGGCGCGTGTGTATACTGACTCCTTTTCCCGCCATTGACTCGTTGGACGCGTTGCTCCAGGCAGTTTATATCTGAACACTTCAAATTGCTCATTAACTAGTAAATTATTTAAGGTTTTCTTTGAAATCTAAACGCACGTATAAACAACGATAACTTACTACTCCAGTTGAAAACTTCATTGACTCATAGTTAGTAGAGGGGACTGGTTGGGAAACCTTTTGTTATATGTTTTTGTTCGTTTTTTTCAACCGTGACCGTGCACAAATCTTTTGTTTTGTCATTGTTTTGCCTTAATTTGCTATGGTTGAGCAACTGAACCCAAACGTTTCTTTTGGCTGCTTGTGCGATATATTCCAATTCAAAATTAAATATATTAGAATATTTAAATAAGTAATCCAATAGAGAACATTTGGGTTCATTCATTTAGCCATTTTCTAATGAATTTGAACAAACATTGTGCACGGTCAGGACCCGTTCAACATCATAATGACATTAGGACTGAACAAAGAAATATAACAAAAGGCTTCCTAACCATTCCCTCTACTAACTATGATTGACTGAAAGGTCGTACTTTCTTTGTTTTCTTTTGGCGCGAAATTCTTGTGGCACACGCGTCCCGCCACTTGTTTAGAAGTGCCAGCTTAGTGAAGTACTCGTGGCACATTTGCCGCCAAAATTCTCCAAAACAAACCCAATATTTGACAACCATTTCGTAACTACGAAGGAATGAATAGAAACACCAGTAAGTGATCGAACTTTTACACAACCGAAACGAATGAACAAAATAAAGAATGTGACGGAGACATCATTTTTTGATGGATAATTGCTATAGTGTTTCTTTATCAGCAGAAATCGTCTGCATTTGTTTTGTATATCAGAGTGTTTGGATGCAGTATGAATGGATTGAGTGTATGTACAATGGAATCGGCCATGTTTTACAAGACTAACAATGAATATTGACAAAAGAATAGAGTAAACTTTGTAAAACAAAGAACAGTTGAAGACAGATATAGTATCGTATCCGGCTTGATTTACTCAAGTAATCTTTGATGATCCAACATTAAAAATAGTCGACTAAATGCTATCTAGACTGATTCCATAAGTCGGTCTGTTCATTCTTTGTTTGTCGATTCTGGTTTTAAAAAGAGCGAAAACAGCGACTTATGGAATCAGTCTAACTCAAATGCATGTGTGAGGCTTACGCTACGCTCTGAACTGATACACTGTCTAAACTACAACTTTACCTATGCTAACAGTTGGGTTGATATCAATCCTGAACTCAAATTATTTGACTAATAATTCCATAATTAAAGAAACTGCTAAGCTGTCCATGCAAGTCAACAAGTAACACACGTGATATATAGGTACAACCATTCAAAAAGCCAGTCAGTACAAAGAGAGCCACCTAAAAGCAAATATCTTTTTGAAACCAGTTGCATTTGTTACGCGCGGTACGCGATCGTGTCAGTTCGGTGTAAAGTAACCGGGTAAGCTATTTGCGTTCTTGGTTCGTTCATAGTTTTTACTAAAGTCTTTAAAACATCCAACTAAGCGTCATCGATGAGTTAGTTTTTGGCTGAAGTAACAAACACAACATGGCATTCAATATATTGAAATATTGCTTCATTAATAATGACTAAGTCCTCATCTCAACCGCAAGTCATTTGCATTGCATAACTTCAAAGAAGTTTTCTAGATCGATAAATTTAAACAAACTCTGTAATCCTGTGTTGTACCTGTAGGGGGTGCCAAGCATTGTCTTGCTTGTCGAGTGTGTGGATTACAGCGTTAACATTGTATGCATTAGATTTTAATAGCAAAAATATTATGACTAAAAATTACATCATTGCAGTCCGCAGAAACGCACCAAAACGTTGGATATAACGCTAAGTTAATTGCGTTTGTATTGATAAGAATTAGACTTTCATTTTAACCAATTTTTGGCTTATTTTATTATCGTGTTTAATCTGTGCGCACTGACATTGACATTGAATAGGATTTACATGTATAATGAACTCTTCCGGCTGTTGTTGTTTTTAAACAGAATACAGAAACCTCTCTAAGTTACTAGTCTAGTAACATGTTTAGATACAACTTTTACCAAGTGTTTCATAACCTTTGGACGATCAAGTTAGACCCAGGTCCCATGTTCGCGCGATGTCGCACAGCCATTCCAAAGGTCACCGTCAGACTAAAAATAAACAAGTAAATAAAACTAACTAAATAAATGACTAAAAGGATGACAATGATGTTTAGAATAGTTTCCCGCCATTTTCTAATATTTTTTTGAAGACGTTTCTCTTCGGACACCTTTCTGGATTCTTGCGTGTACCGTACCACGAGCGCTGCATTGATGTCTTCCGCCCTCTTTCTGTAGCCATGATTCATGATTCATAGCTAACTTTTATTTATTCCATGATCAGATAGTCACTTAACATAGTGAATACACGCCTCAGAATGCTAACGTGCAATAAATATAGAGTGGTTTTCATAAACTCGTGATCTAGAAACTATTTGTTAGTGTAATAGTCAAATGAAAACGGAAACAATGGAATTAAGAGTGTACAATGCGTATCAACCTAATGTCTTTTTCGCGGGCCGGTTTATGAAAACCAATCTACAAAATAATATTATTAAGCATGAAATAACTGAAACAAAAGACAACTTAAGTCGATCTATCAGCCATGTAAACTATATTTTGTGATAGTCACACGCAAGTCTTGATGATATCAGTCATGAAACGGAATGTCGAAATACTCTGAATGTCTTGTGAAAACATACAAAACCATGACAATAATGCAGACAAATCTACCGGCAAAACGTGTTCTTTAAAATTTTATCATGAGAGAAGATGAACGCAACGTGGCTAACCGTCAGCGGTTGACATGGACAGTATGACGTCATACCGTCACATAAGTTGTCCAGTAATTCCAGTCACGTGATTGACACAAAACCTGCCAATTCGGATCATTGTTAAGCTTGTTCTAGATAAGACTTTCTCAAGATAAACTGAACGACTGAATGAATGAAAACCTTTATTTAAGCAGGGTAGTCCCTTCAGTACTGCTATCAATGGGAGCACTACTATAAAATAATTAATGCAGTATTTATAGATTCTTTCAAATTTTGCGGCCACCGTTTTACGTTTGACTACCACCGATAAGCTTCGACTGACTCAGTGCAGCATGACTTCAGGCAAGAAAACGCCACCATTGTTCAGACAACATCTCCAGTCGATAAAAATAGCCTCTAGTGTATTCATGATTCTTAATTCACATTGAAAGTTGAGTTTCTGACTCCATGGCGGCCGCCATCTTGAATTGTGATGACGTCAGTCCGTCACACGGTTGCTCGACTAGTACAGTGTTGATAACAGTCAAGTCATTATTTAGAGTCGTTTTCGTATGAGTGGGAAACCTGGTACGGAATCGAAGACATTCTATTCAACCAATCACAGCGTGCAAAATCATTGCGCGACCATGCAATCAGAATGCTTGGACACGTATACACGATCACCGCACGGCACGAACCGTAACGTAGCTAATTCCCACTCATATGAAAATGACTCTATTATCAGTCAAATATGATCATACGTTCAACTGTCGAGCAAACCTTGTGACGTCATCAACCATTCAAGATGGCGGCCTCCCAGGATATCAAGGCCGTTGACTATCAATGCGAATTAAAAATCAAGAGACCATTAGAGGCAATTACATACAAATATAGATATATAAATACGAATAGATATATTAGAGGCAATTACATACGAATAGAAACATTATAGGGCCAGGGAATCTTTATCAAGTCGGGCTGAACTTTTCAAATATGAAGGTCGACTTGAATATTTAACGTAGTAGTGTAGTAACTATAACATTCCCAATCGATCATAATAAGTACATGAAAGTAAACTTGTACACCAAGAAATGCATTGCGGTCGTGGTTGGCCTGTTTCCAGTGTTAGCAACGTTTTTGCCCCGGCTGTACGCGTAGTGCAGTGTTACACGAGCTATGTTGTTCTATCGATGTAATTATCCTAAAGGCCCTCACAGACGAACACATTTTCTATGACAATTAAGTGTTCGTGTGTATGAACAACAACTTTTCTTTGTGCCTTGACAAGTTTTATTTGCTCGTGTGAGCGAATAAACAAGTTTTCTTGCTCGTCCGTAAGGGCCTAAGTATATGTTGTTATAGAGTACGTACAACCAGGGTTTCTTGGTGAGTTTTACGTTTCACTTTTTTAATAAAAATGAATGCTTATGAACCCTCTCGGAAAAAAAATCATTATTATTACTCGGGCCCTTCCGAAGGAAGCCCGAGTTATAAAATGGGTTTTTCGGTAGTAGTAGTAGTAGTTTTGTTCGGTCAAAGAATGACGAAAGTATGCGACGTATTTAATCGTATCGAGTTTCAAGATTACTCAGCAGATAAGAAAAAACAAACGACACACAGGACTCAAGTAGATTTGAATCTTAGTTTTGAAAGCAGCTGTAGATCTTCAAGCTATTAAAGGTCAGGATTCTAGTTATAATTAAACTCACGACCAGCGATGTAACTACATCTATTGACAGAAAGCTATATGTACAGAAGTCATGCAAACAATCGAGCCAGTCGAGTTATTTTCAGTAACTCACGATGGATGTTTATTTTATTCCACGTTTGAAAAATTCAGTACGATTACAGTTGTGTGATCCTTGTGTGAGTCATACATCTTTTTACTGAACCGCCGCGTAGCGCTATTTAGAACAGAATTTCCACGCTCAAAACAGGTCAGTGAACGGCAAAAATACAATCGAAATCAAAACGTCCTTAGATTTTAGGGATCTATTACAGAAGAAGACGCTCAGTGACGAGGGAGACTATTTCGGTCGGTGATTCATAGATAAAGATCTCCGACTCTTCAAGAGTACGCTGTCGTACGTCTTTAAACGTATTTGAGGTCACTTGAGGTCACATCTTAAATCTAACAGAAGCAGCTTTTGATTTTTAATCGATAATTCCTTTCTGATTACTCGGGCCCTTCCGAAGGAAGCCCGAGTTAGAAAATGCGTTTTTCGGTAGTAGTTTTTTTAGGCTCAAGAATGACGAAAGTATGCGACGTATTTAATCGTATCCGGAGTTTCAAGATTACTCAGCAGATAAGAACAAACCACACACACAGGACTAAAGTAGATTATAAATCTTAGTTTTGAAAGCAACATGTCGTTAATAATCCGTTACTGAGCAGCTTCGTATTATGTCTCTGAAGCTAGAGAGCAAGGGTTTGATTTTTCAGTAGATTTTGTTTAGATAGCTAATATCGCTTTGCTTGCTGCCTGACTGTCGTAACGCGAGGGCGTTATCGGAACCATCTGACCTATGCAACCTCAAGACGTATCATGTTCGTACTCATCCGACTCATAGTCACCCTCGTCACTCAACTGTCACTGATTGTCATGACGTCAGAGAAATGATATTGTATTGAAGAAGATGTCCTTGTTTTATTCGACGTTCGAACCGTAACTCGAACCCGAACTCGAACTCGATTCCAAACTCGACGTTTCGGGATCTGAAGCTAGAGAGGGGGCCTTTACACGAACTCATCAAAATCAAATCAATTGAACTCAAAGTCAAAAGGTAATCAAATGAACTCAAAGTCAAAGGCAAATCAAATGAACTCGACACATACATGTATATACAGTCTCCCTCGTCACGCAACTGTCAGTCATTGTCAGGTCTCTCCTCACGCAACTGACATTGTCCTTGTCATAAGCCCGAGTGTACGCTCATTGAGCGTCTTGTTTCGAGATAAATCGAACAAGATCTTTCAATGTATAGGCAGAGACAGCAGATTGGTCGAGCTTTGTCACATCCGTACCGTAGTCTGAATCAACTGGATGTTTCAAAGATACGAAGTTCGACTTTCCTCTGCGTATTAAACGAAGAAACCAAAGACGTTATCAGAACCGTCTGACCATGAATATGAACCTCAACTGGACGTTCCAAGTACGTGCTACGGAAATACGATTCGGAGATTTTTATCTATGCTCACCGACACATATATACATAGTCTCCCTCGTCACGCAACTGTCAGTCATTGTCAGGTCCCTCCTCACGCAACTGACATTGTCCTTGTCATAAGCCTGAGTGTACGCTCATTGAGCGTCTTGTTATTATTACGAAGCGGCCAGGCAAACTTCACTGAAGGGTCTGACAAAGAAGCCAACAGTAGGCCCATCACGTGACATTTACCGTACACAATCTTGTGTTTTCGACGCTATGGTTGAGTAACTAGGCTAGGCCTTGGATTTTGTTGGCTAAACTTTTGATATATGCAAAATAATCTGTGCACGGTCATAACCAACCATTATTTCTTTTTAATAATTAATTTATATTTATGTATTTCTTTTTATTATTCTTATATCTATGGTTTTGAGTGGCAGCAGCCTCGAAAATGTCTATTGTCAACTTTAGCAACGCTAGCTATACATTTTTAAACCATCACTTTCACCTTATCGGATACGCACAGTTATCAGGATTGATTATTTTATAGAGCACACAATAGTTCAGTCAGTTTTCCTAAGACTTACAACCCGAGCAGCACTCGGTAGTATTCAGTGTTCAACTTCAAAATTGGGGTGGATTATACAAGGCTTGAAACCTGACACCCCCAGCAGTATGACAACCATCTATAACTGTTAGGTGGCAGAAAGCCATTCATTCATCGAATCAAAGAAAAACAAGCTTTACTGCATGATTGTTTAATTTCAGTCAAACTCGCGGCCCTTCAAAACCCTGAAATCAATGTATTAAGGAACTTATGGCTTCCCTTACGGTATTTTATTCTTGGAAGCATGTTTTATCGGCAAGCGGGTTAGCCATTTCAAGTAGCTAGCCAGATTATGAATGTACTGAAAATCTGGTTTGATCAGACAAGATCTTGTTTTGTCGATAAACATTCTTTGTAAACATAAAAGCTCATAAAAACAAAGATGTTTTGATCTGTGTCTTTATTGCTAAAACACATTTTGGTAAACAGCCAATCCCTTTATGTACGAACAATAGGCCATCATACATAATGGTATGCATCCACCTTTTGGGCTAAGATATTGTACATACCCATCCATAGTATTAAACATGCTCGACTAAAATAAGTCTTGTAGTTCGTTTCTACTAACAAGAGGATAGAAGAACCACCTGTTTTAGTTCATTTAGCAGGTGATTGTATTCACAAGTAAATGAGGTCAATATACATTCACTTGAAGGTCAATATCGAGATTAAGTAGACGCGTGCGCCATGATCCTTACCGCCATTTAACCAGACTAGATTAACAATTGCCACGCGCGTGCGGTGCCACAAGTCTTTCCCGCCAAAATATCCCGAAGCGTATTCTAACAATAGGACGCGTGTGGCTTTTTTCCGCCATACATACCTTCAGGTGGAACGTCTGGTACAATTGGACATGTATGTACCGAAAGTAAAGTTCCTTCTATATTCCACCAAATTTACAATTGCGTTGAATGTTTTTGCTAGCTGTGTAGCCGGCCCTCTCTTCTCCCCCAGAGCCGGCCACGCAGGCTATGTTTTTGCTGGAGAAATTATCATTTTCAATATCATTCACGAAATGATATGGTGTTTTGAACAATGGCTCAGTTTTAATGTCCGTTTTACCTTACCGGCTAACCATCAGGGGCGTAGCGTGCATATACGCCCGTACGCACGTGCGTACAATTTAAAATCCTTAATATATGTATATATTATAAAAAACATAAAAATATTGAAAATAAAATGAAATCTAGGACAAAATCTTAACAGCTCACGGCAGATTACTTGCTGGAAACTACTCACAGAAGGCAGGAAAATGCTATTTTGGAGACCCTATACCTCAAAAAAGTTTCGGGGAGCATACCCCCGCATCCTACTACGAGCTCGCACCTTCGCCGCTCGTCAGATTGTGTCCCCCAATACATTTCCCCTTTCAGTCAGTCATTGTAGGCATGTATAATGATGATTGTAGTTAGTACAGTTTCAAACAAAATAAATACCAAAAAACTGGCTTCGCCTCGGGTTATTATATCGCTATATATAACGGTAGCGGTATATATAACCTGTTTACATAAATCCTTTAACCAATACTCATAAATCATTTACACAACCTATACATAAATCATTTTCTGAATCCTTTATATAACCTTTACATAAATCCCCCCATAAAACTGAGTGATAAATGCATTTTACTATGTATTTACGTAGCGAGAAAGTCCGCAGGGTAGCTGGAAAACGAAGAAAATGGTATTTCCAAGGCTCTAGATTTCTAAATTTTCAGGGAGGCAAGCCCCCTCACCCCTCTAGAAGCTCACGCCTTCGGCGCTCGTTGCTATGTGCGTACATTGCAAAAAAAGCACGCTACGCCCCTGACCGTTCTTAGTGTTGATCCACCGATCGACTTAGTTGAAGACGTTTTAACTTAGCAAGCAAATTATTCAGTGATTTTTTTTCTACCCGGCAGAGAAAATAAAGCTTTCTTAGCTTTTTAACTCGTGGATTGCGTAGCGTTATTGGGATGAGTTTGGAGAGGGCAAAATGGGCTCCACAATTGTAAACTCGTTCACAGGGCTCTCTCATTTCATACAAAACGGCGGCCATTGGCATTCTTTTTCTCTTCCCCTTCGCCCCTCCCCCTCCCTCGTTCCTTCCCCTCCCCCCTCCTAAAAACCGCCAAGCAACACAGGTTACCATTGGCATCGACAGTATTTTATCGGGTTTTAGGCATTCAACCCTGGAAATACCCTGAGAACCAATGGACTATGTATACTCTAAACAAACCAGCTTGCAAGCGACAAATACTCAGTGCGCTGATAGAGTATAAAAGTTTACAAAGCATTCAAGGAGGACAAGGAGGATCCTTCTGCAGGTACCGGTCACAGTGTACGCAATTCAATAGAAACAACAAAAGACTCCAAGTTATTCACAATAGAACGAAGCTAATACAGAACAATAGGTTTGCGGTACGTGCAGAAAGACCCGAGGATCGAGCGTGATGGAATATTCAAGAGACCAATATTAACCTATGATCTTCTCAGTGTCACTGACTTGAATCACATGGCAGTTTCCTTTGTCGTCTTCGAAGGAGAAAGAGAAGATAAATGTCGGAGTTCAGTTTATTAGTGGGACAAACTAAGCCGTTTTTGGACGCCTTCTACTGATCATGAAGTGAATTATCGGGTATAAAGTGTTTCACCTTAATTGTTTCACAAGGCAAAAAAGATACCAAAAAGTACTGAGAACTGTACTATTTTTATGTATTTTTTGCTGTAAAATGCGTACTGCCCCACCTTGAATTTTGGGTCCTGTTTCATATCATTGTTTCACTCTCTGTATGTACTAAACGATCTATGTAGTGGTAGTAGTAGTTTAGTAGTTTATTATGGCGTCATTATTCGATTTATTGGTTTATTTTCGTTTGTAAAAGCTATTCAACACCCGTGTAAACATGGTGAAGATCAACTCGATCGCCTTCAAAATACTTTATTTCGAAGTCTAGATGAAAAATAGACAACACAGATATAAATATTTATGTGCTAATTAATTAATTAACTAAGGGTGGGGCAGCAATAAGATCGGGTTATAGTTTTTATATTGACATATATTTTCTACTATATAGTTATCACACATAGTCACTATTTATGTTACATTTCTGCATATAAGGATATTTTCCTGTTTGTTATTTTATTCCGATAATCTATTCTTGTAATACTTAATATTATTTATTATTATTATTTATAGGGATATTTTAATGGGTTGGGTAGATAGGTGTCTCCAATTAGTTTCTTGTAAACTAGAAAACATGACCGACGGTAATAAAGTTATTATTAAAAGTTTATTATTATTATCAATCATTGAACTTTACTTCTTGAATACATTTTACCGTAATGTTCAAATATTTTCGCTCTAAGAACGAAATCGAAATGTAAAACATACGGCATATTGCTGGTAATACACGTCACGGTGGCCATCTTGGTTGAACTTCAACAAAAGATTGCTCATTAGTGTCTATTGTTTGTTCAACCAACATGGCCGCCGTGTCTTTATCTCTTGATTTGCAAACCAAGAGATAACAAATATACATGTGCTGATCATGCCCTAATAATGTCTTCTTCAAGGCGTTCCTCGTCACTCACATACGGGAATCCACGAGTTCTCCAATGGGTGCCTTTGATTTCTCTTAGGAAAACATTGCTGGTTTGTATACTCCTATTAACGTCTTCTTCAAGGCGTTCCTCGTCACTCACATACGGGAATCCACGAGTTCACCAATGGATGCCTTTGATTTCTCTTAGGAAAACATTGCTGGTTTGTATACACCTATTAACGTCTTCTTCAAGGCGTTCCTCGTCACTCACATACGGGAATCCACGAGTTCACCAACGGGTGCCTTTGACTTCTCTTAGGAAAACATTGCTGGTTTGTATATACCTATTAACGTCTTCTTCAAGGCGTTCCTCGTCACTCACATACGGGAATCCACGAGTTCACCAACGGGTGCCTTAATTTGATTTCTCTTAGGAAAACATTGCTGGTTTGTATACACCTATTTCAAAAAATGTTGTCGAGGATATTATATAAAGAACTGATTTATGATAATAGCTTGAATAGCCAAAAATGGTACTCCCTGTAAGAAAAGCTGTATGATATTGTAACTATTTGAATAAGCCACTTCACGCTGTCGTCCGCCATTTTGAATTGGGACAAACGCGGCAAAATTTATAGAAAACTTGCCGTAATTCCGCTCGATTCCGTTGGATTTTTAAAAACTTACCATTTTAGAAAATATGTTTTCTTTGTTATTTATGACCTATAATATGATGGGTATTGGAAGGCTACAAATCGAGAAAAAAAGATCTTTGTTTTCAAAATAAAACGTTCGTCACGTGAATATGCAAATTAGCTCGAAATTTTAAGATACATTCGTGAAAAGAAGATTGAATCGCAAAAGGTAGTTAAAACACCTACATTGGTCTTATTTTCAGTCCGACAACTGACATGCATGCCTGCTAACTATCGAAGTTTAAATTTTGAAAATCCAACAAAATTGAGCGGAGTTATGGCAAGTCAAATCGATCCAGATTTCTATAAATTTTGCCGCGTTTGTCCCAATTCAAAATGGCGGACGACAGCGTGAAGTGGCTTATTCAAACAAGCCAAGACAAATTTTGAATCGAATTTTCTCAGCTAGGCATCCACGACATTCAAGCTGTTACCATAATGCAGTTCGGTCTTGGAATGACTGTTGTCTTCGACAACCTTTTTTGGTGAAATAGGTGTATAGCTGTCAGGTCGGCATTTAAGAAAACTACGACCAAAAGGAATTCTGGGATATGTAAACACTCACTAAATGAACATCGTCAAATCAAAACCCTTTCTATGTATCCCTACTTGTAGTTTCAGGCTGAACTATTCTTGGATTTTGAAAAACTCGTATTGGTCGTATTGCTACAACGTTTATGCAACTTAGGTGTATATACATAAATACCTATATTTATTTATTTATTTATTGTTATATAGTGACGCTTACAGTGACCCCACTTGACCGAAGGGCGTGGCAACTTAGAATACCCCACTGTAAAGACACTTGGCAAATATAGCCATGGTAGTGTTTAATCAACTTTACTTAATCACATTACACTACCATGTGGTTGTCTACTTACTTAATCTCTCCTAACGTACACACGAAACATTCTCGGGACCACTGAGCTCCTACGTCTGACTTAGCGAGGTGTAGTTCACGCGCACAGTTAATGCGCTTTAGTCACCCTGACAGGAAGCTTTTCTCAGAAATCAATTCTCACCACAAGTCGATCAGCACATCTCAGTTCACCGAGCTATAATCCTCACTTATACCCACGGAGGCGACCCGATCGTGCGTTCATTTAGCAGACCGTGCGTATAGTATTGATTTAGATTTAGTTTGTAATTCTGATACAACACTGCCGCTCATGTTCAGTACTGAACACTACGTAAAAGGTATAGCATGTGTACGAACTTTTAACTGCGTTTTCGGCCACACCTTTCCGAACTAAGAATCGTATCAACCAAATTAGTTCCAAACTGATATAAAGACTATAGTTCGCTGTTTATCATTTATCAACACATAACATGCACGCAATCTAGGCATTTGTTTTTCACTGTCTGGATTTAGGTGTACAAGTACTGCCACGATGAATGCGTTAATTAAGCCGAATCTACACGAGCAAATTTTCCTTGACAAGTTTTCCCTGATAAGGAAGACTTGCTCGTGTAGACGACAAAAACATCGCCAATTTTTCCTTGTCAAGGAAAACTTGTCAAGCCGGAAAACTTGTTCGTGTCAGATGCGGCTTTACACTCGCAGTATGTACTTGAGATCTCATCAGTAGATATTACTTCGTAGCCATTTTTCACGAAGCATTACAGATTGAAACAATCATATCACCCGCTTGGCAGTAAATTAAATGTCAAACGCGTTCACTGGTTACAGGGCTGTCGAACGAGTATAGCGTGCGGGCAGGACATGGTGTTCGTCACGTCAATAACACGTTATCCTCAATTCGGCAAATCATTTCAAATCGCAATTCAAGTCACTAATTTTCTTTCCATGTCTGTGAGAAGAGCTCGACTAGTTCGCGCTGATATCGTGTCTCTATGCTGAATAAGATATAGATGATTTTAGAAAGTTCATGATAAACAAGTCACAGTTTGCGGTATATAAATATCAATTAAAATCATAGCGATAAATACAACCACCTGTACAATTACCAAACGCTACATTCCTTTGCCTGGATACGTGTCTCGCTTCATCGCCATCACGTTGTACTATTAGTTAATAGTCGATGGATTAAGTCTCTAATCGCATCACGTAATGTTAGTAGAAACACTTCCAACACGTAGTTTGGATAATAAATACTTGATCATGTAAACGGTAGGCTAACACCGTGTGATCTGACAAGTGACTACTGATAACTACAGTGATTTCCAGTTGTAATGTTAGCACGCATGCGTAGAACTAACTGATGACATGTCAACTTGTACATCGCTGAAAACATTAAAAGTCGTGAACTAGAAAAGTTCCAACTTGTACAACTAGTCCAATGATTGTAAGTTTATGAGATGTTAACGATGTTTTCGTTGATAAACAACAGATGATGTTGTTGACACCATGTTTGTCTTGAGTAGGTGGAAGTAACCACCTGTCTTCTTGCTCTCATTAATACACCGGTTTCGAGTTGTTTAGACACCTTTGTACTCCTTCACAAAAGATGCATATGCTCAGTGTTAGCTTCAATTCAGTGCAAATTAATCACAATTACCTACGAAAACGAGAAAGGTGTTAAATTGGACAATAACAACCTCTGGATTGAGGCTAAGGCTGAGCAAAACTTGAGTATTTCTGAGACTGTGGCCTCACCCTTAGTAAAAGACCAATCAACAAAAGATTCTTTCATATTGTAGCATGAGGTTTGTCTGATTCTCAGTTAGATAACGTTGATTATTTGTCAAGTAGAATCATTGTGTTCAAGTATTGTAGTGTTGGTACGTTATCATATTGTAAGCACGTGAACACGCAAAGGTTGCCAGCTGTAACTGACACAACACGTATATACTCACATGGTTACAAAGCAGCTTGTACTTTAATCCTGTCACTGAATCACTGACGTCACGTAAAGTCCTCAACAAAATACCACAGGTAGCCCAATACCTAGCCTTCTCCGCAGGCATCACTGTACGTACGGGAGATTTTTGGGTTCTTTGGTCTTGGGCTTCCTGGCAAGTCCCTCTCGGCCTTCGACCTCGCAGGGAGCCCATCCCATCTCGGCCTTCGATTCGGCCTTGCATGCACGTTGCCTGTGGTGGAGGCTACACAATACC
Organism: Actinostola sp. cb2023; assembly: GCA_033675265.1. Classification (NCBI taxonomy): domain Eukaryota; kingdom Metazoa; phylum Cnidaria; class Anthozoa; order Actiniaria; family Actinostolidae; genus Actinostola; species Actinostola sp. cb2023. The sequence goes on from JAUJYZ010001347.1 coordinate 239,075, forward strand.
ATAGTTAAGGGAGGATTAACATATTTCGTTGTCATAGTAATTCGTTGCTATGCAGGGCTTGAGTGAGAAGAATTAACATCATTTTAGTTCATTTTAGTACACATTGTCAACAAATTCCACCTTCAAATTCAAACATGTCTTCAAAAAAGTCACATAATCCAGAATGTAACCTCGCCAAATTCCTAGGAATGCACTGCGCATGATCAAAAAGTTATGGACAAAAATGTCGTTGATAAATTCAAAGAAACTGCCATTAAAAAAATAATATTCATCGAAACACAAAACGCATGCTCAGTCTTCTGCGTCTAGATCTAAAGTTTTAGATTATACCAAAATTTATTTGATTCATCAAAACCCTATGAAAAACGGCGGGTTTTTTTACGATGTGATGACGTCATAAGGACGTACGTGATGACGTCATCACATGTCGAACTACTACCCTTAACTAACACATTCCAAAAGTTTCATGCCTTGTGTATTGATTTTAAGAGTTTTATGAGCCTTCAAAGTTTCCCTAGCAACGGGCCAAATAAATATGTTAATCCAAAAGGACATTTAAAAACGAAATTCTGTTCGATCTGAATGAGATTCAAATACTGTTTTTTTTTTAATATGGATAAAATGGACCATTCTACAAAACCAAGGAGGCAAAGGTCTGGAGTTCGAGTCTCACTGGAGTCGATCTCTTTGTTCTGTTTTTTATTTCCTTCTTTTTTTAGCGCGTTTCATTTTCTCTCTTTTCTCTTGATCTTTTCTTTTAGTTTGATTGTTTTCATTTTTGTCAAATTTGTCTTTTGAAATAAAAAAGTTTTGATTTTGACAAGGCAAAGCACAGGAATCCCAATAATATATCTATGCAATCTGGTCGGGCATTAGGATTTTAAAACGATAGCTTTACCGTAAGTTCTGAAGTTTCGTTGATCGTGTGTCAGCAAGTTTTCTTTGACAATTTTCTATAGTGACAAGGTTTTCTTGCTCGTGTAGATGATGAACAAGTTTACCTAGCTTGAATAACATTTCAATTATAACCAAAGCCAGAGAATAAAACACTGCAGCCGGCAAGCAACGAGTAAGAAAGAAGGAAACAAATGATAAAGATCTACATTTTGTAAGCGTTGAACCACTTCAGTTCTCTGTAATAAATACTCGACTGAATAAAGCCACACGGCCGCTGGTTTCTTTATGTAAGCATCGGTGTATTGATTTTAATACTGTCGTCCCCGCGGGCTTTTGTCAATTCCAAACCTTATCACGTGACGTCCCTAAGGACTATTACACTACGTATTAACATATCAATGAAGCTTCACCGAATAGACTACAAAAATCGCACCTTAATATAATATGAGTGACTAGATGGAGCAATGGTCTAATAGGGTTTATCTGAAGTTATGGCTTAGGGGCCGGATATACCCTCCCTCACTGGCCTTTTGATTAGGACCTAGTTTTATGTAGTACCGGGATAGCGCGGGCGGGGCCGAAATCTTCACCCTTTACGTAAATCGATTCGATGTCTCAGCTTCTTAGAATGTCTTGGGAGAATCGTCCCATTTTTTCTTTTTTCTTTCACTTTCTCACGATTCATTTTGTTTGCTTTCTCTTGATAAGGGAGGGGTGGGAGAGTACTAGCACTGAAGGCCGATCGCAAGCATTGATTCAGCAGGCACGAGTTCGAGCCTTGTCGAAGTCGATTTTTTTCTTCTTTTTTTTTTCCTTTCTTTTTTCCTACTTTCTTTCTTTCTATCTTTCTTTCTATCTTTCTTTACTTTTCCTCATTTATAATAGTTCATCATATAAGGAATCAGAACAAAAATTATGGAAACAATTTAATAAATTATTATTATTATTTCGATTTTCTTACCGGATTCGCGACCGAATATTGCATGCACAGGGAGCCCAATATTCAGATCTTCGTTTCTTTTGTTGACAGATGACTCTCTCTTTCTCTCTCTTTTAGTTATTTATTATTTATTATTTTATTATTTTATTGATTGATTGGTTGATTTGATTTGATTTTAGTTATTTATTTTATTTATAAGTTTATTTCATCGTATCAAACGACCGGGATTCCTTTGTTAAACTAGTGCCAGTACTTATCAAGCGAGGTTGGATATGACTTGGAACGCCTGGTGATAAAGGTAGAAACAGCTCCATTTCGTTCTCTTTATTCACTCTGTTTGGTCACCTAATGGCTCTATTTACAAGGATCATTGCAAGACGTAGTTTGACTGCAGCCAATAGTAAGTGTTTAAAGTTAAATCTTGTGAGTTTTGTAACTGATTTTGAGTTTATTCACGTGCTTATAAACATGGCAGTTTTTCTTGGAAAGTGTGATTGATCACAAAGATCATTTTTATTTTGTAAACCTATAATAAATTACCAGTAATGTTTGTTATTTACTGAGCAGAGCTTGCCTGCATGACCTAGAGTCCTTTCTCTGCCCTGTAAAGCTATTAAACCTAGTTACCAGTAATGTTTGTTATGTACTGAGCAGAGCTTGCCTGCATGACCTAGAGTCCTTTCTCTGCCCTGTAAAGCTATTAAACCTAGTTACCAGTAATGTTTGTTATGTACTGAGCAGAGCTTGCCTGCATGACCTAGAGTCCTTTCTCTGCCCTGTAAAGCTATTAAACCTAGTTACCAGTAATGTTTGTTATGTACTGAGCAGAGCTTGCCTGCATGACCTAGAGTCCTTTCTCTGCCCTGTAAAGCTATTAAACCTAGTTACCAGTAATGTTTGTTATGTACTGAGCAGAGCTTGCCTGCATGACCTAGAGTCCTTTCTCTGCCCTGTAAAGCTATTAAACCTAGTTACCAGTAATGTTTGTTATGTACTGAGCAGAGCTTGCCTGCATGACCTAGAGTCCTTTCTCTGCCCTGTAAAGCTATTAAACCTAGTTACCAGTAATGTTTGTTATGTACTGAGCAGAGCTTGCCTGCATGACCTAGAGTCCTTTCTCTGCCCTGTAAAGCTATTAAACCTAGTTACCAGTAATGTTTGTTATTTACTGAGCAGAGCTTGCCTGCATGACCTAGAGTCCTTTCTCTGCCCTGTAAAGCTATTAAACCTAGTTACCAGTAATGTTTGTTATTTACTGAGCAGAGCTTGCCTGCATGACCTAGAGTCCTTTCTCTGCCCTGTAAAGCTATTAAACCTAGTTACCAGTAATGTTTGTTATGTACTGAGCAGAGCTTGCCTGCATGACCTAGAGTCCTTTCTCTGCCCTGTAAAGCTATTAAACCTAGTTACCAGTAAATGTTTGTTATGTACTGAGCAGAGCTTGCCTGCATGACCTAGAGTCCTTTCTCTGCCCTGTAAAGCTATTAAACCTAGTTACCAGTAATGTTTGTTATGTACTGAGCAGAGCTTGCCTGCATGACCTAGAGTCCTTTCTCTGCCCTGTAAAGCTATTAAACCTAGTTACCAGTAATGTTTGTTATGTACTGAGCAGAGCTTGCCTGCATGACCTAGAGTCCTTTCTCTGCCCTGTAAAGCTATTAAACCTAGTTACCAGTAATGTTTGTTATGTACTGAGCAGAGCTTGCCTGCATGACCTAGAGTCCTTTCTCTGCCCTGTAAAGCTATTAAACCTAGTTACCAGTAATGTTTGTTATGTACTGAGCAGAGCTTGCCTGCATGACCTAGAGTCCCTTTCTCTGCCTGTAAAGCTATTAAACCTAGTTACCAGTAATGTTTGTTATGTACTGAGCAGAGCTTGCCTGCATGACCTAGAGTCCTTTCTCTGCCCTGTAAAGCTATTAAACCTAGTTACCAGTAATGTTTGTTATGTACTGAGCAGAGCTTGCCTGCATGACCTAGAGTCCTTTCTCTGCCCTGTAAAGCTATTAAACCTAGTTACCAGTAATGTTTGTTATGTACTGAGCAGAGCTTGCCTGCATGACCTAGAGTCCTTTCTCTGCCCTGTAAAGCTATTAAACCTAGTTACCAGTAATGTTTGTTATGTACTGAGCAGAGCTTGCCTGCATGACCTAGAGTCCTTTCTCTGCCCTGTAAAGCTATTAAACCTAGTTGCCTGCATGACCTAGAGTCCTTTCTCTGCCCTGTAAAGCTATTAAACCTAGTTACCAGTAATGTTTGTTATGTACTGAGCAGAGCTTGCCTGCATGACCTAGAGTCCTTTCTCTGCCCTGTAAAGCTATTAAACCTAGTTACCAGTAATGTTTGTTATGTACTGAGCAGAGCTTGCCTGCATGACCTAGAGTCCTTTCTCTGCCCTGTAAAGCTATTAAACCTAGTTACCAGTAATGTTTTGTTATGTACTGAGCAGAGCTTGCCTGCATGACCTAGAGTCCTTTCTCTGCCCTGTAAAGCTATTAAACCTAGTTACCAGTAATGTTTGTTATGTACTGAGCAGAGCTTGCCTGCATGACCTAGAGTCCTTTCTCTGCCCTGTAAAGCTATTAAACCTAGTTACCAGTAATGTTTGTTATGTACTGAGCAGAGCTTGCCTGCATGACCTAGAGTCCTTTCTCTGCCCTGTAAAGCTATTAAACCTAGTTACCAGTAATGTTTGTTATGTACTGAGCAGAGCTTGCCTGCATGACCTAGAGTCCTTTCTCTGCCCTGTAAAGCTATTAAACCTAGTTACCAGTAATGTTTGTTATGTACTGAGCAGAGCTTGCCTGCATGACCTAGAGTCCTTTCTCTGCCCTGTAAAGCTATTAAACCTAGTTACCAGTAATGTTTGTTATGTACTGAGCAGAGCTTGCCTGCATGACCTAGAGTCCTTTCTCTGCCCTGTAAAGCTATTAAACCTAGTTACCAGTAATGTTTGTTATGTACTGAGCAGAGCTTGCCTGCATGACCTAGAGTCCTTTCTCTGCCCTGTAAAGCTATTAAACCTAGTTACCAGTAATGTTTGTTATGTACTGAGCAGAGCTTGCCTGCATGACCTAGAGTCCTTTCTCTGCCCTGTAAAGCTATTAAACCTAGTTACCAGTAATGTTTGTTATGTACTGAGCAGAGCTTGCCTGCATGACCTAGAGTCCTTTCTCTGCCCTGTAAAGCTATTAAACCTAGTTACCAGTAATGTTTGTTATGTACTGAGCAGAGCTTGCCTGCATGACCTAGAGTCCTTTCTCTGCCCTGTAAAGCTATTAAACCTAGTTACCAGTAATGTTTGTTATGTACTGAGCAGAGCTTGCCTGCATGACCTAGAGTCCTTTCTCTGCCCTGTAAAGCTATTAAACCTAGTTACCAGTAATGTTTGTTATGTACTGAGCAGAGCTTGCCTGCATGACCTAGAGTCCTTTCTCTGCCCTGTAAAGCTATTAAACCTAGTTACCAGTAATGTTTGTTATGTACTGAGCAGAGCTTGCCTGCATGACCTAGAGTCCTTTCTCTGCCCTGTAAAGCTATTAAACCTAGTTACCAGTAATGTTTGTTATGTACTGAGCAGAGCTTGCCTGCATGACCTAGAGTCCTTTCTCTGCCCTGTAAAGCTATTAAACCTAGTTACCAGTAATGTTTGTTATGTACTGAGCAGAGCTTGCCTGCATGACCTAGAGTCCTTTCTCTGCCCTGTAAAGCTATTAAACCTAGTTACCAGTAATGTTTGTTATGTACTGAGCAGAGCTTGCCTGCATGACCTAGAGTCCTTTCTCTGCCCTGTAAAGCTATTAAACCTAGTTACCAGTAATGTTTGTTATGTACTGAGCAGAGCTTGCCTGCATGACCTAGAGTCCTTTCTCTGCCCTGTAAAGCTATTAAACCTAGTTACCAGTAATGTTTGTTATGTACTGAGCAGAGCTTGCCTGCATGACCTAGAGTCCTTTCTCTGCCCTGTAAAGCTATTAAACCTAGTTACCAGTAATGTTTGTTATGTACTGAGCAGAGCTTGCCTGCATGACCTAGAGTCCTTTCTCTGCCCTGTAAAGCTATTAAACCTAGTTACCAGTAATGTTTGTTATGTACTGAGCAGAGCTTGCCTGCATGACCTAGAGTCCTTTCTCTGCCCTGTAAAGCTATTAAACCTAGTTACCAGTAATGTTTGTTATGTACTGAGCAGAGCTTGCCTGCATGACCTAGAGTCCTTTCTCTGCCCTGTAAAGCTATTAAACCTAGTTACCAGTAATGTTTGTTATGTACTGAGCAGAGCTTGCCTGCATGACCTAGAGTCCTTTCTCTGCCCTGTAAAGCTATTAAACCTAGTTACCAGTAATGTTTGTTATGTACTGAGCAGAGCTTGCCTGCATGACCTAGAGTCCTTTCTCTGCCCTGTAAAGCTATTAAACCTAGTTACCAGTAATGTTTGTTATGTACTGAGCAGAGCTTGCCTGCATGACCTAGAGTCCTTTCTCTGCCCTGTAAAGCTATTAAACCTAGTTACCAGTAATGTTTGTTATGTACTGAGCAGAGCTTGCCTGCATGACCTAGAGTCCTTTCTCTGCCCTGTAAAGCTATTAAACCTAGTTACCAGTAATGTTTGTTATGTACTGAGCAGAGCTTGCCTGCATGACCTAGAGTCCTTTCTCTGCCCTGTAAAGCTATTAAACCTAGTTACCAGTAATGTTTGTTATGTACTGAGCAGAGCTTGCCTGCATGACCTAGAGTCCTTTCTCTGCCCTGTAAAGCTATTAAACCTAGTTACCAGTAATGTTTGTTATGTACTGAGCAGAGCTTGCCTGCATGACCTAGAGTCCTTTCTCTGCCCTGTAAAGCTATTAAACCTAGTTACCAGTAATGTTTGTTATGTACTGAGCAGAGCTTGCCTGCATGACCTAGAGTCCTTTCTCTGCCCTGTAAAGCTATTAAACCTAGTTACCAGTAATGTTTGTTATGTACTGAGCAGAGCTTGCCTGCATGACCTAGAGTCCTTTCTCTGCCCTGTAAAGCTATTAAACCTAGTTACCAGTAATGTTTGTTATGTACTGAGCAGAGCTTGCCTGCATGACCTAGAGTCCTTTCTCTGCCCTGTAAAGCTATTAAACCTAGTTACCAGTAATGTTTGTTATGTACTGAGCAGAGCTTGCCTGCATGACCTAGAGTCCTTTCTCTGCCCTGTAAAGCTATTAAACCTAGTTACCAGTAATGTTTGTTATGTACTGAGCAGAGCTTGCCTGCATGACCTAGAGTCCTTTCTCTGCCCTGTAAAGCTATTAAACCTAGTTACCAGTAATGTTTGTTATGTACTGAGCAGAGCTTGCCTGCATGACCTAGAGTCCTTTCTCTGCCCTGTAAAGCTATTAAACCTAGTTACCAGTAATGTTTGTTATGTACTGAGCAGAGCTTGCCTGCATGACCTAGAGTCCTTTCTCTGCCCTGTAAAGCTATTAAACCTAGTTACCAGTAATGTTTGTTATGTACTGAGCAGAGCTTGCCTGCATGACCTAGAGTCCTTTCTCTGCCCTGTAAAGCTATTAAACCTAGTTACCAGTAATGTTTGTTATGTACTGAGCAGAGCTTGCCTGCATGACCTAGAGTCCTTTCTCTGCCCTGTAAAGCTATTAAACCTAGTTACCAGTAATGTTTGTTATGTACTGAGCAGAGCTTGCCTGCATGACCTAGAGTCCTTTCTCTGCCCTGTAAAGCTATTAAACCTAGTTACCAGTAATGTTTGTTATGTACTGAGCAGAGCTTGCCTGCATGACCTAGAGTCCTTTCTCTGCCCTGTAAAGCTATTAAACCTAGTTACCAGTAATGTTTGTTATGTACTGAGCAGAGCTTGCCTGCATGACCTAGAGTCCTTTCTCTGCCCTGTAAAGCTATTAAACCTAGTTACCAGTAATGTTTGTTATGTACTGAGCAGAGCTTGCCTGCATGACCTAGAGTCCTTTCTCTGCCCTGTAAAGCTATTAAACCTAGTTACCAGTAATGTTTGTTATTTACTGAGCAGAGCTTGCCTGCATGACCTAGAGTCCTTTCTCTGCCCTGTAAAGCTATTAAACCTAGTTACCAGTAATGTTTGTTATGTACTGAGCAGAGCTTGCCTGCATGACCTAGAGTCCTTTCTCTGCCCTGTAAAGCTATTAAACCTAGTTACCAGTAATGTTTGTTATGTACTGAGCAGAGCTTGCCTGCATGACCTAGAGTCCTTTCTCTGCCCTGTAAAGCTATTAAACCTAGTTACCAGTAATGTTTGTTATGTACTGAGCAGAGCTTGCCTGCATGACCTAGAGTCCTTTCTCTGCCCTGTAAAGCTATTAAACCTAGTTACCAGTAATGTTTGTTATGTACTGAGCAGAGCTTGCCTGCATGACCTAGAGTCCTTTCTCTGCCCTGTAAAGCTATTAAACCTAGTTACCAGTAATGTTTTTGTTATGTACTGAGCAGAGCTTGCCTGCATGACCTAGAGTCCTTTCTCTGCCCTGTAAAGCTATTAAACCTAGTTACCAGTAATGTTTGTTATGTACTGAGCAGAGCTTGCCTGCATGACCTAGAGTCCTTTCTCTGCCCTGTAAAGCTATTAAACCTAGTTACCAGTAATGTTTGTTATGTACTGAGCAGAGCTTGCCTGCATGACCTAGAGTCCTTTCTCTGCCCTGTAAAGCTATTAAACCTAGTTACCAGTAATGTTTGTTATGTACTGAGCAGAGCTTGCCTGCATGACCTAGAGTCCTTTCTCTGCCCTGTAAAGCTATTAAACCTAGTTACCAGTAATGTTTGTTATGTACTGAGCAGAGCTTGCCTGCATGACCTAGAGTCCTTTCTCTGCCCTGTAAAGCTATTAAACCTAGTTACCAGTAATGTTTGTTATGTACTGAGCAGAGCTTGCCTGCATGACCTAGAGTCCTTTCTCTGCCCTGTAAAGCTATTAAACCTAGTTACCAGTAATGTTTGTTATGTACTGAGCAGAGCTTGCCTGCATGACCTAGAGTCCTTTCTCTGCCCAGAGCTTGCCTGTTACCAGTAATGTTTGTTATGTACTGAGCAGAGCTTGCCTGCATGACCTAGAGTCCTTTCTGCCCTGTAAAGCTATTAAACCTAGTTACCAGTAATGTTTGTTATGTACTGAGCAGAGCTTGCCTGCATGACCTAGAGTCCTTTCTCTGCCCTGTAAAGCTATTAAACCTAGTTACCAGTAATGTTTGTTATGTACTGAGCAGAGCTTGCCTGCATGACCTAGAGTCCTTTCTCTGCCCTGTAAAGCTATTAAACCTAGTTACCAGTAATGTTTGTTATGTACTGAGCAGAGCTTGCCTGCATGACCTAGAGTCCTTTCTCTGCCCTGTAAAGCTATTAAACCTAGTTACCAGTAATGTTTGTTATGTACTGAGCAGAGCTTGCCTGCATGACCTAGAGTCCTTTCTCTGCCCTGTAAAGCTATTAAACCTAGTTACACCAGTAATGTTTGTTATGTACTGAGCAGAGCTTGCCTGCATGACCTAGAGTCCTTTCTCTGCCCTGTAAAAAGCTATTAAACCTAGTTACCAGTAATGTTTGTTATGTACTGAGCAGAGCTTGCCTGCATGACCTAGAGTCCTTTCTCTGCCCTGTAAAGCTATTAAACCTAGTTACCAGTAATGTTTGTTATGTACTGAGCAGAGCTTGCCTGCATGACCTAGAGTCCTTTCTCTGCCCTGTAAAGCTATTAAACCTAGTTACCAGTAATGTTTGTTATGTACTGAGCAGAGCTTGCCTGCATGACCTAGAGTCCTTTCTCTGCCCTGTAAAGCTATTAAACCTAGTTACCAGTAATGTTTGTTATGTACTGAGCAGAGCTTGCCTGCATGACCTAGAGTCCTTTCTCTGCCCTGTAAAGCTATTAAACCTAGTTACCAGTAATGTTTGTTATGTACTGAGCAGAGCTTGCCTGCATGACCTAGAGTCCTTTTCTCTGCCCTGTAAAGCTATTAAACCTAGTTACCAGTAATGTTTGTTATGTACTGAGCAGAGCTTGCCTGCATGACCTAGAGTCCTTTCTCTGCCCTGTAAAGCTATTAAACCTAGTTACCAGTAATGTTTGTTATGTACTGAGCAGAGCTTGCCTGCATGACCTAGAGTCCTTTCTCTGCCCTGTAAAGCTATTAAACCTAGTTACCAGTAATGTTTGTTATGTACTGAGCAGAGCTTGCCTGCATGACCTAGAGTCCTTTCTCTGCCCTGTAAAGCTATTAAACCTAGTTACCAGTAATGTTTGTTATGTACTGAGCAGAGCTTGCCTGCATGACCTAGAGTCCTTTCTCTGCCCTGTAAAGCTATTAAACCTAGTTACCAGTAATGTTTGTTATGTACTGAGCAGAGCTTGCCTGCATGACCTAGAGTCCTTTCTCTGCCCTGTAAAGCTATTAAACCTAGTTACCAGTAATGTTTGTTATGTACTGAGCAGAGCTTGCCTGCATGACCTAGAGTCCTTTCTCTGCCCTGTAAAGCTATTAAACCTAGTTACCAGTAATGTTTGTTATGTACTGAGCAGAGCTTGCCTGCATGACCTAGAGTCCTTTCTCTGCCCTGTAAAGCTATTAAACCTAGTTACCAGTAATGTTTGTTATGTACTGAGCAGAGCTTGCCTGCATGACCTAGAGTCCTTTCTCTGCCCTGTAAAGCTATTAAACCTAGTTACCAGTAATGTTTGTTATGTACTGAGCAGAGCTTGCTTGCCTGCATGACCTAGAGTCCTTTCTCTGCCCTGTAAAGCTATTAAACCTAGTTACCAGTAATGTTTGTTATGTACTGAGCAGAGCTTGCCTGCATGACCTAGAGTCCTTTCTCTGCCCTGTAAAGCTATTAAACCTAGTTACCAGTAATGTTTGTTATGTACTGAGCAGAGCTTGCCTGCATGACCTAGAGTCCTTTCTCTGCCCTGTAAAGCTATTAAACCTAGTTACCAGTAATGTTTGTATGTACTGAGCAGAGCTTGCCTGCATGACCTAGAGTCCTTTCTCTGCCCTGTAAAGCTATTAAACCTAGTTACCAGTAATGTTTGTTATGTACTGAGCAGAGCTTGCCTGCATGACCTAGAGTCCTTTCTCTGCCCTGTAAAGCTATTAAACCTAGTTACCAGTAATGTTTGTTATGTACTGAGCAGAGCTTGCCTGCATGACCTAGAGTCCTTTCTCTGCCCTGTAAAGCTATTAAACCTAGTTACCAGTAATGTTTGTTATGTACTGAGCAGAGCTTGCCTGCATGACCTAGAGTCCTTTCTCTGCCCTGTAAAGCTATTAAACCTAGTTACCAGTAATGTTTGTTATGTACTGAGCAGAGCTTGCCTGCATGACCTAGAGTCCTTTCTCTGCCCTGTAAAGCTATTAAACCTAGTTACCAGTAATGTTTGTTATGTACTGAGCAGAGCTTGCCTGCATGACCTAGAGTCCTTTCTCTGCCCTGTAAAGCTATTAAACCTAGTTACCAGTAATGTTTGTTATGTACTGAGCAGAGCTTGCCTGCATGACCTAGAGTCCTTTCTCTGCCCTGTAAAGCTATTAAACCTAGTTACCAGTAATGTTTGTTATGTACTGAGCAGAGCTTGCCTGCATGACCTAGAGTCCTTTCTCTGCCCTGTAAAGCTATTAAACCTAGTTACCAGTAATGTTTGTTATGTACTGAGCAGAGCTTGCCTGCATGACCTAGAGTCCTTTCTCTGCCCTGTAAAGCTATTAAACCTAGTTACCAGTAATGTTTGTTATGTACTGAGCAGAGCTTGCCTGCATGACCTAGAGTCCTTTCTCTGCCCTGTAAAGCTATTAAACCTAGTTACCAGTAATGTTTGTTATGTACTGAGCAGAGCTTGCCTGCATGACCTAGAGTCCTTTCTCTGCCCTGTAAAGCTATTAAACCTAGTTACCAGTAATGTTTGTTATGTACTGAGCAGAGCTTGCCTGCATGACCTAGAGTCCTTTCTCTGCCCTGTAAAGCTATTAAACCTAGTTACCAGTAATGTTTGTTATGTACTGAGCAGAGCTTGCCTGCATGACCTAGAGTCCTTTCTCTGCCCTGTAAAGCTATTAAACCTAGTTACCAGTAATGTTTGTTATGTACTGAGCAGAGCTTGCCTGCATGACCTAGAGTCCTTTCTCTGCCCTGTAAAGCTATTAAACCTAGTTACCAGTAATGTTTGTTATGTACTGAGCAGAGCTTGCCTGCATGACCTAGAGTCCTTTCTCTGCCCTGTAAAGCTATTAAACCTAGTTACCAGTAATGTTTGTTATGTACTGAGCAGAGCTTGCCTGCATGACCTAGAGTCCTTTCTCTGCCCTGTAAAGCTATTAAACCTAGTTACCAGTAATGTTTGTTATGTACTGAGCAGAGCTTGCCTGCATGACCTAGAGTCCTTTCTCTGCCCTGTAAAGCTATTAAACCTAGTTACCAGTAATGTTTGTTATGTACTGAGCAGAGCTTGCCTGCATGACCTAGAGTCCTTTCTCTGCCCTGTAAAGCTATTAAACCTAGTTACCAGTAATGTTTGTTATGTACTGAGCAGAGCTTGCCTGCATGACCTAGAGTCCTTTCTCTGCCCTGTAAAGCTATTAAACCTAGTTACCAGTAATGTTTGTTATGTACTGAGCAGAGCTTGCCTGCATGACCTAGAGTCCTTTCTCTGCCCTGTAAAGCTATTAAACCTAGTTACCAGTAATGTTTGTTATGTACTGAGCAGAGCTTGCCTGCATGACCTAGAGTCCTTTCTCTGCCCTGTAAAGCTATTAAACCTAGTTACCAGTAATGTTTGTTTGTTATGTACTGAGCAGAGCTTGCCTGCATGACCTAGAGTCCTTTTCTCTGCCCTGTAAAGTTATTAAACCTAGTTACCAGTAATGTTTGTTATGTACTGAGCAGAGCTTGCCTGCATGACCTAGAGTCCTTTCTCTGCCCTGTAAAGCTATTAAACCTAGTTACCAGTAATGTTTGTTATGTACTGAGCAGAGCTTGCCTGCATGACCTAGAGTCCTTTCTCTGCCCTGTAAAGCTATTAAACCTAGTTACCAGTAATGTTTGTTATGTACTGAGCAGAGCTTGCCTGCATGACCTAGAGTCCTTTCTCTGCCCTGTAAAGCTATTAAACCTAGTTACCAGTAATGTTTGTTATGTACTGAGCAGAGCTTGCCTGCATGACCTAGAGTCCTTTCTCTGCCCTGTAAAGCTATTAAACCTAGTTACCAGTAATGTTTGTTATGTACTGAGCAGAGCTTGCCTGCATGACCTAGAGTCCTTTCTCTGCCCTGTAAAGCTATTAAACCTAGTTACCAGTAATGTTTGTTATGTACTGAGCAGAGCTTGCCTGCATGACCTAGAGTCCTTTCTCTGCCCTGTAAAGCTATTAAACCTAGTTACCAGTAATGTTTGTTATGTACTGAGCAGAGCTTGCCTGCATGACCTAGAGTCCTTTCTCTGCCCTGTAAAGCTATTAAACCTAGTTACCAGTAATGTTTGTTATGTACTGAGCAGAGCTTGCCTGCATGACCTAGAGTCCTTTCTCTGCCCTGTAAAGCTATTAAACCTAGTTACCAGTAATGTTTGTTATGTACTGAGCAGAGCTTGCCTGCATGACCTAGAGTCCTTTCTCTGCCCTGTAAAGCTATTAAACCTAGTTACCAGTAATGTTTGTTATGTACTGAGCAGAGCTTGCCTGCATGACCTAGAGTCCTTTCTCTGCCCTGTAAAGCTATTAAACCTAGTTACCAGTAATGTTTGTTATGTACTGAGCAGAGCTTGCCTGCATGACCTAGAGTCCTTTCTCTGCCCTGTAAAGCTATTAAACCTAGTTACCAGTAATGTTTGTTATGTACTGAGCAGAGCTTGCCTGCATGACCTAGAGTCCTTTCTCTGCCCTGTAAAGCTATTAAACCTAGTTACCAGTAATGTTTGTTATGTACTGAGCAGAGCTTGCCTGCATGACCTAGAGTCCTTTCTCTGCCCTGTAAAGCTATTAAACCTAGTTACCAGTAATGTTTGTTATGTACTGAGCAGAGCTTGCCTGCATGACCTAGAGTCCTTTCTCTGCCCTGTAAAGCTATTAAACCTAGTTACCAGTAATGTTTGTTATGTACTGAGCAGAGCTTGCCTGCATGACCTAGAGTCCTTTCTCTGCCCTGTAAAGCTATTAAACCTAGTTACCAGTAATGTTTGTTATGTACTGAGCAGAGCTTGCCTGCATGACCTAGAGTCCTTTCTCTGCCCTGTAAAGCTATTAAACCTAGTTACCAGTAATGTTTGTTATGTACTGAGCAGAGCTTGCCTGCATGACCTAGAGTCCTTTCTCTGCCCTGTAAAGTTATTAAATATAATTAAATATAAACTAACGAGTACAAGATTCTTGATTTTAACAACGTCAACTTTATGTTTTCTCAAGATTTGCCTGTGAGACGTAGATCAGTTGATATTGTCAGACGTCTTTCAACCAATAGTGACTGTGCGAAGCCCAAGGTATAATAGATCCTTAATTGTACTGGAAATTATGAACTTTGTCATTTGTGTAAATAGTATTAATTATGTAGATTCAGATACAAATAGGTCTGTTAATAAAATAATTATAAGATTTGTATAATATTCATATTTTAAATTTATATTTAATTAGCTGTAATCCTTCAAGAGGAATGTGTATTCAGGGACTGCGTGGCAGGGGTATCGAATGGTCAAGGCGAGACTTTGTGAGACTCCGAGACAAGGCATATTTTTTGCAAAGCCGAGACGCTTTTTCATCGATTTCCTTTGTTTTCAAAATTCGAGACTCTGAGATGGCTTTTTATGAAAAAACGAGACTTCGAGACCCGCAAATTTTGACCGGAATTTTGCGAGACTGACTTTTTGCGGGGACCATTCGACACCCCTCGTAGCGAGTTTCATATTAGTTTGTCTGAGGCCTTCAAAACCCCTGAAAATGGCTCAAATTTGTAGTCAGAAAATGTATGGAAAACCAGCCATTTTTGAAAGGAATATTGTCCCCCAACATTGCTAGAGCTCTGTGATGCATTGTAAATTACATGATATACATCCTATGTTTCTATATATATTACAGAGTACTGCTGCAGTAACAGAATTAAAGGGTCGACCATGGGTCATATTTGCTGCACCTGCCGAAGTGTCTCTTGCTTGTGTAGTGAGTGCAGACTTTGAGATGCACAGAGGAATAGCAAGAGAATTCAAGAAAACCTTTGGAAATGTTCCTGAACTCAAAGAACAAAGTAAGTAAAATTTTTCAGAAGTCGATATCAAAAGCAATAAGTAGTGAGCGACTAGTGGAGTGACCGATCTGTATATTTTGTAAATTTTCTTACAATCATCTCTGTACCTTTCACATGGGAGTTCCACCCCCCCCCCCCCCCCCTCCCAGGAGTTCCACCCCCCCCCCCCCCCCCCCCCCCAGATGGAGAGTAACACCCCCCCAGATGGAGAGTAACACTCCCCCCCTCCCCCGGATTTTGTTCCCCTTACAATTTGGTTTGTTGTTCAAACTACTTGACAGTATCTTTGGTAAGTGATATATGTTTGTCTGGTTTTCTATCAGAAAAGGATGTTGGAGAAATAGCAGTTCTTAAAAGGAATGACAGGAGCTTTGTTTACCATTTAGTAAGTCAATTATAGATTAATAGATTAATAGTAAGCTGTTGTTCAAGGATTGGATAGTGATGATGATGATGATGATAATAATAATAACGGGAATTGTCACTGACTAAAAAACTTAAAAAACTTGTAAAAACTGAACGTCCCGTTATCGTTTTATATTCATGATGCCTGACTGCACATATAATATTTTTAAAACCTATATTTAAATTATGCCGGTTTGAAGCTAAAGCTTGAGGAGTATCGTATAAAGAAAGAAATGAAATAAAAAGATGATGATGATGATGGTGATGATTATGATGATGATGGTGATAATGATAATTATTATCAGCCATGATGGGGTTGTGATGATGGTGGTGGTGGTGTTGGTGGTGGTGATGGTAAGGCCAAAGGGTGGTGATGGTGGTGATGATGATGATGATGGTGATAATGATTAATTATTATCAGCCATGATGGGGTTGTGATGATGGTGGTGGTGGTGTTGGTGGTGGTGATGGTAAGGCCAAAGGGTGGTGATGGTGGTGATGATGATGATGATGGTGATAATGATAATTATTATCAGCCATGATGGGGTTGTGATGATGGTGGTGGTGGTGTTGGTGGTGGTGATGGTAAGGCCAAAGGGTGGTGATGGTGGTGATGATGATGATGATAATGATAATTATTATCAGCCATGATGGGGTTGTGATGATGGTGGTGGTGGTGTTGGTGGTGGTGATGGTAAGGCCAAAGGGTGGTGATGGTGGTGATGATGATGATGATGGTGATAATGATAATTATTATCAGCCATGATGGGGTTGTGATGATGGTGGTGGTGGTGGTGGTGGTGGTGGTGATGGTAAGGCCAAAGGGTGGTGATGGTGGTGATGATGATGATGATAATGATAATTATTATCAGCCATGATGGGGTTGTGATGATGGTGGTGGTGGTGTTGGTGGTGGTGATGGTAAGGCCAAAGGGTGGTGATGGTGGTGATGATGATGATGATGGTGATAATGATAATTATTATCAGCCACGATGGGGTTGTGATGATGATGGTGGTGGTGGTGGTGGTGGTGGTGGTGGTGGTGGTGGTAAGGCCAAAGGGTGATGATGATGATGATGATGATGATGATGATGATGATTTATTTGCTACATATTTTAGCTTGTAAAGGACAGATGGTGGGATAAAGGAAGCCCAGAAGCATTCCACAGCTCAATTACTGCCATGAAGCAACACTGTGTAGATAATGATATCAATGAACTGGCCATCCCTAGACTAGGGACTGGTGATGATGGTGATATTGGATGGGATGTTGTCAAAGAGATCTTAGAACAAGTTTTTCAAGACACTGGTATAACAATTAAGGCATACTGTACAAGATAAGACTCTTACTATTGATGTACTCATCTATTTTACTCTATAATCAGATGTTTCCAAATGCAAACAAACTCTGCATGTATTATAGATATGAATAGAGAACGAAAGAGAAAGAAAATGAACGAAGGAAGGAGGAAAGAAAAGAAAGAAGATATGTTGAGAGAAAGGTTTTACAGTGTGGACACTCGAACCGTGAACACTTTAAGTTTTTTTCGAGCTTTTTTTTTTCGAACTTTCTATTGCCTCATAGCCTCTCAAATGCAGCATTGAGTTTAATTACACTTAGTGATCAAAATAAATCATTTTTCTGATCAATTTGCTCAATGGATAATTTATATATATGTGTTAGAAAAAAACAAAGTGTTCACGGTTCGAGTGTCCACACTGTAAAGGTTTAAAGGTATTTTTAAAAAGACTAGTGAAGGAGTGAATTGATGAAAGAGAGAAAGAATGAAAGAAGGAAATATCAAAAAGGAAAAGGGAGGATGCATAGTGAATGTAAAAACGAGGGTGAAATGGTAGAAAGAACGAAGATAATCGGTTAATGACATCAAACCTTTTTTTAAATATCAGTCTATGAAAGCTCTGGGCGTTGTGTCGCGGTGTTTGTACATACGTTAATAAGACTTTATTGAATATACTTAGAATATAAATAAGAAAAGCCCCGAGGATATTCCTTAGTTGAAATCACCGAAATGAGCAGTGTAATTATTGTCATCAGGAACTACTTATGTCGGGACCGGAAAACAAGAGATCGTGACTGCTGTTCAACAGGAAAGTACAAGTGCTGCTCGATATTAGTCTAAAAACTACAAAGAGAAAGGATTTTAACATGAATTGAACGCAAAGAAAGTTCCTTCCGGTTTAATTATTTTACATGATTCGTATTCTAGTTTTTTGTTTTTGTTTTTTTGTTTAATATTTATTATTCTTATTCTAGTTGCAATATAACGTTTTTAAAAGTGTGTAGCTGTTGTCTGTCTTTCACATCTTATCATCGGATGCTGTTAAAAGTATTTGCAAAATAATGTGGTTTTTTTAGTTTTAAGATATGTTTTGCAAGAGGAAGAGATCATGTTTCGCATTGTCTTTTTGTCGTCTAGCTGTTCAAGCGAAGTCAGGACATTGTTCCTTTCACAGGGATTTCTTGCAGAACGCTTGATTTTATCAGCTGCGATTCTACTCCCCGTAGGGGGGAGGGGTGGGTAGCGGCTGACATAGGCTATTGACAAAAATCATAACGCAGCCAATCAGAGCACGACTATGCTAAGCTATTTTTAATAATCCTTTCATTCAGCTGAACTGATGGAGGACAAGCTTGTGTTACTATAGGTTCACTGGTGAGATATAACTGACAGTGTTTCCATGGATACCATCGCTATGTAAACATACAAAAAAAAATGAAAATGTGTTTTGTTTGTTGACTTTGAATGATTGAACCTGAAAGAGAATATAATTGCAATCGAAACGTCTCGAAATAGAAAGAAACTTGAATGGAAATGTTTATTTTCAATAGAAAATAAATTAGAGGAAAACTAAACGGAAAGAAACCCAAAAAATAAAAGTCGTTCGTGATCATGTGAAGTGGTTGAGTTATAGAATTCTCGTAGGGTTTGAATACGATAAGATGTAAGGGAGAACTTTATTTTGATAACAAATGGGAAACGTTAGAATATATATCTACTTGAGTCTAAGGATAGGAAGTACTCAAAGAAGCTCTTTATAATCACAAACACCTCTGTCTGGTCCTTGCTGTGCTCGTTTATTACTAGAACGTTCCCGCTCTCTCTAAGGCAGACAACTCTCTAAGACAGGCACCACTCTAAGACAGACACCTCTCTAAGACGAACACCTCTCTAAGACAGACACTTCTCTAAGACAGACACCTCTCTAAGACAGACAGGCACCTCTCTAAGAGAAACACCTCTCTAAGGCAGACACCTCTATAAGACAGATACCTCTAAGGCAGACACTTCTATAAGACAGACACCTCTCAAAGGACAAACACCTCTCTAAGACAGACACTTCTCTAAGACAGACAGGCACCTCTCTAAGACAAACACCTCTCTAAGGCAGACACCTCTATAAGACAGACACCTTTCAAGGCAGACATCTCTAAGACAGACACCTCTATAAGACAGACACCTTTCAAGGCAGACATCTCTAAGACAGACACCTCTTTAAGGCAGACACCTCTTAAGACAGACACCTCTCTAAGGCAGACATCTCTAAGGCAGACGCCTCTCTAAGGCATACACCTCTCTAAGACGGACACCTCTCTAAGACGAACACCTCTCTAAGACGGACATCTCTAAGGCAGACACCTCTCTAAGGCAGACACCTCTCTAAGACCAACACCTTTCTAAAACAGACACCTCTCCACGACATACACCTCTCTAAAACAAACACCTCTCTAAGACGAACACCTCTCTTAAGACCAACACCTCTCTAAGACCAACACCTCTCTAAGACCAACACCTCTCTAAGACGGACACCTCTCTAAGACGGACACCTCTCTAAGACGGACACCTCTCTAAGACGGACACCTCTCTAAGACGGACACCTCTAAGACGGACACCTCTCTAAGACGGACACCTCTCTAAGACGGACACCTCTCTAAGACGGACACCTCTCTAAGACGGACACCTCTCTAAGACGGACACCTCTCTAAGACGGACACCTCTCTAAGACGGACACCTCTCTAAGACGGACACCTCTCTAAGACGGACACCTCTCTAAGACGGACACCTCTCTAAGACGGACACCTCTCTAAGACGGACACCTCTCTAAGACGGACACCTCTCTAAGACGGACACCTCTCTAAGACGGACACCTCTCTAAGACGGACACCTCTCTAAGACGGACACCTCTCTAAGACGGACACCTCTCTAAGACGGACACCTCTCTAAGACCAACACCTCTCTAAGACGGACACCTCTCTAAGACGGACACCTCTCTAAGACGGACACCTCTCTAAGACAAACACCTCTCTAAGACCAACACCTCTCTAAGACGGACACCTCTCTAAGACGGACACCTCTCTAAGACGGACAACTCTCTAAGACGGACACCTCTCTAAGACGGACACCTCTCTAAGACGGACACCTCTCTAAGACAAACACCTCTCTAAGACAACACCTCTCTAAGACGGACACCTCTCTAAGACGGACACCTCTCTCAGACAACTCTCTAAGACGGACACTCTCGATCGGACACCTCTCTAAGACGGACACCTCTCTAATTAAATAAATAAGCACATTTCACACTACAAGTATGATGTTCATCTCCTCAGTACTACAACGTCGATCGAAAACTTTATCGCATCGAGAATATATCAAAAAGGAAGTTGTGTGAGAAGGTTTGAGTTTGTTTATGTAGGAGAGGAGAGGAATATGACTGTAATGGGAATGAATCATCGTACTATAATGATTGGCAATGGTCTAGTTGCGTAAACTCACCTCAAGCTACGCTGTTAGCATGAAATAATGATCCTCTGATCTTTCGCTAGCTGTGGCCGTTTCTGCCGTCAGAGGTTGCCCGCGTTGCAGTGTCATTAGACTCCGCCATATCCATCAGATAATAGATCTTCTTGTCATGATGTTATTTAAAAGTAAACAACAGTCCATTAAACTTTCCTTTGCGGCCATCCCAATTACTGTACATCTAATCTTCTTAATTTGTAGGCTTTTTGCAAGGTGATTTTCCAGACACCAAATTATGAACTTTCTAATTGATGCTTTCTTCGCTACTGGTGTTGATTCTCGTCACCTAAAGTGATTTCTACGGGAATTTTGTGTTATAAAATCACACCGTTTTCTCAATCAAGTTTGCTTACTGACATTCAATAGTCAAAAAATATATATAAAAAAAAAAGACATTCAATAGCCAAATGCCCCGCGGTTATCCCACTCGAGAACCTTCTATTCTCTCCTCCTGTGTTTAATTTAGAAAACTATTTATTCATTTAATATGGGGCTCGCTTTGTTTGGCATATGATTGATGAGTTGTTATCGTGAGAGGAACAGCAGTTGTATGGGAGAATGATTTAACTCCTTCCGACGCGGCTTACGTGCTCATTTGAAAACGTTGTTTTTCTCCGTTTTGGTCTTCCGTCCTCACGGCGTAAACAATTCGAAACGGAGTTTCTCAAAAGCGCTTTGCAAAGTAGACGGGAAATTTGTGTGAAATACGTTGTACTTGTGGACGGGGCATGTAGATGTAACGGAGTTGCACCCCCTTAAAGTTCAATGAACATGTACAGTGGAACCTCTATATAACGGCCACCCTCGGGACATTGTAAAGTGGCCGTTATATAGAGGTGGCTGCTTAATAGAGGTGTAATTTACAGAGCTTGACTGACGAAGAAAAATTGGGACCTTGAAAAGTGGCCACTTAAGATAGAGGTCCGTTATATAGAGGTTCCACTGTATCATCAGTTTTTCATCAAATGCTTTCTGTATTATAGTATAATAAAAGCAAGCAAAGATAATGCGAACATTGAAGTACATTTACAAGAAAGAACGACATGGTTATGGCCTATAAAACTCGTCTCTTCTACCTTGTCCTGTACCAAGCTAAGACGAACACCTCTCTAAGACAGACACCTCTCTAAGACAGACACCTCTCTAAGACCAACACCTCTCTAAGACAGACACCTCTCTAAGACCAACACCTCTCTAAGACAGACACCTTTCTAAGACGAACACCTCTCTAAGACAGACACCTCTCTAAGGCAGACACCTCTCTAAGACAGACACCTCTAAGACCAACACCTCTCTAAGACAGACACCTTTCTAAGACGAACACCTCTCTAAGACAGACACCTCTCTAAGACAGACACCTCTCTAAGACCAACACCTCTCTAAGACCAACACTTCTCTAAGACAGACACCTCTAAGACAGACACCTCTCTAAGACCAACACCTCTCTAAGACCAACACTTCTCTAAGACAGACACCTCTAAGACAGACACCTCTCTAAGACGAACACCTCTCTAAGACGAACACCTCTCTAAGACTGATACCTCTCTAAGATAGACACCTCTCTAAGACAGACACCTCAAAGTCTTCTAAGAGGGGGACATGGGGGCTCGCGGTATTGCGGTATCCGTCAATTTTTTGTGCGATATTACGGTATTTTTTATTTTGGGATGCGGTATTGCAGTATCGTCCTGGTCTGCGGTATGCGGTATTTAGCGATTTGGGGCTACGGTATTCGGTGAAATTCAAATTTCTTTAGCGTATTTCGGTATTCCGGTGGTTTCCAAAACATTACTACTGTTGTTTCAAATTTCAACTTTAGATGCGGTATTACGGTATTTTTATTTTTTTGGTGCGGTATTGCGGTATCAGCTACCCCCCAACGTCCCCCTCTTCTAACACCTAACGGAAATCTCGCCCATTTATTCATATGGATTGAACGGCAATTCCCAATGTCTATTACAGTTACAGTTGTGTTATCTACCGGCTTACACTAAGTAATAGTAAAGTCTTTAAAAGCAACGAGTCAGTGAGAGATTCTTGTCGTACTAATGGTTACAGTATTGACTATTGTGTCAGGCTGAATAGCTGGCCTTGTGTCGAGTCGGTTTATATGTACAGACTTCGTTGATTACTGAAAACGAATGAATAAATTATAACAACACAGCTGGAAAATCCCTTTTCACGCTTTGAAATCAAAACCCGCTGTGTGTTGCCCTCCCTACCTCCATCATCCAATTTACTGTTAATAACTGTGCCATCAATCAATGGTAAATGCTGTCGTGCTTCAGGTAGTACAGAAGTACAACATGAAATTATATGAGAAGAGAAATGTTGCGCGCGCCTACAAATCGAAAATTAAAAAATTAAAAATTAAAAAAGAGTATTTTTAGTAGGTTTAATATTGCGTGCAAAAGTGAAAGAAAAAAACCCCCACACATTAAAAAAACAAAAACTTCAGTGAAGATAATCTTTGAATAACATTTTAATTGCTAGTAATGAGATAGTTAATTGCCATTTGCCTTTATTTTACCTCGTATAATAATTGTTGTGATTCGAACAATAACGACAAATAGTTTTTACTTTTTAACTATGAATTCTACAAGCCTAAGTTGTAAACAACTGTTCGACTAGTGAAGGGTATTAGTATTTGTACAAGCAAAATAAACGCGATAAAGCGTATTTTTGCATCGTGGGTTATATATTATGTACTTATTGACTGAGTGGGAGGGCCGGACGGGAAAATATTTGGCTCGAGGTCATGGAAGCGCGCGAGGTCCGTACAGAATGACCTCGAGCCAAATATTTTCCCGTCCGGCCCGACCTAACTCAGTCAATAAGCATTTTATCATATGACCCTTTCATATGGACCATTTTAATTGGTACTAAAATCATTCACAGCCAAGAAAAAGTGAACACAAATGCGCGATTACTCCTGATAAGAACCAATTTTTTTTTTAAACTTTTATTTTCACTTTTCAAGTCGTCCACATTTAAAAAATAACTTTTGCAAAAGAAGTATAAAAAATTTCCTGACAACAATCGGGGCCGGGGTCGGATACGGCTTTGTACGGACCAGCTCCAAAAATCCGTATCTGCCCAATCACGTGACTTTCTCCGAAGGTTTTATTAAGAGCGCGCGCACGGGGAAATACGGGTCATATGATAAATATAATTAGTACTTCATTTTCATTTCATTCGACTCTATGGCGCTGTATTTCTTGTAGCGTTGTTCAAATAGTCATGTAAACTACGTAGAGTTGAATTATTCTTATTACGTTCATTTAGCAACTATTAACACTTAAATTGACGATCTTAATTACAAGTTTATCTTTATGTTCTACACGATTCGACCACAAGCTTTAGCTTTAAATATTATCGTGTTTAAATAAAAGTTATTGTATTGTATTGTATTGTAAGTCTTGTTGGAATAGCGACATCTATTCGTTCATCTATTCATTCATTTGGACCAATCTCTAAACAAACCTTTTGATATAATCATGGCAATGACCTACAAGGTACACACACTACAGTGACAGTAGTCTCATTGACGTATTTCACTTGGCAAATAGTGTACAAAATTTTTAATTATCGTTCTCCGTTTTCAGTTAAAAAATCGACTTTCTGACGCTAAAGTCGGACATAGGCCTCCTAGCATGCCAAACACATTGACAGAAATACTGCCAACATGCAGTCGTATTGTCAATTAGTTTATAATTGCCGGAACACGGATTGAAAAAACAGTTTTTCCTTCCAATTATTCTCACACGATTTGGAAGCATTCGTCGTATTAGCGCAAGTGTTTGTTAAGTTCTGCATCGAAAGATTTTCCTCAATTCTGCTTGAAAGTCTTTCCTGAGTAAGGCATAAACAAGAAAGTTTATAGCCGATTTGAAATGCAGCAGAGTAAAGATAATAAAATAAGCTGGACTGCCATACAATGGCATGTTGCAAGACTCGTGTAATAGCGTACATATTGTAAGCCATTGATACAACAAGCTACAAATAATGAATACAGCGACTATCACACCAACTGCCTTCATGGTGTCATCTTTATACTTAGAGTGGTTTCTATGAGTACCTATTTCCTGACTGAAGTTTGTAGCGATTTGCATCTCTTGTCGTTTGATGACTTTCTTGTGTCTTCTAACCACAATAAAGATAGCAACATAAGCATAGATCATGAAGACACTAGGGATGAACGCGAAGATAATCATGAACGCCACAGTGTGCACAAACCGTGCGGTGTCTTGGTTGACTTGCGGTAGAAATTCGCTCACTAGAAATGGGATATTCAGTAGTAGCACACTCCACCATGCTGAATGGATGAGATGGTATACTTTTGAAGACGTTAGCATCCAATTACAATAAACGAATGGATGGACTACAGCGAGGTAACGGTCGAACGTCAAGGCGCACAAATTTGTCACCGACGCACTCAGAAACACACTCTGGAAGTAGTAGATGACATTCCATGTTATATGGGTGCATTCAACAGCGAAGAAGCACAGGAACCGCGAAGGCGCATACAGTGCACCGACGCATATGTCCGCTACGGCCAGAGACAAGACAAACCAGTTCGGCGACGGGGGCTTATGGAGATTCTTTCTGGTGAAAATAAGGTAGATGACTGTCCCGTTACCGATCAGTGATAGCACCGCTATCACTCCTAGAACTATTGTATCCCATAATGGAGGACTTCCTAAATCTTCCTCAAAGAAAGAGTGATTTTGATGTACTTCCACTAGGTCATCCATTTGTAAGAATTACTCTCTCGTGAGATCCAGCTTCATTCGAACCAACCTGCCAGTTATCTCACCTAAAAGCAATATAAAATATCACACATTATTTGCTAAACGTGACATACGTCTTCGATAGATAGACAAGTACGTGTGACGTGAACAGAGTGAAGTTCAGCTGCATATCATGTTGAAATCTTCCTGAATTGATATCTTCTAGTAATGTTTTTAATCAAAGTTCTGTCGGAGAGTGACTTCCTTAAACTATAAAAACAATGCCAAGAAAGATTGAAAGACGCCGTTAACTATATACATTGGTGTTCCAGCTACCTGTAAATGTTGGTTTGATTCCCATTTATCAACGAGGATTGCTAAATTCACGAATCCCAGCTTTACAATACGTGATTGTTGTTCGATAGAGAAAGTTATCCAAATATTGATATTGGTTTTTTCTTTGTTGCTTTTATGTACTAGAAAGAGACCTAAGGATATATCTGATGTAATCCCTTGCGGCGTATTTTTGAACCGTCATTTGCTCTCACCGTGCATTAAATATACAAATGACAGTGTCAACGATCAATCCATGGGGGTTTGAAGATTAACTCGTTACATAAAAAAATAAAACATTTTCACTCTATAATTATAACCCATCCGTGAGATATAATATGGAATGAACTGATCATTTGACTTGCACGGTGTCGATCTTGTTGGGTAGTTAGATGACATTGTACAGTACCAGACACTGTTTAATGTTTATTCAGCTTCGTTGTTTTTTTCATCTGTTGATTTCGATCTTTTGGTTTTTCCTTCCTTTGCTCCCTCGCACTATTCTTTTATTCTCTCGTATATCCATTGAACCAATCATCCGATCCATTCATCATCCATTCATTTATCCATCCATCCATTCATTTCTCCATCCATCCATCCATTCATTTATCCATCCATCCATTCATTCATCCATTCATTCATTTATCTATTCATTCATTTATCCATCCATTCATTCATTTATCCATCCATTCATTTATTCATTCATTTATCCATCCATTCATTCATTTATCCATCCATTCATTCATTTATCCATCCATTCATTTATCCATCCATTCATTCATTTATCCATCCATCCATTCATTTATTCATCCATCCATTCAATGATTCATTCATTCATTTATCTATTCATTCATTTATACATCCATTCATTCATTTATCCATCCATTCATTCATTCATCCATCCATTCATTCATTTATCCATCCATTCATTTATCCATTCATTCATTCATTTATCCATTCATTCATTTATCCATTCATTCATTTCATCCATTCATTCATTTATCCATTCATTTCCATTCATTCATTATCCATCATTGATTGATTCATTCATTCATTTATTCCATCCATTCATTCATTCATTTATCATTCATTTATCATTCATTTATTCCATTCATTCATTTATCCATCGTTCTTCCATTCATTCATTTATCCATTCATTTATCCATTCATTCATTCATTATTATTCATCCATTCGTTCTTCCATCCATTCATTTATCCATTCATTCATTTATCCATTCATTGATTGATTCGTTCATTCATTCATTTATTCATCCATTCGTTCTTCCATTCATTCTTTATTCACTCTTTCTTTCGTTCTCATTTCGTTTGTTGAGGAAGTTCTTTAAATCAATTACTACAAAAGACCTCGAAACCGTGTGTACGTGTCATATTGATCAGTCAATTTCTTGATCTCACCAAATGGAACCAAGAGTAATCAATTAACCTACATGGTGTATGAAGGCTTATTGAGGCGCGTGGTCTTATTAATGGAAAGAAAAAATAACTAATGCTGCGGAAACTGATCGTTTATAAAACGCAAGTGGTCTAACACGAGGTAGAGCTGGCCACACCCTTCAGATTGCGGTATTCCCGCTGTGCTAAAGACCGCGGGCTCGGTAAAGCATCAAGAGTTCCAGAATTTCGGTACGCACGAAATGCATTACTTTTCCTTTGTAATAATCTCACAATGCATTGCGCGCGTACCGGAAGTCTAGCTGGAACTCTTGATGCTTGTATAGTGCGTACGTGCGTTGATGTGTTGTGTCTATACTGTGAGTAATGTCAGAATCCACGCAGGGTTTTGGTTACGATAATAACAATGAAATGATTATGATTATGATTATGATTATGATTATGATTATTATTATTATTATTATTATTATTATTATTATTATTATTATTAATGATAAGCAGAGTTGCTCGTGAATTGTTTACGCTTCCGTTGTCAGTACGTTTTAAATTTGAAGTACGTGCGTGATGTCATAGTATATTTACGTCACTGAAGCTAGTACAATACTCTAGTTTCACGTTAGATACCGCTGTACGCATTGATAAAAGACGTATTTGCTCATCCTTAGCCTCAATTCAGGGTGAAATTTTCACAAATACCAACGAGAATATGCGAACATATGTTAACATTGGAGAATAGAAACCCTTTCTAATTCCACAGGTTATTCTCTGGATTGAGGCTAAGCCTGAGCAAACGCGTCTTCTGTCAAGGAGTACAGCGGTGTCTAAACATCTCGAAACTGGAGTATTTAGTATTGTCTGATCTTTGTACGGTTTTTATGTAAAGACACCGCTAGACTCATGAAACTAGTGCAATTAATAATAATAATAGTAATAATAATAATAATAATAATAATAATAACAATTATTGTGATCCTGTGCATGCATTATGTTTCGCTTAACTGAAAGACAGCTATAAGTACATTATGCTGTCAGTAGCTTTACCTACTTACAAAGCGTCTACTTTAACCCAATTCAAGTCACGTGACATTCGTTAGCCAATCAGATAATGACTCAAAAACAATAGAATTCGAGTTTCTGATTCCTATTTCACATTGGACGTTTCTGAAAACAGTTGTAATTGTAATAATAATAATAATTTCTTAATTTGTATAACACATGAGTAAGCACACATGCTGCACTTGCCTGACACTGTTGTTATTCCCAATTCATTTTAGTAGTTCGTTCTATTGATTAAGACGATATGTCTACTGATCGGTAGTTATTGTACTAGATTAATCACGTACCAGACTGCGCGCTATTTGTGTTTTGATCCACCGGCGATCTTTTATTATTATTATTATTATTATTATTATTATTATTATTATTATTATTATTATGATGATGATGATGATGATGATGAAGGTTTTGTATACACCTATTCCAAATATCGTTGTCCGGGTCGAAAGCAACAAGCAAGAAGCTGACGACCGCAAAGGACTTTGGGAATCTCCTAATTAATTAATTCCTCCGTGGTACTTGAGAAGTTATCCCTACGAGCGTGGAATAGCAATCATTTGGAACTATTCGGTCATTTGAAAATGCATGTTGTCAAAATGTCTACGGATGAATAAATGAATGAAGGTGAAAGTCCCAATGCCCTTTGCGGTCGTCAGCTTCTTGCTTGTTGCTTTCGGCGGGGACAACGATTTTTGGAATAGGTGTCAGTATATATATATTACATACCTAAGAGATTGGACGCCGCACTCCAACACGTAAAACAACACGAAAACCTAACACGCAACAATTTTCTTACAAAATAATTTTAAAAGCAAACAACAAACAAATAAAATAAAACAACAGAGCAAAGCCACAGGAAGCCCAAATATTTCTTCTTTGGCGATTATCGCAATGTAAACATAAAAAGATCTTATGCGCGCGCATATATTGATGAACTAAGACACCTGCCCTAGAAGAATTAGTTCGCGGACTCGTGTAGATTGACTGAAGTTTTTGTTACCATACTGCGCTATATATTGATGGACTTAAGACATCCTGACGGAAGATATAGTAGGACCACTACCTCATTAAAACGAATCAAAACTAACTTATAGAGCCACGAAACACAGAAAACAACATACACAGCTGTACGAGATACACATGTATTCAGGGTAGCAAAGGGGTTACACGTGACGCGTGATTTGGCCCAAAAATGGTGTGTGAACCGTGAAAAACACTATAAACAATAGAAAAAAAAACGTGATCCGTGAATTTGCAAGAAAGAAGTGCGTGAAATGATTATTTCGAGTCGTGAATTTACGAAAAAATGGCACGTGAAGCGTGATCACAACCCCTCCCCCCCCCCCCCCCCCCCCCCCCCCCCCCCCCTTTGCTACCCTGTGTATTGACTGTAGTTCCTGTTTCCATACTGAACTATGCTTGATGGACTTACGACATCTGATTGACTGCCTGATTAAAACTAACTATATAGAGCCTACACAGCTGTAGCTGTACGAGATACTCGTATACATGTATTGCCTGTAGTTCATGTTTCCATACTGCGCGGATTTAGTTGATTCAAGTCCTGGCTCCAAGTTGTCGGCTCAGCTAATTCGTTTCTCTACCGAATTAGTATTTGTTTGTGCGCCTCCTACCGAGCAACAGCGGCACTGCTACTTTAGAGTAAATACTAGTCGGTTGATTACAAAGTCCATTACCTCGGTCACGCCATTAAACATATGTGAGTGCGCGGTAGAATATTTTTTCAAATTTTTACATTTTTTCTATTTTTTTTAATTTTTTTTTCTATTTTTTACAATTGTTTTATTTCCCATGTTTTTGTTTTTAAGACGGAAAATCACAAAAGTGAAAACAAGTCGCTTCCATATGCGGAAGTGCGCGCAATTTATGAAATAATAATAAAAAATTAAGAAGTATTTTCTGATCAGAACCAATTTCATCTTGTGTTGCACATTTCGCTAACGTACTAGCTTTTAGTGATTATATTTCAATTAGTTCTAATTAATCAGTCTAAAAATAATTTTGTTTTTGTTTATTTCATCAGTTATTTGTTTCTAATTATTTTTTAGTGATAGCGCTATAAATATTATTATTATATCATCATACGATCATTAATCTACGAAAACTCGGTTACACTTAACTTGTACTTAAACTCTATGGATTTTGATGAGATGAAGAACCAGTATACGTACATATCGCGTCAAACAAGTGTTATGCTCTTCAAGGAGGACCAGATTGGAAAAAAGCATAGCTTTATCTGTAAATTCCTCGTTAAATAAAGTGTTATTATTATTATTATTAATAGACCTTCCTCGCATTTTGCTCCAGTACATACGAAACTGGGGGAGACATTTCCCTATGCATTTATCCAAGTATTTTCTCAACCCCCAATTTTGACTTGAAGCCATTACGGTCATCGAAGCGAATGTAGGAAAGATCTAGTTATGAAATACACAGATGGTGAGACATGCAACTATTAATGACCTGGTTTAGAAATACAGTCAACTCTCCGCTAACGGACACTCTCGTAAGCGGACAGCTCTACTTATGGACACCTTTTCAAATCCCCGTTTTACCTCCCAGTCAAACTCTGTATTTACACATTCCCGTAAGCGGACACTCTCTCGTAAGCGGACGCGGACACTTTTGAAAATGAAATTGGATTTTTCTTTTGTTTACGCTCTCTCGTAAGAGGACACACCATATAATAATGGACTTTCGGCAATGGAATTTGTCTTTAATTTGCAATAAATCAACAAAAATATGACATTTTACAGAGCAACAGAACAGTGGGGATCGGTTTTGTCAAATCTCCATTTGTCCGCAGGGAAGCAAGGTGTACGGTTCAGTTGCTATTTTTCTCTACCGATTAAAACGTAATTAACTCTCCCGTAGGCGGACATCCACCCTATTTTTCTTTGGTGTCCGCTTACGGGAATAGTTCTCATAAGCGGACAGCTCTACTAACGGACACTTTTTTCAATTCCCGAGGGTGTCCGCTTACGAGAGAGTTGACTTGTATGCATCAGTTAATTAACACTATTATAAGTACACGCGAACTCAGTACTGAACAGACTGTACGCCAGCAAATACCGTACACTGCGTGTTTCAGAATAGAATTACGGTAACCAAACTAATATTTATAGGGTCAGTCTTTGTGACAAGATCCACGGATTCAATTTTCGTTTTCTATGTATTCAGTTGGGGGGACCGGGGTTCGTTTTCTATGTATTCAGTTGGGGGGGGGGGGGGGGGGTTCGTTTTCTATGTATTCAGTTGGGGGGGGGGGGGGGGGGGTTCGTTTTCTATGTATTCAGTTTGGGGGACCGGGGTTCGTTTTCTATGTATTCAGTGGGGGGGGGGGGGGGGGGTTCGTTTTCTCTATATATTCAGTTTGGGGGACCGGGGTTCGTTTTCTATGTATTCAGGGGGGGGGGGGGGGGGGTTCGTTTTCTATGTATTCAGTGGGGGGGGGGGGGGGGGGGGGTTCGTTTTCTATATATTCAGTTTGGGGGACCGGGGTTCGTTTTCTATGTATTCAGTTGGGGGGAGCTGAGGTAGGAGTGGACATGATTACTGAAGTAATTTGCATTTAGAAGTGGTGTCTTTTAGGGGTAAAAGCCACGCCCACAAGGTCGTGATTTTCAAAAATTCCACGAGCCCCCTCACCGACCTACTCTTTGTGTGGGATAGAGACTCCCCCGTAAAGTACCACAGTAAAGTGTACTTGCGCTTGTTAGACCTTTGACTATAAACTTGACAGATAATTCTATTTTTGTCAGTTTGTGTCTTATCTTCTGTTCAAACACATGTAGAGCTGCGTGTTCGTGAAGTGCTCTTGTGTATGTCGTGACGATCTTTCTACGTTGCACCAGCTGTATATCTCGCTACATCTGATCTTTCTTTTCACAGCTCGTACTTTTCTCTTCCTCTTAATCCATTTCCTCATCGAATATTCACAGCTTTCTGGCACGGAAATGTTATTTTCTCTCCTTCGGGCGACTGTTTTTTTATTACACTTTGACTGAACGATCGCGCATGCAGTTTTAAACATGAAGGATTGATAACTGCCTGACTCACAAGATACAACGTCATTTTATATGAAATTAAATTAAAAGTCAACTTTGAAAATAAGAAATAAAGATAAAATAATGTCAGTCGTGTCAGGATTCAAGGCTGAATTATGCAGCAAATATAGAAAATAATTCATTAGTACGTCTATAAAGAGGAGTACGGCAAAACGTTGTATAGTTTGAGGAAGGCTTGAACCTTAGATTACTGATACACTATAGTACTGATCTAGTAGTCCCACATCGACGTGCAGCCTGACAAACATGGTAATCTTCTGTAAATACTTTCTCCAAAGTAGTACAGTAATTAAAAGTGTAACCTAGTGAATTTACTTACCATTAAGCGCGTTTTTGCCGTATTAATGGTTGGAGAGAGTGCGGCGCGATCGAGTACGTGTTATGCTGTACAAGTGAATGTGCTTTTCCAGTTTAAGTGACTCAGTCATGCAGACGCAAACAGGAAAATCTTCAAATCCCCATGTGATTCCATCGATTCTTGCTGATACATATCTAATAGACACAACTACTACGAACACGAGTGGAAACCCTGTGAAGGCACGAGCGAAGTTGCAAGATGAACCTGGGCGGTCTTTCTTTTTAATAAATGAATATAATCAGTACTTTCCCTTTGCCGTTCGCCGCCTTATACTATCTCCGTGAATAATGAATATATGTCTAAACATGTCACACTAAACATTCATGGGTAAGTGCATTAAGCATATACTGATACGAGTAAGTGTTTTGTTCTGGTCTATTAAGGATGTAGATTACTTTATTTTGAAATTTCAAAAAGATTTGTCGGTTTAAACTCAAGATACTTTCAGTAACTAAAGATCGAAATGGATCATGGGAAATATAAATGGTTCCGTAATCAGTACCTTGTGTTGATCATCCGTGTGATCACTGCTGGATAAGAACTTATGTCCTGTGAAAACGGGCTCGACGCAAGCATTAGCGCAAGCACAGGAAATGTTCTAATGCTTGAGTCGGGCTCGTTTTCACAGTGACATAACACTTGTGCTTGCGCTTATGCTTGTGTCAGGCCTGTTTTCACAGTGACGTAACACCTTTTGTGCTTGCGCTTATGCTTGCGTCGGGCTCGTTTTCACTGTGAAATGACGCTTTTTGTGCTTGCGCTTATGCTTGCGTCGGACTCGTTTTCACAGTGACATAACACTTCTTGTGCTTATGTTTGCATCGCTAGTGAAAAACAGATTTATCTTTTCTGAGGCGTTTTTGTAATCAATAAAAGCAAGTATAAACAGATCAACCGGGATTCACCGCCTCATCGTACATGAAGCATCTCTCATAGCAGTACGTCCAAGGTGATTAACATCTACGCCCTTTCAATCATACAAATGTCTAGTTAATAACCAAACTACTGAATTAAACCGGCCAGATGAAATATATATTAATAGGATTAATTTGGACGTAAAGTCGCGCCATAATGTATGGCCCGAGGGATATCAATTAGTGCTTTGAGTTGTAAACCAGTCTACAAATATTTTCGCCCTCGCTGGCGCCAGCTCAATATGACCACGATCACGTGACCGCACAAATCAACCAATGACAGGCACCCCCCGACAACACAGCTATATAACAATTTTTCGTATCTGCATCGATACTTAGACTGATCTAGTAGTAAATCGCGAAAGAGCTCTCGATGAGTCGGTATTGTTTCACAGTCGTTAAGTAGCGCCTGAAGGGAGACGAAAGGGTGTGGTACGTTATGGGACGTTATGGGACGTTATGGGACGTTATGGTACGTTATCTGGTTATTGATCTTTATGTTCAGTTATGTATGAGAACTCGATGGTTAACAGGATGGGGACTAGTAATCTGTGTTATATTCTTGGTAGTCGTACCATGCTATATCATATGCTCTATTATATTTAATTATTATTATTATTAAATTGCGTGAGCCTGGGACTAGCTGTATCTTGATTCGTTCCATGTACTGAGCAATTAAGTTAAGGTGCGGATACACGCGGCAGCATTTCCAGCAACATATTAATTGCATGTACTATTGCAGTGTGTGTCCACCCCTGCAACATGTTGCACACACACAACATGTCGCGCAATTTTTTCGCGCAACTT
Source organism: Actinostola sp. cb2023 (assembly GCA_033675265.1). Lineage (NCBI taxonomy): Eukaryota > Metazoa > Cnidaria > Anthozoa > Actiniaria > Actinostolidae > Actinostola > Actinostola sp. cb2023. The sequence continues at coordinate 273,071 of JAUJYZ010001347.1, forward strand.
TGCGAGCTACAAATTGCGTCGTGTGAGCGCGCGCCAGTCAATTACTAGCAATGTTGCAGAGGTGGACACACGCTGAAACAAGAGTCGTTTTCGTATTAGTGGGAAGTAGCTACGGTACGTCGTGCGGTGACCGAGCCGTGTCCAAGCATTCTGATTGGTTAAGCAATGATTGTGCGTGCTGTGATTGGTTGACTATAGATGTCTTCGATTTCGTACCGAGCCGTGTCCAAGCATTCTGATTGGTTAAGCAATGATTGTGCGTGCTGTGATTGGTTGACTATAGATGTCTTCGATTTCGTACCGAGCCGTGTCCAAGCATTCTGATTGGTTAAGCAATGATTGTGCGTGCTGTGATTGGTTGACTATAGATGTCTTCGATTTCGTACCGTAACCGTATCGCGCCATCATCGTGCGGTATCCAAGCATTCTGATTGGTTGAGCGATGATTACGCGTGTTGTGATTGGTTGACTATAGATGTCTTCGATTTCGTACCGTGACCGTAACTCTGTGCCGTAGGTTTCCCACTCAAAGGAAAACGACTCTATTGATTGCACGTAGTGTTGCACCGTGTGTTCGCACCTTTCCGCTGTATGAGACCGCGCGCTCATCACTGACTCTGGTTTTACAATTTGAGCAGCTTGGGATCCCTGTGTCATCCCTGCATGTATCCGGTTTTAATCATTCATAAAATGTATGGGAGGGATTTTATCACTAAATTGCTATGTACTCTAAAGCCAAGCAGTCCCAGCTAGAAATAAACATGGTTTTCTTACTATTTGTGAAAGCGCAAAGTATCGATTGTAAATGTTAGTATTTTTGTAAAGGTTAGTATTTTTGTGGTTTAAAAACCACAGGCAGCCCAATCATTTTTGACGGACTTCCTGTGTTATATCATCCACATGCACATCTATCCCATTTATTTTAACCTTACTATTCTCACGTCCTTTCCATAATCCATTTCTCCATTCTATCTATCTATCCCGACCTTCCTTCTCTCCATCCCTCAAACAACTCCTGCATCCATCTATCCACCATTCCTTCCATCCGTTTATCCATCTCATCACTCCATTCATTCATTCATTTATTTATCGATCTCTAGTAACACTTTATAATAACAAGGTACTTTATTCACTTGTTTGACTTCCGGTTCGATAGTAAGTCAACACAGCATTTTGTCCTCAGCAAGTAATACTGTTGTGTGGCTCCAATATGCTTATCGATATTGCTATAACGGCTATAAGCGGTTAATAAACAAGAAGAAGAAAACGGTAAAAAAAGATAAATTAAAAAAGTTGGTGTCCACGGAGAGTCGATCCCGGGTCACTGGCGTCGAGGTCCAAGATAGACTACTAAATTTGCCCTCGAAATCAATCGGAAGTACAGATAGCTGAAATAGTAAGGGGCAGTCATTTAGGACTAGGATACGACTGTTCCCTCGTCCCTCTTTGACTACTATGCTGATTGTGTACTACTCGATAGCGCGGATGAGGCTGGTGAATACTCTCAAGATGGTTGACGTAAATCCTTGATCGCGAAGAAAACTTTTAAAAATGTCGTACTTGTGAACGCGTTTGTTCAAAACAGAGACACGTACGATAATATGAATAACAATAGATTGCTTGACTGCAGTGCATTGTGGGATAGCTGTGTATTTATAGCAGCAATCTATGACTAAAACCGGGAGCACTTTCTTCTCACATGAGAGGACGCCATTTTGTCACGTGACACATATTGCCAAATCTGGCAATGAACGTACCGAACTGATAATGTCTGGGAGTATGGCCGATTTTTAGTGTTTTGCATTCATTTTCTAGTAGCGCGCGGGTTCGAGTGCCAGTACGGTCGACCTTAATTCTTCTTCATTTTTAGATTGTTGACTTTTTTTTCCTACCGGATACTCACTACCCTGCGAGCAGAGTCTTCTTTTAACCTCCTCCTCGAGAGAGTTTATTTTTTTTAAAGTTTATTTTTTAAATATTTAATTTTCTGGATTTTTTTCGATAGTTTACGTATACTGTTTAATAAATGAGCAGGAGTGTTTTATCGGGTTTAAAACCACGAGGCGAGGCCGAGTGGTTTTAGACCCGATAAAACACGATCTGCGAGTTTATTGAACAGCTTCAAAAACGATATTCCAAAGTAATACATTTTCGGATGATTTCAGTAAGAAAACAGCAAGGAAAACACAAACATAGCAGTATCGTGTTGCTTCTAACGCCTCACACATGCGCACCGATACTACTGATACTCTCAAAAAGATCCCACATTTGAACAACGGTCCGAAAGTGTGACCAAGGAGCAATCTTTCCTGTCAACACGAAAACCCTTCCCTTGATCCTTTGCGCGCCTTTTTTGCCGGCTTTTGCGCTTCCGGCCAGACGACTGGGGACGAGTCAGGTCCCGTACAGGAAACTGGGAGGTCAATGATACGACACCAATATGAGACCTTCCCTTATTAGTATTCTTTATATAAAGAATACTAATGAGGATGAGACTTTATATAAAGTTTCATCCTCATTAGTATTCTTTATTTAACAATTTTACAATAACTTACAAATTTCTCGCGCGCTGATTGGTTAATTTTCATCATCAATAAGAGGACAGACAGATAAAAACAAAATGGCGCGTACAAAGCTGAAGATCGATGGAGAAAAATTTTATCAATGGACGAATTTCCTTCGTTCCAAGTTGAATTTCTTGAGGAAATTTCAGATGAAAAACTATATGCTTGTCTCTGGAGGAAGTTGAGTCCGAACAGAAACTAAATGATAGCATGGTTCGCTTTGCGACACTAAATGACTACGAACTGCACGAAATAGTCAAGAAATTCGTAAGAGAAATACAAGATGGTGTGTAAACATGTTTGAATAATTTTTGTTATTGTAAAAAAAAAATGACATCACTTTTTTATGCATCTGTCCTCTTATCGACGATAAATTTCGTCATAACATTGTCAAAGTAGTGTGGATCCACGAGGCGACAGCCATGTTTACACACCATCTTGTATTTCTCTTACGAATTTCTTGACTATTTCGTGCAGTTCGTAGTCATTTAGTGTCGCAAAGCGAACCATGCTATCATTTAGTTTCTGTTCGGACTCAACTTCCTCCAGAGACAAGCATATAGTTTTTCATCTGAAATTTCCTCAAGAAATTCAACTTGGAACGAAGGAAATTCGTCCATTGATAAAATTTTTCTCCATCGATCTTCAGCTTTGTACGCGCCATACGCGCCATTTTGTTTTTATCTGTCTGTCCTCTTATTGATGATGAAAATTAACCAATCAGCGCGCGAGAAATTTGTAAGTTATTGTAAAAATAAAGATTACCGGGTATAAAAGTACATGCACGTGATGGATTTCGTCCTTCTGATTGGACGGATTGCTCATCATGCATGAGTTTTTGAAATTTACTTTATTTTATTTTATTTTCTGGGGTTTCTTTAATGTTGACATATCTAATTTTATTTCGAACGCACGACCGAGATGTGTTATGGGTAATCACGGAACTACTCGTGTGCGACAGGCAGCATTAAATTTCCCCCATTTGATGGAGTATTAAATAATAATAATAATATAATAATAATTAAACAGTAGACAATGGAAAACTGCATGCGATTCGTTTTTTACAACAACTAGAGGGGGAGTGGGGACGACGGGGAATGAGAGCTCTCAATCCCCGCCATCCCCCCTCCTTCTCCCCTCTTCCAAAAAAATTGTCCTTGGACCAGTCAATATCCGGAATTATTTTCTTGTCCTAAGAGTTTGAGATAACGCGGTTGGACTGTTTATAGAAACTGAATCCTATAATCATTACACATGGATAATGATAATACGTATTGAAAAAACTGTTACCATAGTAACGAGGGTGCTGAGCCACCTTAATATATTGAGTGATGATTCGTGCGTGGCGTCGGGACTCACGATCACAAAGCCATCTTGTGTTGTGCACTGTAGAAATTCATTTTGCGAAGTTTCACGGTCTTTGCAAGCCCCAGTTTCAAAGCCCAGTAACTAAGCTTTCTATCTGGAGCTTTGGTTGAGTGTAGCTGGTATAATATTGGAATTTGGTAGCATTAAAAATGGACGTGAATGCTGCCGTTCCGAGGACGAGCGAAGCCGAAGGTTTGTCGGTAGTGTCTTCGTTGTCTGAAGTGAGCCATCAGATCGCAATCGCCGAAGAGATCCCGACAGAACACGACCATCCTCATCCTTCTGTCTTCCCTTCCAACGATCAAGTCTCGAGTGAAGAAGTAGAAGAACACCAGCAATGCGAAGTTCAGGTTGTAAAAGTAGCGAATGTCAGCGGTGGAGTGAACATAACATTTTCAACACCTGCGTTAGCGAACCTTGCCCGTGTTGGCGAAGAAAGCGAAGGTACACAGACCACTACTATCCAAGTATCAGATGCACAACTTACTCCTATACAAGAAGTAGCCATTGCACAAAGCCCTGGAGAGTCCACTAGCTCTGATACAGCTAACCTACAGGGAGAACAAGTTATCCATGACATTCAAGATGCAGAAATGCAGGGAAGTCCTTTGCATTTGGAGGCTGTTTCACGAGGAAATAATGACGCACAGAAATCGTCTTGGGACGCTGTCATGACTGCTGAAGTTTTGACTGTAAGATGCAGAAATGAAAGTGCTGAACTTCATAAAAGCAAGCTTGGTTCAGGGGGAAGAGGAAAGTGTATTAAGGTAAACGTTGAACTCTATTTGTTCTGCTTTCTTCATGTCCGCCATTTTAAAATAGCTGTTTTGCCTCGTTCGCTTGTCGTATTTTACTCAACATTTTTTGAAATCCCAACTGTTGCATTCTTTTGCTTCTGTAGTTTAGTATTTTCTCTGAATTATCTAATTCAAACATAATCTCTTTTCTCTGTAAACCAAGAGTTGAAAAGTCCGTTGTCGTGTTGAAGTTGAAAACATAAAAGACGTACGGTTGCCCGCCATAAGACTTAAATAATAATAATATGTAATATCGCAGTATCGGATGCACACACAATATAGTACTTTACAATACAACAGTTATAAAGGAAATATTTTTCACAGCCTCAAACATTTATTTGTGAATAAAATAGCTTTCTTAAATCAATTTTTGGCTGTCCACAAGGAAGTAATTTTTCAGGGTGAGTGACGTCAAAGTCTGTCTGTCTGTTCGCCACAGGAAGCCCAAACATAAAACACGAACCATATAGGGAAAGTTTTGTGTTTGATTTGGTTTTTGATGTGCTTTATTGATAGTATAATGAGGAATGGATGACTCCATCAGAGTTTGAAGCACGTTGCGGAAGAGCATCTTCAAAAGATTGGAAGCGTAGCATTCGTTATGGTGGACGCACACTTCAGACGTTGATAGAAGAAGGCGTACTAACACCCCATGCTACATCCTGTACGTGTGCGTCATGTTGCAATGATGACACACTGGTAAGAACTTGAATCAAAAAGATTTACTTAATGCTCGTACATTCTACTTTGCTACTTGTGTGTGCTTTACACAGGTAACATCACAAAGTTGGAAGGTAAAGGCTTGTTTCCATAACCCCAACCACCCTTGGCCGACCAAACAATAGAACGAATCTATTATGTTACTGCATCATTCTATTGTTTTATATTAATGAGGTCCTTTTGAGGTATCCCATTTAGCCGCCACCAAGTTGGAAGGTCATAAAAGGTCAATGCATTCATTGATCTTCTTGTATGACGTGATGTGCCTTATATACTAGGAGTATTTGGAGCGAGGTTAAGGGTAGCTGGTCAAATTTGTTGGCATGCTGTGATAACTCTGTAATGCTTTTATTGCCGCTAGAGGGCCATAATTTAATTATCAATTGTTTATTAGGCTGGGCCAGTCAGGCTTTTTGTCCCTTACAAACGCCGTAAGAGGGTCTCCTCTCAGTCTAGTCTTGCTTCTCCAGTGCTGAAGAAGAGCATGTCATTAAGCGCTGATCCTACCAAACAAGAACGTAAGTGCATTTCATGAATATTATGTTTTTATTTAGGAGAGGAGAACAACATTAGTTTGCAGAACCATGCTATCTCCCTGTTGTAGATATAGAGGTTATTTACCGGTCGGGAAGTCAGGATAGGGAAAAACTGTGTCCGAGGTCTTTAGTATATGGCCAAGGTCCGATTTCAAAGCCCGAGACATTTTTTCATGTTTTCCCTATCTTTCTTTTTGTCCTTTCCGACAAACAGTCAGTGAGGCAGTGTTTGGTGGTAAATAAGATTTTTCCCCTATATATCTGAGAAGTTGAGATAACTGAGGTTGAGATATACAAATGTAGCCTGGTTCAGATTATATTTTTTCATGTAGTCTGATCAACTTTTCTTTCTTTTTGTCCTTTCAGGACAAACTATGATGATGAGATCAGTGAGGTAAATAATAGCAACACCAAGTACATTTTTGGTGAACTTCAGAAAATTTATTTTCATAGAAAGTTTTTTTATAGTATTCATAGAAATATGTATATTAGGGCCCTCCTGAAAATCATCCCAGATTTGTAAGAGAGGTTTCCCTATTTAGAGTGCAATTATTTAGAAAAGCTTGAAAACTAAATAACAAATTAGTACTAAATAGCACTAATGAAACAATAGAAATAACACTATTTAGTACTATTTAATGTTAGTACTATTTCACGCTTTTCTAAATTGCACTCTAACTATGATGATATAGATAATAATAAAGTCAGTACACATTGTCTTGATGTATTTACAATCCTTAGTGTCGATTCTGGTGGTGGTACATATGTAACAGAAGCTGGTACAGTCATAGAAAGTGGTGGTAAGTAGCAGACAGTCATAGAAAGTGGTGGTACATTTGTAAGTAGCAGACAGTCATAGAAAGTGGTGGTACAAAGTCATAGAAAGGTGGTACATTTGTAAGTAGCAGACAGTCATAGAAAGTGGTGGTACATTTGTAAGTAGCAGACAGTCATAGAAAGTGGTGGTACATTTGTAAGTAGCAGACAGTCATAGAAAGTGGTGGTAAGTAGCAGACAGTCATAGAAAGTGGTGGTACATTTGTAAGTAGCAGACAGTCATAGAAAGTGGTGGTAAGTAGCAGACAGTCATAGAAAGTGGTGGTACATTTGTAAGTAGCAGACAGTCATAGAAAGTGGTGGTACATTTGTAAGTAGCAGACAGTCATAGAAAGTGGTGGTACATTTGTAAGTAGCAGACAGTCATAGAAAGTGGTGGTACATTTGTAAGTAGCAGACAGTCATAGAAAGTGGTGGTACATTTGTAAGTAAGACAGTCATAGAAAGTGGTGGTACATTTGTAAGTAGCAGACAGTCATAGAAAGTGGTGGTACAGTAAGTAGCAGACAGTCATAGAAAGTGGTGGTACATTTGTAAGTAGCAGACAGTCATAGAAAGTGGTGGTACATTTTAGAAAGTGGTAGTAGTAGCAGACAGTCATAGAAAGTGGTGGTACATTTGTAAGTAGCAGACAGTCATAGAAAGTGGTGGTGGTACATTTGTAAGTAGCAGACAGTCATAGAAAGTGGTGGTACATTTGTAAGCAGACAGTCATAGAAAGCAGACAGTCATAGAAAGTGGTGGTACATTTGTAAGTAGCAGACAGTCATAGAAAGTGGTGGTAAGTAGCAGACAGTCATAGAAAGTGGTGGTACATTTGTAAGTAGCAGACAGTCATAGAAAGTGGTGGTACATTTGTAAGTAGCAGACAGTCATAGAAAGTGGTGGTACATTTGTAAGTAGCAGACAGTCATAGAAAGTGGTGGTACATTTGTAAGTAGCAGACAGTCATAGAAAGTGGTGGTACATTTGTAAGTAGCAGACAGTCATAGAAAGTGGTGGTAAGTAGCAGACAGTCATAGAAAGTGGTGGGTAAGTAGCAGACAGTCATAGAAAGTGGTGGTAGTAAGTAGCAGACAGTCATAGAAAGTGGTGGTAAGTAGCAGACAGTCATAGAAAGTGGTGGTACATTGGTAAGTAGCAGACAGTCATAGAAAGTGGTGGTAAGTAGCAGACAGTCATAGAAAGTGGTGGTACATTTGTAAGTAGCAGAGTAGCAGACAGTCATAGAAAGTACATAGTAAGTAGCAGACAGTCATAGAAAGTGGTGTACAGTCATAGAAAGTAGTACATTTGTAAGTAGCAGACAGTCATAGAAAGTGGTGGTACATTTGTAAGTAGTGGTGGTACATTTGTAAGTAGCAGACAGTCATAGAAAGTGGTGGTAAGTAGCAGCCTACAAACAACACTCGCTACATGTAGGTTTTCAAATGCTCCAGCTACATGTAGTAGGTTAGTTAATAGAGTATTAAAGTTGGATGTCATTAGTTTTGAAAACCACAGAAGATGTAGTTGACATAATAAGTCATTAAGCTTTTACCATCATTTATTAATCCTTATAAGTACTCTTTTTTTACCCGCTGTATACCTTTATGGAACAGTCTTCCTTACGAGGCTGTAAATGCCCGATCATTGTCACTGTTTAAGTCAACTGTAAATAATATAAGATCTACTGCCTAAGTTTACAATATGTGTATGACCATCCATTGCCGATAGATTAGCTTGCTATTTGGCAATTATTATGATTAAAGATTAAAGACTTCTTTTTGGCTACTGTCAAAATTTCATTTATGTGTGAGCATTACAGAGATATTCAAATCCAAAGTTCATAATTTCCTTACAAACTGAAAGTCTGTTAATTTTGGCCCATTCCAACCAGTATGAACCAAGCTGGAAATAAGTGGTTTAACTAAACAGGTTTAGGAAATTATTTACAAACGCTGCATAATCTTTGGCACCAAAACTGCTGGTAAACTGTCCTTTGTGTTGCACAGTAGAAAGTCCAGGTAGTTTGATTCTTGTGAAATTAGATGCCCTCAAGTTATAGAAGCGAGAACAAACTCAGTTTAACTAAACAAGGTTTGGTGTGAATGGGGTATAAGATAGAGTTTCTTGTGTTGTCAGATCTCCAAGGAAATGTTATTGCTACAAGTGGGACACACGTGGCTCATCTTCCTATTATCAGAGGTAAGCAAATAATAAATAATGGCCGTTCTTATATAGCACATAGTGAACCAGGTTATGACTAAGTAATAGGCCTGCAACTAAAAAGCAGCATTTTACAACTCGTGCATTCCACAGGAATTCCAAGTAAATGCTACACACACTACAACATTGCACACAACATTGCTGGCAATATTATTGCAGCATGGCCACATCCTTGTTTCGACTTCTTTGCTTTCCGTGTAGCTTTAATTAGCTTTAAATACCCGTAAAACGGCGCACTGATGGAAAGAGGGGAGTAAATTGAGCGCACCGTCGGCTTCCTGGAAGATTAGCCTCCAGCTAAAGGAACTACCGATGTTCAGTGATAGGGAAGGACGTGCGCCATGCGCCATTGGCACGTTTTTAGATCGTACGGCGCAAAAAAAAAATTTCTTTGGGGCCTTAGGGACGCATTACAATTTCAAAAAAACGTGGGTCCACGTCTTCATTTCGGAGATATTTTGCCGTAAAAATCGAAAATTTGGCCGCCATTTTGAATTCCCAGGGGAGACTGGGTACTATAATGAGAGTTCGTTTCTTTAAAAACCGCTGCTTTTTGTGCTTTTCAACATCAAAAAGCAGTTGAAAATCGAAAACATGTTCAGAAAGCTATTTTAGATATCAAAAAGGGAAAACATGGATACTATTTCGAAAAAAAAGTTTTTTGGGTCATTTTGACTTCCGGTTTTAAGAGCGATGGCCCCTTTAGAAAATTTATGGCCCATAAATGTAGCAATTGATGGGCCATTGGCCCACCACTGTTTTCAGCCTTCCCAATCACTGGATGTTAAACAAGGTTTTTTACCTTATATGTGTCCACCTCTTATTGTTGTGAGAAAACTTATTGAATTACAGTGTGATCCTACATGTACTTCTGCAACATTGTGTGCAACACATTGCAGGTGTGGACACACCCTGTAATCATGCTGCTGCTGGCAATATTGCATGCCACACCCTGTAATCATGCTGCTGCTGGCAATATTGCATGCATTGTTGCATCATGTATCTTATTTCTTTGATGTACATTGTGTACAAAGCACAGAGAATTACGGTGTATTACTGTGGTTAATTGTGTTTTTGACTTTACTTCCAGATCTTGCTGCTTCTATGGTAACTGTTAGTGCTGGTAACTCTGTGCATCCACAAACACCAATGACGCCCCTAACCCCCATGACACCCATGACCCCTACATGTATAACACCTGTTATGGTTACCTCTGGGTTACAGTTTGGTACCGCAACACAGGGAGGCAGTATAAACATACACATACCAACAGATCCTAGTTTGGATCAGAAGCGACACTGGTGGCACATTGAAGAGGTAGGACATAATTTAGATCTTTAATAGTGATGAGCACGAGGACCAGCTTCTTTCAAAAAAGATGTTATTACTCGGCAGGCTGCCTGTGGTATGCCGAGTTGAAAAATGGGCTTTCTTTTTCTTATGGCCACAAATCACCAACTGGGTACCAAGACGCATGCGCTCTGTGCCGCTGAGGAAACCGAAGACTTACATGTGTATTACTCATTGCGGTAGTGTTGTGGTGTACCCTCCGACTATTCATGAGTTCATTAAAATCATTTGGCTAGTAGTTCGCATTATCTTTGTACATTTACGATAGCATACATGTGTATATTATAATAGTTTTGGAGATGCTAATGACACATTGTTTAACCCATTCGCTCCTGAGCTATTTTGAGTTTTTTAGCGATTTTCTGGACCTAATCACGTCGTAGGAAATTTCGATTCCATATAAGGGGTTTCCATGGAAATCTTGACAGTTCTGAATGCCTGTGGGCTCGCGTCTTCACGTGTGCTGCCTTTCTTCTTGGGAACTCATAGGGGCTAGTAGTGATTACTACTCGAAGAGGCCAATTTTGCATTTTTAGAGTGTTTATAGCCATTATTCACCACAGAAGCCCCCAGGACAGCATCATTAAGCTTGACTGGTGTGGTAGAGACCGTTCTCCTGGAAGAACTCAGGAGGAAGATACGAATTCACGAACACATTTCGGCAGCTCGTTGAGATTTTCCAAAATGGCGGACTCAAAGTGAAATCGTCTCTCTGGTCTTTCTGTGGTGGATTCCAGGACCTACAAAGGCATTTTTGGCGACTTTGGACTTGTAAAGAATGCAACCGGTGCAATATTTTGCCTGTAGGACCGAGTGGCTCGACACTCTATATATTCTTAAAAAACGGAAATGGCGGGAGGATTTCTGTCGAATGTTCCCGGCATCCTTTTCGGGCGTGCGGAAGGAAAACACGTGTTAGCGAAAGTGGTCCTAAGGAAATGGCTATTGTTCGGCGAGTTAAGGAAGAGAGAGGGAAAAATTCACGAATATATCAAGAAGAGAGATGGAAGTTTGCTGAGAAAGTGACGTTTTGTTTCGCAAGGATGTATTTTGGAAGAAAATCCAAGTCAAATGTCGTTCATTTTCGAGGTGTAAAATTGCGTCAGAAACACGCATTTTTGATTTTTATGGCAAACAAATTGAACTAATGCCCAGAAATCGGACCTGTAAGTCAGTTTACTTGAGGTTAAAATATGAAGAGTTATCTAGTTGTCACTAATAACTGGCCATGAGATCGATGTTACGAAAATTCAGAAAGTTAGAATTTTTCAAAGCAGTATCGATGTTTACGGCCGGTTTCGGCCGGTGTAGGAGTCAATGGGTTAAATATAGCAAAAAAAGGGTACCAACCAACCGAAATTGCCTTTGTGGCTTAGTTGGTTAGGTTTAGGGGAACGGTAGGATTAGGCATTGAAGTGATTCTTTGGTGCCAATCGTTCAACTCTTGGCGTCCGTGACTAATTTTTTTTTATAAGTGAGGAGAACCAAAATCCTCAAAAATTTCTATGTCCCACTCGAGTGTTTGGAAAACTATTACGTAGTTGGTTAATTGGTACACGACGACACTACCCTCATTGCTGAAGCCAGTGCTGAGTGAATGCTTATAGAGCATCTTGTTGTGAATTTAAAAGCCAAATAAATATTATTAGTAGATCTCCTGGCTACTTGATCTTCCTCTCCACCTACTTGATCATAATCAGTAACACCTTTGGGTTGGTAAAGAATGAAAACAGCCTAAATGACAAATGTAGGCCCTCGGCCTATAGTGTTATATACGTATGTGTCACTAAGCCCTACTTGAGAATAAATAAAATGACGAGAAGTGAATGCATATTTGTTTTATGAAAATATTTCGGGTAGTCTCCACTACCCATCTTCAGTAACCTGAGTATCCGGCCTTCAAAGGGGGAGAGGCCCGGGGAGAAGAGAGAGGAGGAAGGCCTGACACAAGGGCATTGATCTGCTTGTGTCAGCCGTCCAGATTCTGGACGTTGGCATGATTGGATAAAACACAAAGGCTTGAAACATCCCCAGGGAAATGTCACAGCTGACCGGAAATGATACAATCATCGTATTCTACAAGAATAAGATCGATTTGCTCTGTTATTTAGACTATTTATGATTGAAAATAATTTAGACAGGCTCTAGAAGGAGCTATGAAGCCTTTCCCGGAATTGAATTGAAGAAAGAACAAGAACTTTGTCTTCAAACTATAAACAAAAACGATTTGCTTGGGGTTTTGTCGACAGGCTGATTTATCAGCTGTTTCTTAGTTTCATCTTGTAAGTAAGTAAGGACTTTATGTAACGAGGGTAGCACGATAAAACCAAATTGAAGAAGATATAAACGGTGTTTGTAGAACGTACCGAAACGGTTTAAAAACTCCAACAGCATCAAGGCCAAGTTCCTTGACACACAACAGTCTTGACATGACAGTTGGCAAAGCAGAAGTGATTTTGATTGGTTGTTATTTTCAGATATATGTATCGTGCTGCGAAGGGGCGGAAGGCTCAAATCAATAGGTCTGTGTCAGGCTTTTTTCCCTTCTCTTCCCCCTTTCTTTTTCAGGCCAAAAAAGCCTGATACTCAGGTTACATCTTCAGTAATGTTAACAGTGAACAACAGAACATAATATATATGTATAGGAAAAGACTTCAAGTTCGTTTTTTTGTCTCTGATCAATAGAGCCTCAGCAATGAGGGTTTATCATGTAATTTCAAAACTCATAGGACAAAAAATGATTATCATAACTGGAAAGAGCTCATTGAAATTAGTAAAAATGTGAAGTTTGGAAAAGATCGCTTCACAAATTGCGAAGATATGAATTTTCAAAAATCGACATTTTGTATGAAAACCTTTGTTGGAGGCAAGAGTTGCCTCCAAGCGTAAATTTCCAAAGGTTTTCATATAAAATTTCTTCGCAATTTGTGAAGCGATCTTTTCTAAACTTCACATTTTTACTAATTTCAACGAGCTATTTCCAGCTATGATAATCATTTTTTGTCCTATGAGTTTTGAAATTACGTGATAAACCCTCATTTTATGCTTGAAGTATTGGCTATAATTACTACAATGATCTTAAATAGAGTACCGAAGTGTGATGTCACGAAAAAAATAATTTTCGCTTTATCAACTTTCGAAAGAACATCAATAAATAAACTTACATGCCAAATTTGAGAGCAATCGGTTAAAGTGCCTATGAAACGAAAATGTCGATCCTTGTTTAATTGTACATTATTTTTGTTTGGTCTTTCTCTGAACATTTGCTGTATTTAAACATCGACTTTGAGCGTGCGAACATTTTCTTTTCGCGGTTCGAAAATTATCATTTTCAACCAAAATGTGCGACAAGAGACTGGGCCCTTGACAATGGCTCGGTGACGCCATAAGTTGTGTATGCCTTTGTTTGCACAACTTATGACATCACATTTCTATAGTTTGACCGAGCGGGAATTGTCGCACTTTGAAACCCAAAATGGCCAACTTCGTGCGCGAAATAAAAAATGTTCCCGTAGCTCAATTCCCTTTTTATTAACGCCATGTAAACAAGCAAATAGTAAACTTTCGTAGTAGCAAATAAAAACAGGGTCTGTTTTTTCGTTTCATAGGCAACTTTAAGTAGTGGCTGAGATATGGCCAGTTGAATATATAATTTTTTCCCACAAATCACTGTAATTTCGGCTTGGATCATAATGTTACGAAGTAACGTAAGTATTCTTGCAATAATATTCTTGCAATAATAACTTAGTTTTATTGATTACCAGATGGTCAATTCATTGCTAAGTATTGCAACACAACTAAAGTGTATGCTTGTATTACCAGATGGTCAATTCATTGCTAAGTACTGCAACACAACTAAAGTGTATGCTTGAGCAAGTCAAACTCCAATCAGAAGCAGCACGTGAAGCAGCTGTTGCTCAAGCTAAACTTCAAGCAGAGTCGGAGAAGAAAGAGGTACAGTAGTGTTCAATTAGAATGGTTTCATGTAACTCACTTTTAACATGCTAATGAGCAGATAAGTTGAATAACATGCTAATAACATGCTAATGGTTATTATAAAATAATTTAGATATAACGCGTGCTCTGATTGGTTAATTACTATGTTGATATGAGGCTATGTAAACATGGTTCATGACTTTGAACAACCTTGAAGCGATGCAGTGGATTTGATTGTAAGAATAACTGACCACAAATGTATTTTTTTCTGTTGTCAAATATGTTTTATTTACTAAACAAAAGCCATAGAATTACAGTTTTTCTTGTTTAGTTAAGTTCAAGTTCTATCTAGATTTTGATGATTTTAAACCGAAACTGATTAATTTTTCAAGAATCGAGCTTCAAGTTCATTCAAACTCGGCCGGCAAGAAACTCGACGAATCGTCCACTTATTTCTGTCCACAATAACGAAGAAAACTAAATATAACGGCTCAGTTTTCTCAATCACATACTAACCATTTTGTAAGTTATACTTAGCTACACATAAGTCTTATATTTTCTCAAGTGTACGACTGAAAATATCAAAGATAGCCGTATTTATACTCACAAAAGAGTAAAAACAGAGCGATTCTTGTAGCTACATGGCGGGTTCACCTGAACATTCATATCTCTAGTAAAATATGTCAAAGAGAAAAAACATCTTCAAATGTCTCAGAAACGTCCATCGTTTATACATTCTTGTCGAGAAAAGCGACGAAAACATTCAAAAATACGACAAAAACTGTAGATATTTGGCTACCTGACTTCGTGCTCCATTCAAGATGTCAAATATTTCAGAAAGTTTGACGACTCTTCGTCATTGATCGTGATTCGGCTCAGCTTTTCTTCGTGTTTCGTGTTCACAGGATACAAAAACAAAGTGTAACAAGCATTCTTCTGTAATTTTCTGACAGAAAATAGCATTCTTCAAATCGTTTTTCGTGTCAAAACAGTAAACTGCACAGATAAAAGTTGTCGAGTCGCTTTGTCATTTTGATTTCTTTCGTGAGATTTGATTGGATGATGGGCAATTTCTGACGCTTTTCAGGAGAATTGAAATTATGATCACTAAAATCTTGCGTAAATAAAGGAGTTTTACGAAAGAAATCCTTGTAGTTATTTTATAAAACAAATAGAAAACGTTTTCCCATGTTTACATAGCCTGATATAAACACTCGGGAAAGTTTGGGAGAAGTCTCGAGCTCTGTGTAAAACCTCGCCTAACGGCTCGGTTTTACACAATAGCTCTCGACTTCTCCCAAACTTCCCTCGTGTTTATATCAGGCTATGTAAACACGGGAAACGTTTTCTATTTGTTAATTGTAGATGGCTTGTATCTAAATGTCAGTTTAATTTCTCCTTATCAACTTTGTAATACTCTTATCATATATGGTACTAAATACAATATGTATGTATGTATTAGGTGTGTGCACAGCTACATGCTTTGATGGTTACATGTAGCTCTTACTATTTTGCGGGAGGATGTTAATTAATTTGTAGTTTTATGTGTAGTTTAATAAACTTGAACTTGATGACTCTGATAAATGCTCACATTATTAAGTATATATCTGTTAGTATTCATTTAATTATTATCATTATTATTGAAGACGAAACTCAATTTACACAGAAATATTGTTAGCATTTTTCTTTCTTCCAATACTCCTTTTTACAGTTCCCGGCACCATCTTGAAAGGTACATGTAGCCGTGCCTTTGCATCGAAGCGAGACCAACGGTGACCTTGCAATGATAGAGACATATGAATAATAATAATTGTCCAAGGTGTTAAAAAAGGTCTCTATCATTGCAAGGTCACCATTGGTCTTGCTTCGATGCAAAGGCACGGCTACCTTTAAAGATGGCACCGGGAACTGTAAAAAGGAGTATTGAACATTTAGTATGTAGCACATCTTATTAGCAATGATGTTATTTTACTCATTTACTCATTAGCATGCTAAAAGCATGTTACGTGAAATCATTCTAATAAAATATTTTCTGTTGATGATTTACTTTGCTTTAGGTTCTAGCACAGACACGGATGAATTCACTGTTACAATTATCCAAAGCTATCAATGATGCTCAGGCTGAGAGGGAACAAGCTATTGCGCAAGCTTTGATGCAGGCCAAGGCTGATAAACTAGAGGCTGTAGCTGAAGCCAGACAAGAACAACTTATCAAGGTATAAGATGCACTTTATGTCTCGTTCTTGCGATACATGTACATGTATGTCCCCTGGTGGTGCCATTTTTGATCAAAGCATGGTGTCTATAGTAATGAGTATTGTACATGTACATACATGTACAGTCGGCTTAACCCCCTATTAGCCCAGCCACCCTCTAATGACTGGCTGCCTCCTATTGGGTGACCAGTTAAATCGAAGTCCCAAAACTATTGTTTACTGTAAACACTTCCTCTATTAAGCAGCCAAAGATTACCGGCCAATTCCCTGAGGGTGGTTGCTTATTAGGGGTTTGACTGTAGGCAAGAATGGACCAAGTACAGTCGAACTTGTATATACCTTAACAGTCACCCTCTGGACTTTATAAACCAGGCCCCGTTTTTATTTGCTACTACGAAAGTTTACGATTTGCTTGTTTACATGGCATTAATAAAAAGTGAATTGAGCTACGGGAACATTTTTTATTTCGCACACGAAGTTGGGCATTTTGGGTTTCAAAGTGCGACAATTCCCGCTCGGTCAAACTATAGAAATGTGACGTCATAAGTTGTGCAAACAAAGGCATACACAACTTATGACGTCACCGAGACATTGTCAAGGGCCCAGTCTCTTGTCGCACATTTTGGTTGAAAATGATAATTTTCGAACCGCGAAAAGAAAATGTTCGCACGCTGTTTAAATACAGCAAATGTTCAGAGAAAGACCAAACAACAATAATGTACAATAAAACAAGGATCGACATTTTCGTTTCATAGGCACTTTAAAACAGGTAGCAATATCAGAATTTGTATGGGTGAAACTCAATTCAGGACTTTGAAAACTGGATGCTTGATAGAGGAGTTCGACTGTACTTGTAATAAGGCTATTTCTATTATTCAGACCCTTACCTCTGGTGTTACTTGTGAGAGCCACTTAGTCCAACACTGCCAGGATGAAAACACAGAAGACAAGAACGGCATGGATTAGTATATAACACCCATATCAACCCATACCCACCCATCCCCCCTTAGGAGGCTTTCATTTATTACAGCAGGATGACATGGGGTAGTACATAACACCAATTTCCACCCATCCCCCCTTAGGAGGCTTTCATTTATTGCAGCAGCATGCAGGGGATGGCTAATTTGCAAGGTTTGGACCACTACCTCCCCCTACTTCATGACACTGTAGTTTTACATCACCCACCCCCTCCCCCCCTCCCCCATCCACTAAGCTTGCCACAAATGTCATAACTCATCCTACAATGCTTCCCAGAACAACATAAGCCCCATACAATCTTGCCAAGCCCCCCTGCTATAATAAATAAAAGCCCCCTTATTAACAATTATATATATATATATATATTTTAATCAGTGTGTTACCCTACACTTGTATATAACCCATTCTACATCCCTCTTATGTTTTGGTATACCTGTGCTGAATGAACGAGTAAAGGGACTGGGACCCAACACCTGTGTTCTTGCCTTGAGCCTAGTTTCCCTCAGCCTAAAATTGGAAGGGTTCCCAAAAGGGGACTGGATCAAGGCTAGTTATTAGGGTGGGAGAATACATACACCGATTCCAAACATGGCGACCAATTTGAATAACCATTGTTCTTGACTGACCAGCCTCTCATACAGGTGAGAACGCTTTTGTGTTTCCACATGAACACGAGGCCAGTCAGTCAAAGAACAATGGTTATTCAAATTGGTCGCCATGTTCAGAATCGGTGTATAGCCCCTTAACACAAGGTTTCGGGATAAAACAGGGGTTCACCTCCAGTTGCCATTCATCCATTGTGGTGTGATGGGACAGGAACTATCCAGTTGCCATTCATCCATCATTGTGTGATGGGACAGGAACTATCCCTTTTACAGCAGAATTCCGTGTTTCAGGTTTAGCTTTTAGTGTGTTGTGTTGGTCAACCTTAATATGACCAAACACCAAAGTTTAAATATTCATCTTTTTATAGAAACGTTTAAAAAAAACATTAGTAGGAACTAAAAACAGAACGAAAGAAAAACAATGAAAAATCGGCCCCCAAACATACAACAAAACCATGTATAGATATCTGCTAGAATGTTTATAACTCTATTAGTATAACTCTATATGCATACTTGAGAAGGGATATACTGTAGACAACCCTGTGAACAATGTCTGAATAGGAGTACAGGGGCTACAATCTTCTGCAAAGATATGTGCCACCAGAAATACATGACTTTTATCCCCTCGACCCCTTTGGCAATATTGTGCACTATACCCAAAACCACATGGTCAACTCGCTCGCTCAACTTTGGGTGGAGGCAAAGTGACACAGTATTTTATCCCCTCTCCCCCTTTGACAATGTTCAGTGTGCACTATCCCAAAGCCACATGGTCAACTCCAACTCACTCGATCGACATTGGTCGGAGGAGTGGGGGCAAAGTGGCACATTTTTGGAGAAGATTGTAGCTTTCCCTATCCCACTAGAGACCCATTATCCATGTGCTCTGTTCCTCCCTGTTCCTCCTCCAAGTTGCCAAGCTAAGCAATGATATAAGAACCCTTGTCCAATGCACTCACAACCCTTGATGACCTGGTGTCTACACTATCTTTGTTATCAGATCTTTACTGTGATCTCGTGATTAAAGTAACCATTTGTACTATATCATTACTGCGGTTTGCTTACCTTCCCCTACCCTATATTTCGAATATAGTCATTGCATAAAAATACAGTCGAACCTCTCCACAACGACACCTCGGGCTGATATTCTGTGGCCGTTGTGGAGAGGTGGCTGGGACAAAAAACCCTAGCCTACAGTTGCGAATTCGACGTAAGTAACCGGGGGGGCACAGCTGATTATACGGCTCGTCTTCCATTTGAAGCTGTAAGTTCTACTGCGTTTGAAATTTACACCCAGCGTTCCCTCCCGGAATTGAAGAATTACCTCTCACTCCCCCCTAAAAAAAATCTACAGTATGAATCATTGTAGATTTTTTTTAGGGGGGAGTGAGAGGTAATTCTTCAATTCCGGGAGGGAAAGCTGGGTGTACGTCTCGTCTTCCATTTGAAGTGATAGATTCGTATGTATCAGTTTATTTTATTTTGTTGGGGAGGGAGGGAGGGCAATTTTTTTTTTCTGGGAGGACAATTGTTACGTCAGTCGTTTACAGTTGGTAATGTATTTACGCTGTAATCAGTATATAAGTTAAAAGCAAGCTGAATTAGAATATTCGTTTACCGAACTCTGCGTGAAGACAGGATATTTTGAAAACTCATCAAAACAATTGATTGGTTAACAAATCTGCTGCCTTAAATTTGTTTAACAGCCGATGGGTACGGTAACCAGATGGTCATGGATTGGTGCTTTCTTTTTGAACACTTCTAACGTAATTTTTTTTTATTTCTTTAACATATAAGTGAATATATATGTCTTCTTATATCACCGTCGCTCACCATGAAACCGTTTACGATCAATTTCGATTATTCAATCTTTGAAAACAAATTTCGACAACTTTTTTCAGTGACATGTATGTTGGGTTCCTTGGCAGGAATTCACATATTCTTATTGGCTTCTTGCAAAAGGTATTCAACATTGATTCTATGAACGTGTTTTAGAAACTGTAAGTCTCAATATGCTTTTTTGAGGATCGACTTTGACTATTAATCATTCAGTAAAGCAATGATTGCCCTCTGTTTAACCGAATAGGCCAAGATAAAGAGAAGACACTGATTTAGTCGGCGAGATTTAATTAAAAGTTTATCCCTTTCTTTCCCGTTCATTTATGTATCTTCCCACACCGCTATTTGTATTCCATGGTTAGATGATATATTGGTAAATTAATGTAATGAGTAATTGCCTTGACGAACGGAAAGTTGTCATGTTTTTAAATGGACGCGTCGGTGTTCGCCATATGGTGTTTGTAAACACAGTTGGAGTGCTTCCTCCATGAATAGAAATAGAAGCAACGGAAAGAGCAGTCGATGCCTCGGTCGTATGTTCGTTGAAAGTCCTATGAATGGTGCTGTGGACGCCACACAAGACCTACACTTGACGGTGAAATTGAAGGTAAGAAAAAAGAACGTACGAATAGTTGTAATAATCAGCAATGAAATGGGAATCACTTCAGATCCGGCGATCAACGGCTGTGCACTAGATGAATGAATCCGGCTTCGAACTAATACTTTGAACTCTTGATATATGGAAAATGAAATCTGTCTTATTGCATCGCACATTGATGAAAATTTGCCTGTTCTAAACTTGGGCGGAATGTCCATTTTCACCTTTTCTTTTGTACCTTTTTTAATACCTTTCCTCTAAAGTACAAGCATTCAACATGCAAACAACTTGTGGAGTCCTTCGTTGAAGTTTAACATCAAAATGGCACTGTTTTTAAAAATGCTCCTAGCTGCGCTTGATAACCAGGGTACGCTTTTTCCCATAACTAGGGTCAGAAATGCGAATGAGTTTGCTAAATAAATATGCTAATGAGCTGTATACCGTACTGACAACTTTATGATTTGCGCGCGTGAAGACGTTTTAATTTTAAAATATTATTCTTATTGGACTTTCTGTGAACTTGACATAATTTATCTGCATGTAAATGATTTTTTTAACGTAAAAGAACTCGCCATTCTAGAACGTGCTTAACAAAACTAACGGTATCCAAGCATAGTACGGCGTGCTTTGAATCTTCTGATCGAGAATCCGGAACTAGACCACTAACAGCTTATTTGAACATAACATGATAAATAACACAAAATGAAAAGGGTATTTCTGTGTAGTACGTTCAGCAGATTATTACTCGGGCCCTTCCGAAGGAAGCCCGAGTTAGAAAATGCGTTTTTCGGTAGTAGTAGTAGTCGTAGTTTTTTTAGTCGGTTAAAGAATGACGAAAGTATGCGACGTATTTAATCGTATCCGGAGTTTCAAGATTACTCCGCAGATTTGAAAAGATAAAGGAGACACAGGACTCAAGTAGATTATGAATCTTAGTTTTGAAAGCAGCTGTAGATCTTCAAGCTATTAAAAGGTCAGGATTCTAGTTCATCGTTCAATGACTAGAAGTGGTAAAAGGACTAGAAGCTCGCTTAAAATATTTTTTTTTTTAAACAAACGCGAGGCCGTTATCGGAACCATCTGACCTATGCAACCTCAAGACGTATCATGTTCGTACTCACCGGACTAATAGTCTCCCTCGTCACTCAACTGTCACTGATTGTCATGACGTCAGAGAAATTATATTGTATTGAAGAAGATGTCCTTGTTTTATTCGACGTTCGAACCGTAACTCGAACCCGAACTCGATTCCAAACTCGACGTTTCGGGATCTGAAGCTAGAGAGGGGGCCTTTACACAAACTCATCAAAATCAAATCAATTGAACTCAAAGTCAAAAGGTAATCAAATGAACTCAAAGGCAAATCAAATGAACTCGACACATACATGTATATACATAGTCTCCCTCGTCACGCAACTGTCAGTCATTGTCAGGTCTCTCCTCGCGCAGCTGACATTGTCCTTGTTCTTCAACCAACTGGCATTCATTTTCAAGTACTTCCTCGAACAACTGACATTTTCCTTTTCACAATGCCCGAGTGAACGCTCATTGAGCGTCTTGTTTGGGTATAATTTAGTTGGCAGTACGGTATACAGCTCATTAGCATATTAGCAAACTCATTAGCATTCCTAATACCCCAGTTATGGGAAAACGTTCTAATATCTTAACGTAAAGAACAGAACTTAGAGATAGTGTAAAATGAGATGAGGGACTGATTCAAATCACAAACTAGGTTAACTTTATTATAGTAATTTCGTACTTGTCAAGTACGTTTACTTCATCTTCATAGAGTCATAGGAGTGGGAACCCTGCGGTACCGTGACACTCAAATGGCTTCCTTTCTGAACCAATCAAAAAGCGTGCAGATGCATCTCATCCAATCAAACTCTTTCAATACGGCAACTGCGCGGTATATACCGTAACTTTCCCACTCGTACGAAAACGACTGTATCGACCAGTAGGTCTACCGACATATTGATATAGCAGGAAAGTTGACCGAGGGAGATTGTTCACTAAATCTACTGATACTTTCGTCTTGTTAGAGGTACTTTTGTCATATTATAATACCGAGGGATTTATAGGCTTATTGCCGACGTTCGAGGTATTTATCTGACTTAGTTTAAATTTGATAAGGTTTTCGCACGAAGCAATCTGAGGCATTTTCTGGTATTTTTTGGAGTGTTATTTAGCATGAATACTATATGAATAGCATGAAGAATAGCATTTCAGTGCTCATGAATTCACCGGGATGTATTCATATACAACCCAGGGCTGTATATGGATACATCCCGGTGAATTCATAATGAGCAATTCAATTCAATTCTATTGTTCAACCGGTCAATACCGGAGATAAAGCCCTATGAATAACAAAGAAAACCGTGTCAAATTTAAACTAACTAGACCCTGTCGGCAGGGTTCACTCGTGCCCTGGTCCCGGATTGAACCAGTACATGCTAAGGACCAGAGTAGAATTGGGATCCCTGTAGAAGTGTCAGTGTGGGGGCTTTCTCAGTATATCACCGTCCTGAATTCCTGAAAATTTGAATAACAATAGTTCATATTGTTGTATGCCTCGTTCTACAAAGAGTTCTTGATTTGAATAACAAAGGTTTTTCAGGATAGTGATATAACTTACTGACTGAAAGAGCCCAAAGTTTGTATTACGAGTTTGATTTTTGCTTGAAAACTTCCCTTTTCTACCTGGAACCAGCACATGTCGCAGTTATTTTTCGTGATCAATGCGGTATGTTTTATATTTCGCTCTTAGAGTGAAAATATTTGAATATTTTAAAAGTAAAATCAAGACGACAAGAGACCATTATCTTGGTATAAGCTTTATATATGTATTCAACGAGTAAAGTTCAATGATTCGGATAGTTGTTGTCGGTCGAGTTTTCATTTAGACTTCGAAATATAAAATACCATAAATATAAGCTTGTGGTTTCCTTTCTAGTAGAACACATAGACGTCCAGCTATTCGTGTGCTTGTCTTCTTGGACGATAAGGATTTTTCACTGAATGTTCGTGTGTGTCAGTTGTATAAGTGGGCTTCCTGTGGTCACAGGTAGCCCAAACGTAGAGACGTCTTTGGATTTCGTTCGGTTGGATCAGGAATGAGCTCTGATAAAGCCTTCAAAGGGTATGAGATTCTCAAAAATGTATTCACAACAGTAGTCTGAAAATTAAAGAACACGTTGGTGTAGAAATCTGAGCGAGAAATTGTGTTTTTGAGTGGTTTTGAGCGATTCGAAAAGCTTGGTTCAACCGGTCATTTTATAGTTTTGAGTATGAGTTTGTTTGTTTCTGAAAAGCATTATTTTTCTATAAGGCGTTCCCTAAAAAATACTAGAAATAAAGAATAATAGTTGTTGAAGTCCCCTGTGTAGTTTTCTTGAGGTTTTGAGTTGTATTTTAATATTCGATGTTGGTCCGAGTTGTCTTGTGAATTTTGATTTGTTGACGAGCGCTGAACAGCGACCGATGAAGGCCGAAGTTAGGATTTGTGTGCAATTTCTAAGCCGTGGTGGATGCCTGGGCTCTGACTTGTTGCTTTATACCTCGTCTTTTTATCCTTCATTTGGCCAACACATTTAATTTAGCCGCTTTAGATCGGGAATCACGACTCCTATATAACACATTGCGCATGTGCGAGACAATTCAGTAGTACAAGACCCATGTTTTCGCTAGACACACACCAGCTTTGACAATATCATTGTGTAAAGACATCCCATTTGCCCTATTATCTGATTTGATTTGATTTTGACTTTATTTTTAGTGACGATTGTCTATGGAATTAGTGGTCATGCGTAGTGTTTTGGATTTGACATTGCCCACATCGATTGGAAGGAAAGATACATTTCTGTATATAAATGGTTCAATACGTATATAATTGATGGAGATACTAGGTATTAGGCGTTGCAAACCTTCTCCCCTTGCCCTCCCCCTTCGCTGATCCTCAACCCTCTCCCCTATTTGTATTTGGGTCTCGATAGCATGTAGACATTCCTGATAGACATGCCTGACATTTTTCTGACATTGGAAAAAAAAAAAAAAATACGCGTTGGGTTTTATAACTCGTGCGGCCTACGGCCTGGGCACGAGTAATTAACAATTATTCCCCGAAGTGGAGGTGAGTAATGGTGGATATTTACCGAGCAGCGAGTCTTGGCGAGGTAAATATCTACCACTACTCACCGACACTAAGGGGAATAATTATTGTTTTAGTATATACTACACAAGTGAATAGCTAGCCAAAGAAGAAGAAAAAGACACGCTCGCGAAACGCGACGCCATCTTGTTTTGCTCGGAGGTAAATAGCCAAGGATATCTCTAGTTTGATTATTAAACTAATCACAGCGCACGAAAAGCACTATTCATTTGTGTGGTATATACTAACCAAGGATATCCCTAGTTTGATTAACCAATCACAGGCGCGCACGAAAAGCACTATTCACTTGTGTGGTATACAGCTATTTCAAAAAACGTTGATACTGAATGATAGTGTAATCCAAGACCGAAATGCATTTTGGGACTCTTGTAATATTGTCTAAAGTAATATAAATAATAATATTTTATTTTATTTTTTGTGTATTCCATCAGAAACAATATACTAGCTCCATATGGCGAACAAATCGCTCTATATTTACTTTTTATTTCAAAATAACGAGGCCCGCACTAGGAATGTACTATTCAGTATGCAGTATTCAGTATTCAACGTTTTTTTAAATAGCTGTATACTCAATTGCTATATTGTGTAGTTTATAATAATTCTTATCAATTAATGCTGAAAGGCACTCTACAGGGAGCGTTCATATCGGCACCTTTTGCATAACTGATCTGTGTATTATATCTGTATATTATATTTATATTTTTGTTTTATATATATTTGTTACATTTTTGTTCACGTTCACGTTTTAACGAGCTTTGTAGCTCCTAGGTGATTACGTGTTGAAATAAATTATTATTATTATTATTATGTGTTACTGAAGAAGATTGTTAGTGGTACAGTCGTAACGTTTTAAAACTAGACGCTCCACATAGCGAGCACTCGATGGGCTGAAACAAGTCGCCGTAAAATGTTGTAAACTGACATAGAAGAACCGTGAGTTACATTATGGTTCTGAGTCTTATATGTATGTAAACAGACAGTGGTAAATTACAAGTATACAATGATGAATATATTTACTAGACTTGTGTCTGTAATTTATTGTATTCCAAAATGACATAAATAAATAATCTTAGCAATTATTTCTTTGTTTACAAACCCGTTCTTTCTTCGATTACGTAAGACATAATTCTCACCATGACTTTCATGTTCGTTGATATGACTGGTGTACATGGTGTTTTTACGAATACGATCATAGACGAAAACTAGCTTTCAGCTTTCTGATAGACGTTTCGGCTACGCCCATCGAGTAATAATTGTTGGAGGTTTCTTGGTGTTGCAGAACACCAGATGACGTTAGACAATGAACACAAAGAACGAGAAGAATGAACTTGAACCAAAACAATACCCTGCATACAAAGAAACCTAACCAAGAATACAATGCAGACTGTAGCACCAAGAAACACCCTAATTGTTAGACATGGATAACCCTTTCTTTTCACAGTGTGTGTACGAGTCATTAAGTACTGTTAGTTTAAATTTGACACGGTTTTCTTTGTTATTCATAGGGCTTTATCTCCGGTATTGACCGGTTGAACAATAGAATTGAATTGAATTGCTCATTATGAATTCACCGGGATGTATCCATATACAGCCCTGGGTTGTATATGAATACATCCCGGTGAATTCATAATGAGCACTGAAATGCTATTCTTCATGCTATTCATATAGTATTCATGCTAAATAACACTCCAAAAAATACCAGAAAATGCCTCAGATTGCTTCGTGCGAAAACCTTATCAAATTTAAACTAAGTCAGATAAATACCTCGAACGTCGGCAATAAGCCTATAAATCCCTCGGGCCTACGGCCCTCGGCATTTATATGGCTTATTGCCTCCGTTCTCGGTATTTATCTCTTACTTTAATAAACGAGCAGGAGTGTTTTATCGGGTTTAAAACGACGAGGCGAAGCCGATTGGTTTTAGACCCGATAAAACGCGATCTGCGAGTTTATTGGACAGCTTCAAAAAACGATCTTCCAAAATAATACATTTTCGGATGATTTCAGTAAAAAACAGCAAGGATAACACAAACATAGCGGTATCGTATTGCTTCTAACGCCTCACACATGCGCACCGATACTACTAATACTCTCAAAAAGATCCCACATTTGAACGACGGTCCGAAAGTGTGACCAAGGAGCGATCTTTCCGGACAACTTATATGTCGTCCCGTACAGGGAACAGGGAGGTCAATGATACGACACCAATATGAAACCTTTCCTTATCAGTAGTATTCTTAAAGCCATCCTCATTAGAATTCTATATATAAAGAATACTAATAAGCAGTGCATTACTGGGTATAAAGGTACATACACGTGATGGATTTCGTCCTTCTGATTGGACGAATTGCTCATTAATTATGCATGAGTTTTTGAATTATAGGTACAAAATTTAAACATCAGTATTTCAATCATGTTTGAATAGAATCTCTATGTCAATATTCCAAGCAGAACCGACACAAAGAAGGAATTGACCAATGAAATTGTGTGTAAGTTTGAGCAGTAAGAAGTAATTTTAAGACCGTACTTTGTTCTTTTCAAGGTCAATAATGATTCTATGGCGATCCTTAATAACTGTAGCTGTTTACATGGTGTTTGCACGCAGTGTCGCGTGTGGGATAGCTGATGAACAGTCATGCGCAAACCGTGTACACAAGGATTGTCAATGTGACTTTGCGCGTGCTCCAAACGGGAAGACAGGATCCCGCGAATGGTGCATTAGACTACAGGTAACTTTCCACCGTCAATTATAATCTATTTTTATTATAATCTTGAAGGAGGTTTTACGTTCTCTTGCAGATTTGTGGTGAGTGTATGGCTGTACCGAGATGTCATTCACGTTATCTCGACCAGTATCGATCACTACTGCTGACCACATTGACCTTGAGCCATAAGACGTCTATTTGTCCAAACCTTGAATACAAGAATTTATTAAGGAATATACAAGGTAAAGCTTTTTTCCCGGTTACGCATGCGCAATAGTTTGCTAAAAATCCAGTGCCGTAAACTACACGGTACAACCCAACCTTTGTGCGTGTTTGACTTTGACTTTCGACTTTTTTGACTTTTGACTTTTTCTATTGTTTTGAAAAAATGTGGGTCCAACCATGTGCTCGTTTCTCCAGGAAGTCCATAATTAATTATAACGCTTGATACCTGATTTCCACTAACGAACGCGTTGCCAACATGAGTATAATAGACACTATTAATTTCACGCTCTGAAAACGGGCCTGACGCAATCATGAGCACAAGCGCAAGCGGCTAAACTTTAGAATATCCTGACACAGTTTATGCCTAATAATTGAACCTATTGTATTTTGCGTCGTTTTCAAAGAGTGCCGCTACAAGAGCTTTATCGCGTCACAGGTATTCTAATAAACGTTTATCCGCGCAAACTCAAGTGTTAGGTTTGTCCATTTGTTATGTGCGCCTACACTTGCGTCGGGCCCGTTTACCGAGAGCACACAAGTTTCTTATGCTTGCCTCGGTCTGTTTTCACACGATACAAGTTCTTATTACTGATTATTACTAATAATAAATAATAATAATAATAATAAATAAATAATAAAAATAAATAAAAAATACAAGTTCTTATGCTTGTATGCGTCGGTCTGTTTTCACACGACACTATCTTCTTGTGCTTGTGCTTATGCTTGCGCCGGGCCGTTTTCACACGATACAAGTTCTTATGCTTGTGCTTATGCTTGCGTACTGTTCGTTTTCACACGATACAAGTTCTTATGCTTGTGCTTATGCTTGCGTCCTGTTCGTTTTCACACGATACAAGTTCTTATGCTTGTGTTTATGCTTGCGCCGGGCCGTTTTCACACGATACAAGTTCTTATGCTTGTGCTTATGCTTGCGTACTGTTCGTTTTCACACGATACACGTTCTTATGCTTGTGCTTATGCTTGCGCCGGGCCGTTTTCACACGATACAAGTTCTTATGCTTGTGCTTATGCTTGCGTACTGTTCGTTTTCACACGATACAAGTTCTTATGCTTGTGCTTATGCTTGCGTCCTGTTCGTTTTCACACGATACAAGTTCTTATGCTTGTGCTTATGCTTGCGTACTGTTCGTTTTCACACGATACAAGTTCTTATGCTTGTGCTTATGCTTGCGTACTGTTCGTTTTCACACGATACAAGTTCTTATGCTTGTGCTTATGCTTGCGTCCTGTTCGTTTTCACACGATACAAGTTCTTATGCTTGTGCTTATGCTTGCGTACTGTTCGTTTTCACACGATACAAGTTCTTATGATTGTGCTTATGCTTGCGCCGGGCCGTTTTCACACGATACAAGTTCTTATGCTTGTGCTTATGCTTGCGTACTGTTCGTTTTCACACGATACAAGTTCTTATGATTGTGCTTATGCTTGCGTACTGTTCGTTTTCACACGATACAAGTTCTTATGATTGTGCTTATGCTTGCGCCGGGCCGTTTTCACACGATACAAGTTCTTATGCTTGTGCTTATGCTTGCGTACTGTTCGTTTTCACACGATACAAGTTCTTATGATTGTGCTTATGCTTGCGTACTGTTCGTTTTCACACGATACAAGTTCTTATGCTTGTGCTTATGCTTGCGTACTGTTCGTTTTCACACGATACAAGTTCTTATGCTTGTGCTTATGCTTGCGTACTGTTCGTTTTCACACGATACAAGTTCTTATGCTTGTGCTTATGCTTGCGTACTGTTCGTTTTCACACGATACAAGTTCTTATGCTTGTGCTTATGCTTGCGTACTGTTCGTTTTCACACGATACAAGTTCTTATGCTTGTGCTTATGCTTGCGTACTGTTCGTTTTCACACGATACAAGTTCTTATGCTTGTGCTTATGCTTGTGCTTATGCTTGCGTACTGTTCGTTTTCACACGATACAAGTTCTTAAGCTTGTGCTTATGCTTGCGTCCTGTTCGTTTTCACACGATACAAGTTCTTATGCTTGTGCTTATGCTTGCGTCCTGTTCGTTTTCACACGATACAAGTTCTTATGCTTGTGCTTATGCTCGCGTACTGTTCGTTTTCACACGATACAAGTTCTTATGCTAGTGCTTATGCTTGCGTACTGTTCGTTTTCACACGATACAAGTTCTTATGCTTGTGCTTATGCTTGCGTACTGTTCGTTTTCACACGATACAAGTTCTTATGCTTGTGCTTAATATGCTTGCGTACTGTTCGTTTTCACACGATACAAGTTCTTATGCTTGTGCTTATGCTTGCGTACTGTTCGTTTTCACACGATACAAGTTCTTGTGCTTGTGCTTATGCTTGCATCGTAGTTTCAACCATGCTTAAGCCGTTTATACATGTTTCTATTTTGTAAATGCGCAAAGCCATTAAGTCTTGTGTTCGTTCTTATATCCCGCAGATTCTAGAAAGAGGTGTTTGGGTGACATGGAGTTCACCGATCGTTGCGGCATGCGCTGCAAATGTAGAGACGGTCAGTACCATTGCTATCGTATCCGTAAAGAGTTCACTCAGATGGACTTCGAGGAACGACGGCGATACGTCGACGCTTTCTACAAAGCAACCACTGACCCATTCTATAAGGATACTTTTGAAGTACTCCTGAGCGAGCATTCACACATACCCAGCAAATATTTACACCATATGCCGCAAATCTTCTTTCCATGGCATCGATGGTATCTGTTGAAACTAGAAGACTTCCTGCGTCAAATAGATTGCCGTATAACGCTGCCATACTATCAATGGACGGCGCGAACAGATCATAGTTGGCGTACCACTGACCCCACGGATATATGGAATGCAGGCCCACAAGGGCTTGGTGGTAATGGTGTCCCCCCGTCTATGTGTGTCCAAGATGGGATGTTCAGGGAAGGACAATGGGCGATGCCTATTAACAAAGGGGGAGGATGCCTTCAAAGGAACTTCAACTACTCGTGTACATTGTATGATCAAGATTTTCTCAGACAAACGTTGCAAGATAACTTTACTACGTTTGAACTAATCGTAAGAGAGAAGTTGCATAATGACTTCCATGACTGTGTTGGACGACTTATGCACCATCACGCCACAGCAGGTAATACACCTGAATTCGCTCTCCATCATTCCTTCATAGACAAGATCTGGGACCAATGGCAGGCCAAAGGAGATCAGTATAAGTTTACATATTACACAGATATGAATACACGCATGCCACAAGCTGATAGATATCCATGGGAATACCTTGATAACGACAATCTACCTGGAGATGTGCGTGTAGCTTATCAAGGATTTAGTGAACAGGTTCCGTTTAGTCAGCTTAATCCAGGGTTCAAATGATTTGTTTTCTTAAGGTTTAATTAGCCATTATCAAATCGAGCAGGGGACTGGGAACGAGTTTATTAGAATTAATGTTATTATGAAATTAAGTTCGTGACATGAAAGAGCATGTTGAAATTAGCATCTGTGCAACGTTTGATGTGATTTGGGCGAATTCTATCGGAATTATAAACTTTTGAAATTGTGTTGTCCAGCCAAAATTTTACAGTGAATGTATGGTTTGGCTGGACAACGTCAAACATTTACAGAGTTTGTATGGGAATATAGACATATTTAATGCCCTCTAGCATCGTCAATATTAAGCCAAAGTTCACCAAACTTTGCAGACAAGCTAAGTTTCGTCTGCTCTCTCAGAAATTGATGCCTTTTTTTTCTAGTTTCTTATTGAATTAGTTTTACGGATTTGGTCCCAGTCCCCTGCTCGATTTGGTAATGGCTAATTGATTAAGGTGCAGTAATACGGGCAACAAAATCGTGCAACTTGTCGCGCAACTAACAAACACTCTTATGGTACTAACAAACACTCATGATTGTAAACTGCGTCACTATTGAGCAGTCTGTATCTCTCTAGCAGTGTAGTCTTATGGTACTAAAAAACACTCATGATTGTAAACTGCGTCACTATTGAGCAGTCTGTATCTCTCTAGCAGTGTAGTCTTATGGTACTAACAAACACTCATGATTGTAAACTGCGTCACTATTGAGCAGTCTTTATCTCTCTAGCAGTGTAGTCTTATGGTACTAACAAACACTCATGATTGTAAACTGCGTCACTATTGAGCAGTCTTTATCTCTCTAGCAGTGTAGTCTTATGGTACTAACAAACACTCATGAATGTAAACTGCGTCACTATTGAGCAGTCTGTATCTCTCTAGCAGTGTAGTCTTATGGTACTAACAAACACTCATGATTGTAAGCTGCGTCACTATTGAGCAGTCTTTATCTCTCTAGCAGTGTAGTCTTATGGTACTAACAAACACTCATGATTGTAAACTGCGTCACTATTGAGCAGTCTGTATCTCTCTAGCAGTGTAGTCTTATGGTACTAACAAACACTCATGATTGTAAACTGCGTCACTATTGAGCAGTCTGTATCTCTCTAACAGTGTAGTCTTATGGTACTAACAAACACTCATGATTGTAAACTGCGTCACTATTGAGCAGTCTGTATCTCTCTAGCAGTGTAGTCTTATGGTACTAACAAACACTCATGATTGTAAACTGCGTCACTATTGAGCAGTCTGTATCTCTCTAACAGTGTAGTCTTATGGTACTAACAAACACTCATGATTGTAAACTGCGTCACTATTGAGCAGTCTTTATCTCTCTAGCAGTGTAGTCTTATGGTACTAACAAACACTCATGATTGTAAACTGCGTCACTATTGAGCAGTCTGTATCTCTCTAACAGTGTAGTCTTATGGTACTAAAAAACACTCATGATTGTAAACTGCGTCACTATTGAGCAGTCTGTATCTCTCTAACAGTGTAGTCTTATGGTACTAACAAACACTCATGATTGTAAACTGCGTCACTATTGAGCAGTCTGTATCTCTCTATAGCTGTGTAGTCTTATGGTACTAACAAACACTCATGATTGTAAGCTGCGTGTGAACAGTGTAAAGCGCATTGGAATATATTCACATAGAAACTTGCGCTACTGATATAAAGGACTTTATTTTATTTTACTAGCTAAACGGGGATTAGTCCAACGTTAACCTTTGTTCGTAAATATGATTCTCTTTCTTGGTTTTAAAAGGACACTTCTGTGTCTGAAATAATAATAATACACCTATTTCAATAAACGTTGATCATGGATGATCTGAAATGGATGATCTGAGACCAAGAGGAATTGTGGGTGGTTTATAGTAATTCGTATGAAATTGCCAGTGTCAACATTTCTTATGAGATCTATGTCGTTTAAATTTAAAAACTGCAGCTCGTACCCACAATTCCTCTTGGTCACAGATCATCCATTTCATATCGTCCATGATCAACGTTTATTATCGGTATATATTGTGATAACAAATTAATAATAAACAAAATAGATATAAACGTTAAAAACGTTTATACGAGTTGAGTGACAATAAATTAAATGCAAGTATCGTATCTCAGAACCAGCACCTCTCATCATCATCATATAGTCCACATCAACGTCATCACCATCAGTCATCAACATTATTATCATCATCAATCATCATCATCATCACATAAACGTCATCATCATCGATCATTATCGTCATCAATCATCATTATTGTCATCAATCATCATTATCGTCATCAATCATCATTATCGTCATCAATCATCATTATTGTCATCAATCATCATTATCGTCATCAATCATCATTATTGTCATCAATCATCATTATCGTCATCAATCATCATTATCGTCATCAATCATCATTATTGTCATCAATCATCATTATTGTCATCAATCATCATTATCGTCATCAATCATCATTATTGTCATCAATCATCATTATTGTCATCAATCATCATTATCGTCATCAATCATCATTATCGTCATCAATCATCATTATTGTCATCAATCATCATTATCGTCATCAATCATCATTATTGTCATCATCATTATTGTCATCAATCATCATTATTGTCATCAATCATCATTATTGTCATCAATCATCATTATCGTCATCAATCATCATTATTGTCATCAATCATCATTATCGTCATCATCATATAGTCCACATCATCGTCATCAATATCATCACCAAGGAGAAAGGACTGCTTAGTTGGTTATAGTGCGCGGTTAGATCTCAAGCATGGCCTCGTATATCGACTTCTCTCTAATCCGTGTAGCTCAGTGGGAGGTTGAATGTGCAGCGCGTATCGGCACCCCCTGGGTGAAGGGGTCAAGTGGCACAGACGTCATCATTATCATCATAGAGCCTAGAACCGATCTGTATAGGCGCTATATAAATGTATGATCTATTATATAATTATTATTATTATTATATCTTCGGCCATGCATACTGCATCAATCGACATCATCGCCGTTAAGCATACACCGAATCGAAATATGGCGACCAATATTTGAATAACTATTGTTCTGGACTGACCAACCTCGTGTTCACGTGGAAACACAAAAGCGTTTTCACATGAATGAGAGGTTGGTCAGTCAGGAACAACAGTTATTCAAATTGGTCGCCATATTTATTTCAATTCGGTGTATAGCACCACATCATTAGAGCAATCAATCATAATGAAATACACGATCGTGATTCAAGACATGGTTTATAGTTCAACAGTCGAATAACACGGATATTTTTCTCTTTACAACTGACTTATTCTCAAGTACAGGACACCGCGCACTTGACTTCGAATGACGCGGTCTTTACGCCATAGACACAATATCCACAGCCATACTGTGTACTCATACAATGTCAAGGTTTTCATTTCCCTTATCATATTCATTAATAATTCATGAGGAAAACACAATAGAAATCATAGCCGTGGAAGAGCTTGTATTTTTGATACAAAATCGTCTTGATTTGCATAGAATAAAACTTTGATTTTCTCGGCCAAACTTACTGGTATCTTGAAAATTATAGTAGAACATGATTTTATACATCTGCGGATATGATAAGTCCGATACAATATTCGCGTCCGTGTTGTATGAGATCTACAATCACTCGCCTTCGGCTCGTGATTGTATATCTCATACAACACGGCCGCTCATATTGTATCTACTACATACAGGACATTCAATTCAATTCAATTCAATTTATTTTTTCAATACCACAGGATTTACAGTAATATAATTAATTAAAGTGCTACTTAGACGAAAATCGATCGAAGTTTAATTTAGCTGAAACTTCATTGAATAATTCTTCAAATGTCTAATAATAGCTAGTTAAAATCTTTTTTCGATATTCCAGAGGGAAGTACTATATTTCCATGCATCTTTAGAGGAGTCAGTGACGTCATCTACTCAACCCAACATTCAGCTCCATACATTTCTTTGTATTTTGTGAGTCAAAATATCTCAATGTTTTGTTCAGATATAACAGCTCTGCATTGAAGACAACTGGTCAGACAATCAATCCTAAGCACAAATAATGTAAGAAGATTCCTTCACCCAAACTTTTAGCTTCATAGAAATAAAATAATTCAAGAAACTAAACACAAAGAAATGGCGATGGAGCGAAGCTGTGTTGATTGTTAGGGTTGAGTAGATGACCTCACTGACACTTCTAAAGATTCATAAAAATGGGATGTAATACTTCCCATAGGAATTTTGAGAAAACACATTAACCAGTAATTGTATGGCTCTTTGAGATTATTTCAGTGAAGTTTCAGCTAAATTAAACTTCGATCGATTTTCGTCTAAGTAGCACTTTAAGGAAATGAAGTCGATATTTGGAACCCGTATTGCAAGTTCTGCCACGGTTGTGATTTCTATTGTGTTTTCTTATAAATTAGTTAATGAGAAAAGTGAAGAGTTATTTTTAACTGTTCGAGTTATTCTTACATTACTTAGCTCTTGGTAGATCGACTGTCATGTTAATTACTAAACAATAATAGTGTATTTCACAATATACCACGTACTTCTTGAGTTAAAAGTGTGTATCAGTACACTTACTTGAGAACTGATTACCAGACCGAATGCAATAATGGCGGAATCAGTAAATCTCATTTATTGTGTAGTTAGGTGTATATATGATGCAAATATCCTGACAATTTAGTTCATGAAGCTTCAGGCCCGTACATAACCCAAAATTCAAGGGAGGGGGGGGGGGGGGGGGGGGGGGGGGTGGCAGTATGTATTTAATAGGAAAAAATAAATAAAAATAGTACAGTTCTCAGTACTTTTTGGTATCTTTTTCGCCTTGCTAGGGGGTGTACGGTCCTGAGCTTTCAGTTTTGATTAATTACCAGAACGAGCTAGAACGCTAAATATAAAATATAATAATTCCAACTCATGCATGAAGTTCTTCTTAGCGTTAGTATTAGAAAGAAAGGAGGAAGAGAAAAAATATCTGACTCAGATGGGATTCCAACCACGATCTACCCCTTCCATTGATTCTCCTATCACCTGACCTTTTAGATATATTTATGTAACAACAATTCAGGCTATAATATAAGTTAAATGAAGAATAACCAATACGACGTAGAATTATTCGGATTTAATTTTGCACAATATTTCGACTAGCCATACTAGTCTTCATCAGGTGCATGTGAGATTTTACAAGTGACTTGACTAAATATAATGGTAAAAAGGAAATGACGTTATAATACATGATATGATAGCGAGAGATAAATAATGGTGTAACTGATTAGTAGGTTTCATCGCGTTTATTAAGGCCATTAGGTTCAAGAGTGTTAGCACGTGTTATGAGGTAAGCTTCTTTGGCTTTGCGAATAGCATCACGAGAAGAGAAAATTTGTTCTAAAGGAATTAAAAGGATATTAGATGCAGAGTGGTCAGGGTTAGATGATCCTTAGATAGAAAATGTTCAGATGCAGTAGTAGGTTTAGATTTACTAGAAGGTTTGTCAACTGTCCTACGATGTTCGTTGAAGCGGTCTTTGAGTCTACGTTTGGTTTCACCAATGTACTGTTTGTTACATTTAGTACATTGAATCATGTAAATGACGTTTTTTGTGTTACAGTCCATGTGTGTAGTAATGGTTCTGGTTTCACCCGTAGAAGTAAAAGTATATTGGGTGCAGTTATCGGAAATGTAAGGGCAAGTTAAACAGTTTTGTCCACAACGAAAAGAACCTGGATTGTGATTGGAAGCAGTGTTGGAGTTATCTGACGGTAGTTTGGATTTGACTAGCAAATCACGTAGATTGGATGAACGTCGGAAGGCTACTAAAGGGCGTTGGGGGAAAATGGTTTTGCAACGCACGGAGGAATGTAGAAGGTCAAAATGTTTCTTAATGATAGGAAAGATAGATGGAAGTGACGGATTATAGGTGACTATAAAGGGAATACGGTGAGAGGAATTAGATTTCTGTCTAGGTTGTAGAGCAAGATTACGAGGGATGTCAGCAGCGCGTTTAGTTTGTTTAGTGAGAAAATCACGGCTGTAACCTCGTTTAAGGAGATAGGAGATAAGTTCAGAGGTACGGTTTTTAAAAGCTTCCTCAGTGGAACAAATTCGTCTGAGACGGAGAGCTAAGCTGAAAGGAATGGCTTTTTTAGTATGACTAGGATGACAAGATGAAAAAAGCAGATGCTGATGTTTATCAGTGGGTTTACAATAAAGGTCAGTTTCAATGACTCCATTATTAAGGGATACATTGACATCAAGAAACGGGACATTACTAGAAGAGTGAAAACTTGTACATTTTATGGTAGGATGAATATTATTAAGATAATCGATGAAAGTTTTAAGGTTATCAGGACCTTCTGTCCAGACCATAAAAATATCATCGATATATCTGAGCCAAGAATGGGGAGTGAAAGGGGCTTTGTTCAAAGCATTAGCTCCAAAGTAACCAAGAAAGAGATTGGCGAAGGAAGGTGCCATTTTGGTACCCATAGCAGTTCCATGAATTTGTAGGTAGTTGTTATTATTAAAAGTGAAGTTATTCATAGTAAGGATCATACGGATAAGATCACATAAAGCAACCGGGGCCTGATCACCATGTACCTAGCAAATGTATAAGAAAACTAACAAGAAGATCGATACAAAAATCAACTATAGTTCCCTTTTTACACATGACATATTGTCAATTACCTGACTAAGTACTTGTTCTGAGAGTTTTCTGTGCATGGTGATGTATATTCATTTAATTTAGTGACTTATATGACGCAGGTATCAAGTAGAGTATTTTCAACCGCGCATTATAAAATAATATAACTAAAATAATATGTATATGTTGCATAAGGATTTAGTAGAGGCAGGCAACTTCTGATTGTCCAACAAGTTTAATGTAAACGTTTCGGCCCTTCGGCCTTCTTCAGTAAAAAAGTACAAATATAAAATGGTAAAATGGTCTAAAATAATATGTATATTTAGCTTTAGACTGATGTCTATAATTAGGTGGTTTATTTTCCTTGTTCGTTCGCTACTAACATGCATGTATATAACAATTCTAGAAAAATACCATGGCACAAAGGTTAGTATGTTGTAAATATAACAATAATAATAATAATTTTAATTTTATATAGCGCCCTTTCCTAAAATAGACCAAAAGCGCTTTACAAACTAACAATAATAATAATTAAAACATATCTTTATTGATCTTTATTATTATTACTGGATTATCTTCTCTTGATTATATAAATGATGTGCTGCATGTGCATGTGAGTTAAAGAATTGTAGTACCTACACCTCCCCCCACAATTGTGCGATCGATCCCTTTCGGCATGTTGTCTTGCGATCGATCCCTTTTCGGCATGTTGTCTTGCGATCGATCCCTTTTCGGCATGTTGTCGTGAGATCGATCCTTTTTCGGCATGTTGTCTTGCGATCGATCCCTTTTCGGCATGTTGTCGTGCTCTCGATTCTCTTCTCGGCATGTTGTCGTGAGATCGATTCTCTTCTCGGCATATTGTCGTGCGCTCGATTACTGATCTACTCGACACGTTGCCGTGTGATCGATTCTCTTCTCGGCATGTTGTCGTGCTCTCGATTCTCTTCTCGGCATATTGTCGTGCGCTCGATTATCAACTCGACATGTTGTCGTGTGATCGATTCCCGGTTCACCAGTGCGTCAGCATTGTGATTCACTGCTCATGCGGCATCGCTCTAGTTACCTAATATTGAATCTTTACATTGTTTCAGCCAATAGAATTCATGGAACAAGTTGGTTCATTTTTATTCAAAGCCATTCGTCTATATAAAATCAAATCTACTACCTCTAGGCACAGTCAGTATACAACTATATGTTTCAGCAATCTGGCCTGTGTATATATCGCATCATATGACTTGAAACAAAGTCATAAACACACATCAGGTAAGTTTAGAATCACTTCTACATCACAATTGGTTTTGTTTGTGTTGAATTGTAGCTGCAAGCACAGTACAGAATCTAGCTAAACACCCACAAAAGTTTCAAGCAAGATAACTTTAATTAGTGTTTTGGAATTTCCGCAATTTCAGATTGAATATTTCCTTAGTTGTTTAGTATTATAGTGTTATATCTAGGTAGAAGAGTTATTGAGTTGCTTGGCTTCGAATCATTAGCCCGAAACATTCTTCCTACATTCCTTTCATCATCGTAAATTATTCTTATTTTCAATTTTCGTTCTCTATTCCTTCTCTTTGCTTCTGCATTTCTGCATTCATTCATTTTTTCTGCGATATTCAGTTCTGATGACTTATCTAAGCTATTGATCATATATATAGTAATAGCATTCTGATTAAACTTCTAGTAACTTCAGTCTCGCTCAAGTATAACATATGTGGCCATGTGATTTGTCACGTGACCCATCGCATGCAATAAACCACATCAAATTTTCACACACTCATCGGACTAAACATTTTGGTGAAGTTTTATCTCCAAAGCATGAATAGTTTTCAGTAAATAGAAAATATTGATTTTTATGCTAATTAGGCCCATGTGTCAGGCCTTAATATACT
Organism: Actinostola sp. cb2023; assembly: GCA_033675265.1. Lineage (NCBI taxonomy): Eukaryota > Metazoa > Cnidaria > Anthozoa > Actiniaria > Actinostolidae > Actinostola > Actinostola sp. cb2023. The sequence goes on from JAUJYZ010001347.1 coordinate 312,637, forward strand.
TGAGGTACAGTTAGACTACTCGATCAAGCCGGGAAAACTCTTTAAATCAGGGAAAGAAAAATGTGAAAATTTAGGGGAAAAACAGGATGAAAACTGTAAGAAAGTAACTTCAAGTTGTAGAACTATTCTTGGCCTGTGGTTGTGGTCTAGAGCGATTGTTAACTCTGACGCAAAACTGAAATTTTCCGCTTTGCAAGCATTCCAACTCTATTTTAACTTTGGTGAAGCAAGGTCACTGAGTTCCTCGTATAGTCATCTATTGATTACTAATTAGTGCTAATTGTATAGTGCTATTTCACTTATATATTGTTTGCTACTTAAAAGTAAGTCAAAACAATCTACAACTAGACGCTCTAGTAGCGTAAGTCGGGCTTCTTGGAGCAAGCAGTGGTTGCTGCGATCGGTAATCTCGATTGAATCTGATTTGCTCTCGACCATATATCCATTGTCAATGAAATATTGTCAATGGCAATAAAGCTCGAGCTAGCAAGAGCCCGCGCGCCCTAGACTAATGCATCAAACACGTAGGCAAGGTAATTCATTAACGCACTATGGTTTAGAATGATCATAAAGTATTGTATATGTACAATAATCAAATCTCCCAGCACAAGAATAGCTTTTTCTAGAATATCACAATCATCAAGAGTATTTACCATGTCTTCTACTTCACGAGATAAACGATCGCTTCTACAAAAATAACTAGAGCCTTGACATTCACACACAACACGAGTATAATTATAATGGACATACTTTGCATAACGCGATCACAGGTAGCCCAAACGTAGAATCAGTGGACCGTGACGTCATTGAATATTCTGTTGACCGTTGGATTTTCGAATGGTCTCAGGAATGAGCTCTTAGAAAGACTTCAAATGATATGGGATTCTCAAACATGTCTTCATAATAGTAGTCTGATAATTAAAGAACACTTTGGTGTAGAAATCTGAGCAAGAAATTGTGTTTTTGAGTGGTTTTGAGCGATTCGAAAATTTCACCCGTTTCTAGCGTACATATAATTAGGAAAGGTTTGCAACTCCGCCACCAAATTTTTCTAGTCGCTAAAAAAATTATAGCTCAAAAATATATCGCTTTCCCACCACACATTCTCAAATAAATGGACTCATCGAAAATCAGAACGATGAAATATAACTCTGCTAGCGGCAGCCAGGGATAGATTGTTTTAAAAGATGATTAAAACATACACCGTATTTAATTTTACGGTGTATGTTTTAATCAGTATTATATAGCATTTATCATGTTTTGAGGACATCTTGTAAAACAAATCTATCGGTCCGTCCCCTCCCTCAGAACGTTTTAGGTGCACAGCTGATGACTGCGGATGGCCACGGCGAACTTTTCGTCGACTTCCCCAACTTCAAAAAAATATTTCTCGGCATATGGTGGACCCAAAAATTTGCACAAAAGCTCATTGTAAAGATCATTTATTTGAGAATGTGTGGTGGGAAAGCGATATTTTTTGCTTGCGTAGTTTTTGAGCTATAATTTTTTTAGCGACAGTGTTTGCAAAAATTTGGTGGCCGGAGTTGCAAACCTTTCCTAATTATATGTACGCTAGAAACGGGTGAAATTTTCGAATCGCTCAAAACCACTCAAAAACACAATTTCTTGCTCAGATTTCTACACCAAAGTGTTCTTTAATTATCAGACTACTATTATGAAGACATGTTTGAGAATCCCATATCATTTGAAGTCTTTCTAAGAGCTCATTCCTGAGACCATTCGAAAATCCAACGGTCAAACGAATATTCAATGACGTCACGGTCCACTGATTCTACGTTTGGGCTACCTGTGACGCGATCTGAATTGTTGTACATTTATTGTCACCATAACATGCATCATTATACTTGTGTACATTGCTTAGATCCATCACTTTCTCTAGAACATCACAATCATCAAGAGTATTTACCATGTCTTCTACTGAATACATGAAATTCCATACACAGGACGTGACGAGATAATTAAACGATCGTTTCTACAATAATAATACTGATTGTACAAACAAAATCTAACCGTATTTTACTAGCATTTAACACAATGAAACAAAACAAAAGAATGACGATATTTACTGTGAGGACTGTAAGAGCCACATGTGCTGAATAAGTACTTTTCCAGTTGCTTCGTGGACGATCATCTTTCGCTTCATCCAATATGGCGACGTTCAAGTTCAGGTCAAGATCAGTCTTGCTCGTGCTTTTCTTGCAATCAGAGTAGTTCTTTTCAGCTTCAGAGTTCGTTGTTAAGTCAATAGTCATTGTTTTGTCATTTTGTTCGTAGTTTGTGTTCACAGTTTTCTCATTTGCTTTTGATATTTCATAACATTTCGACTTTAAGACTTTTTCAGATAAGAACTTATGATATTGAATCCGCGGAACGACCTGGTCCGAAAACGCTCCACATCTTTTAGAGTAGGTCTACCGCTAACAGTGTGTGAGTTTGTATGTGAGATGAGCGTATTAGACATACTTCGTTCAAATGGTTTTTTCTCACGATCACAAGACGACATAACCTTCCTTCGACAAGGTTTGTGAAGAAAGGACGATGTGCGATGTCTCGTCTTGATCCGTTTTGATAAGCCATGTGGTTTGGTGATTATCTTAGCGGCCGGCACAGGGCGCATGCGCTGGATTTGAGGTCAACGAAGACGACAAAGAACGCTTCTCAATTTTAGAGTCGGGTCTTCCACAGGAAGCCCGACTAATTATACAGTAAAGAAACCCAGTTACCTTTCCTGGAACTAGTAAGCGAAATGAGACTAGAAAATCATGCAGACAGTCATGAAGTATTTAATGACTTGTTCAGCTCTATTGACTTATATGCTCTCAATAGACCCCCTGCTGCAGCTAGAATTAATATATTGTTCTATATCCTCAAGGGAATCGAAAACAATCAGCTCATTACCTAGTCTCCCTCGCAGCCGTGCTAAGTAACAATAGAAAAACGTAGGTTAGGGTTAATCTTAGGGCGCGTTCACACTGGGATTCTAGATCGAAACATAGCCTGGGAGTCGATTGTTGACCAACAGTGATCTGAGATCGATCTGAGATCGATCTAGGTCAAATGCGAGCTAAGTGTGAACATGAATAACGAATAATTTTTTTTTCTAGATCGATCTCAGATCGATCGACACAACTCCAGTGTGAACGCTCCCTCAGATCGATCTAGATCGATCTGAGATCGATCTGAGATCGATCTGTGATCGATCTCAGATCGATCCAAGTGTGAACGCAATTTTTTTTTCTAGATCGATCTGAGATCGATCCAAGTGTGAACGCAATTTTTTTTTTTTCTAGATCGATCTCAAATTTTTTTTCTAGATCGATCTCAGATCGATCTCAGATCGATCCAAGTGTGAACGCAAGCGAGCTAGAAGTGGGCTATGTTTATATAATTAGAAATGTCAGCTATATTTTATAGTAACATTTACATACATATGTTTTATTTAATATTTCCCGTAGGGCTTGTCAGTCACAATTTACATTTATAAAGAAATGCGAAAATAGACGGTCATTTATTGTATCACGGCTCGTACGGTGATGGAAAAGCCGCGTATAGCACAGTTCCGTGTGAACGGAACGCCTAAACGTACAACTTTTTGAACGGTTACAAATTCGTCCGGAACCGTGTAGACGGCCGTTAGGTTGGATGTTCAAAGCGCAACAACTGAAACGAGATATAATGGCGCTTTTTGAGCAAACTTGAAATAATCCAAATAATTATATTTGTATTTCCTGCGGGGACTCATCAGTTTCTCAATATATCACCGCGTAAACTGCAGCTTATAAGCACTGGGCTTATACAAGTTCGTAATGGTTTATGGGTGGGCTTATAAACGGCAATTGTTGTTGTTTGAAAGTATATGGGCCTATAACCGGGAAGGCTTATAAGCTGGGGGAGGGGGCGGTATGGCCTTATTTTGAGCGTTCACCCAACAGGCCACGTGCAGGACTTGCGACATTTTGGGCGAGCGCTTAATTTCAAGCACCTTTTCGCAAGACAAGTCACACGATTTTTCTGTTGAAGTCATAAACGGCCTACACAAACCAAAGCTATGTAGACTACACTAGACAGCGCCATCTAAGCCTGGTCATTTTCAAAAGCAATATACGCCACGTTTACAAGCAGCAAAGGCATGATTCCAATGATCCCGCAATATTGTGGTACAACATCACGAATAATCACGTGCATCACTCGAGCGTACTGCTCATGAATGTTCACAACTAATTTACATATAAGCAGAATCATGACCATATAAAAACGAGTTTAATACGAAATCATTCTACTAACATTGAAAATTTTCACCATAGAGCAAATCTAACTCAGAGAAACAGAAGAAAGAAAGAAAAAAAAAAGAATTATTGATACTACATTTGACTGGGATTCGAACCCGAGACTTCTGCGTCGTAGTCCAACGTCTTACCTATTCTCCCAAAAATAACAACTTTTCAAGTATCCAGTGTGAACGCAAATCCAAAGTGGACTCAGATCGATCTGAGATCGATCTCAGATCGATCTCAGATCGATCCAAGTGTGAACGCAATTTTTTTTTCTAGATCGATCTCAGATCGATCTCAGATCGATCTAGAACCCCAGTGTGAACGCGCCCTTAGTGTGGATGGGGTCTATAAGACTCCCTTCACACCAAGGTTTATTTTTGATGTTTCAAAATGGTTTACGAACTAAACAGGAGGGGGATCAAACAGGTTTAGGAAATTATCTACCAACGCCACGCAACCTTTGGCAAAAAACTGCTGGTAAACTGTCCTTTATGTTACACAGTATAAATTCCAGGTAGTTTGATTCTTGTGAAATTAATTCCTCTAATTAGAGAAGCGAGAAAAACTCAGATTAACTAAACAAGGTTTGGTGTGAATGGAGTATAAGTCAAGAAATAGTTAGTCAAATAAGCGGGAAATTCTATTGTTTTCAGAGGGTCGCTTCCACTGAAATTCAATGGATATCACGAACGAAAGAGAACATTTTTCTCTTGATATACGGCATTTCTTTTCGAGATAGCGGGGTTGCGAGATAACCGGAGTTGAGATTAGGGTTCGCCGGGCTGTATAGGTCAGTAATTATCTATAAATAACTCGAAATTTATTTGCTCGAAAACTACTGAACTGCTTTTTTAACACTTTTTTAGAATTACTGATTGCAATAGATTTGCTTCAATGTACAATATGTTATAATAATTAAGTACACAACCATGTAAAATAAAGGTAATATTATAGGGTGTTTTCTACATATCAGTTTGTTGCAGTTTTTGTAATATTTTACAGATATATAAAGCAGTGGAAACTAGCGAGTACACTAGTATGGGCTGCGTCGGTGTATAAATTCAAAGGCCGTAAGGAAATCTTTAACACCGTGAAAACCGCGAGTCAGTAAAGTTAAGTACTCTTTTTCACGGTGTCATAGGTTTCCTGTTACAGATATATATATATATATATGTAAATAGTTCTCTTCTTTGATATAGGAATTAAGAGGAAGGAAGAGAAAGAAACAGTGTAATAATAATTATAGTGAGTGAAGGAAGAAAAGAGAGAGATAATGGAAAAATAAGGAATCACGATGCGAAAGGAGCTACTACTACTACTACTACTACTACTACTACTACTACTACTACTACTACTACTACTACTACTACTACTGCTGCTACTACTACTACTACTACTACTACTACTACTACTACTACTACTACTACTACTACTACTACTACTACTACTACTACTACTACTACTACTACTACTACTATTACTACTACTTCTACTACTACTACTACTACTACTACTACTACTACTACTACTACTACTACTACTACTATTACTACTGCTACTACTACTACTACTACTACTACTACTACTACTACTACTACTACTAATAATAATAATAATAATAATAATTTCTTAAAGGCGCATTACATGAAATCTCAATGCTTTTACAATCTAGCTTCAGTAAACTGAAACGATAATAAAATGATATTAGTTATTGATAGAACAAATTAATAGAAGAAATTTGGTGCATTGTGGGGAACGATTGCCATCTATGCAACTAAGAGCTTTTCCTATGTGCGTAAAGGACAACATATTTCTAGTCCGATAATCATATGGTTCTTTTTTATTTTGGCTGGTTCATAGCTCCAAGCATAAGTAAATATGCATGATATTGTGTCTGCGGTGAAATTAGTCGGAATTAGACAGCAATGACGCATTAAAAATAAGTCTAGAAAGTTCTAGAGTTTTGATTCGAACAGATGATCATGATTGCAATTCGATCCATTGAATAATCGAATTTCAGTTAGTATATACTAACCAACTCATGAACCTAGATACATCGTGCAATCTGATTGGTTCTCTATCTCGGGCTATTCGACATTAGTATATACCAACTCATGAACCTAGATACATCGTGCAATCTGATTGGTTCTCTATCTCGGGCTATTCGACATTAGTATATACCAACTCATGAACCTACATACATCGTGCAATCTGATTGGTTCTCTATCTCGGGCTATTCGACATTAGTATATACCAACTCATGAACCTAGATACATCGTGCAATCTGATTGGTTCTCTATCTCGGGCTATTCGACATTAGTATATACCAACTCATGAACCTACATACATCGTGCAATCTGATTGGTTCTCTATCTCGGCGGATAATAGTCCCTTTTCGCGTTCACAGATACCGCTGTAAAACCGCTATACTTATTGACAACAGACGCATTTGTACAGGGTTAGCCTCGAGTCAGTGTAAATTATTCACAAATATCAACAAGAACACGAAAAAATGTTGACTTGAAACAATAGAAACATTTTTGAATTGCACGGACTGTTCTCTGAAGCGAGGCTAAGCCTGTACAAATGCGTCTTTTGTCACGGACAGCGGTCATCTCTAAACAACGCGAAACTGGAGTATTGACGTTTTCCATGCACTTGGGATGTCAAGATGGCGGGTGTAAACTCTCGATTTCATTTTGAAAAACACATATTTTTTTGATATTGAAATATTCTTTTGAGGTTCCTGAGTTGGTATATACATGTGTACGAAAACAAGTATTCGCTTTAGGCTTAGTGGATATTGTTATCGTTGAATAATTACAGAACGAACAATATCCACCGCCTTCGGCGAATAATTGTTAATTATAATCATAGGGCATTGTGGGTATGATTTTACAGGCCAAAACACAGGCAGCCCAACCATTTTTTTCTGAGGCTACTAAATAATTCAATAAAATGATATTTGCGTCTTTATTTGATGGGTTTCCTGTGGTAGAGCGCGCGCGCAATACGTATTTTATGTTGGGCTCCCTGTGCTGAATAACGTCCTATGTTGGGCTCCCTGTGTGCGTCCCGCAAGACGCTCCCGCAGAGAGTGGATATTGAATCAAAAAAAGTCGCAAATATCATTTTATTGTTTTTAACATTATTTATATTTAGTAGCCTCAGAAGCAATGGTTGGGCTTCCTGTTCCTGTGACCAAAATGAAAGAATAAATTATAGGAAAAGCTGATATTGCTATAAAAGAATCACAGTATAGTCAGGTTTATAAAAAGTTCAGATGTACATGTAAATTTCCTCCATTCTCATTTCGGTGCAAATTAATATATCAGAAGGGAGGGGAGGGTGAGGAGAATCATAGTACGAAACACATAATAATTCGTTTCTATTTATAGTTTTAGAAAATGGCACAGACAACATCTCAACCCAAAATGGTCGCACTGCGTTTCTTGTTAGTCATCACGCTGTTCCTCGTACGAGCTGCCTGTAATGCAGTTGATGACGTATCATGTGCTAATCACGTGCACAGAGAATGCAAATGTGACTTGGAGGGTGTTCTTTATGGTGCGGAATGGGACAAGAAATGGTGCAACAAACTAGAGGTACAGAGGGATGAGGGGTGGTGTCACAAAGGTTGATCAAATGTGACTTTGAGGGTGTTCTTTATTGTGTGGATGGATGGGACAAGAAATGGTGCAACAAACTAGAGGTACAGAGGGGTGAGGGGTGGTGTCACAAAGGTTGATCAAATGTGACTTTGAGGGTGTTCTTTATTGTGTGGATGGATGGGACAAGAAATGGTGCAACAAACTAGAGATACAGAGGGGGGAGGGGTGGTGTCACAAAGGTTGATCAAAATAATCACCACTGGAAAAATGGACGTTCGATTTGCAAACCTTGGATGCTCAAAATCTTGTCAACTCGTTGGAAATTTCCAATCTGACTCGCTTGGATATTGAACATTTCCAAGAACTAATTTCCAATCTGACTCGCTTGGATATTGAACATTTCCAAGCTAGAACTAATTTCCAATCTGACTCGCTTGGATATTGAACATTTCCAAGAACTAATTTCCAATCTGACTCGCTTGGATATTGAACATTTCCAAGAACTAATTTCCAATCTGACTCGCTTGGATATTGAACATTTCCAAGAACTAATTTCCAATCTGACTCGCTTGGATATTGAACATTTCCAAGAACTAATTTCCAATCTGACTCGCTTGGATATTGAACATTTCCAAGAACTAATTTCCAATCTGACTCGCTTGGATGTTGAACATTTCCAAGAACTAATTTCCAATCTGACTCGCTTGGATGTTGAACATTTCCAAGAACTAATTTCCAATCTGACTCGCTTGGATGTTGAACATTTCCAAGAACTAATTTCCAATCTGACTCGCTTGGATGTTGAACATTTCCAAGAACTAATTTCCAATCTGACTCGCTTGGATGTTGAACATTTCCAAGAACTAATTTCCAATCTGACTCGCTTGGATGTTGAACATTTCCAAGAACTAATTTCCAATCTGACTCGCTTGGATATTGAACATTTCCAAGAACTAATTTCCAATCTGACTCGCTTGGATGTTGAACATTTCCAAGAACTAATTTCCAATCTGACTCGCTTGGATGTTGAACATTTCCAAGAACTAATTTCCAATCTGACTCGCTTGGATATTGAACATTTCCAAGAACTAATTTCCAATGAATTTCCAAGGTTTGAAAAGCACGTGGCCTTTTTTCATGCAGTTTACGCATGCGCCTTTGGAAAATGGGATGACAAACGCTGATGAAACATTTATTACTGAATCAACTCGACGTCTAAGTGCGGGTTATAACTCATTTTCGTACATTTATTCTCTAGGCTTGTGGAGAGTGTCTTTCAGTACCAAGATGTCCCTCCATACATTTAAAGCGATTTACTCAACTACTCTTGATTACATTGAAAATGAGCAAACTCAAAAATGTTTGTCCTCACATCAAGTATGACAACTTGTTACAAAGGGAACAGGGTAAGTAATGCATTGGTGTATATTATACTTTATTGAAACACCATACTCATAACTGCTAAGCTATATCGAGGGGGCAACGGAGGACCCCATGGATGTGGGAGGAAGGGCAACGGAGGACCCCATGGAGGTGGGAGGAAGGGCAACGGAAGACCCCATGGAGGTGGGGGGAGGGCAACGGAGGACCCCATGGAGGTGGGGGGAGGGCAACGGAAGACCCCATGGAGGTGGGGAGGGCAACGGAGGACCCCATGGAGGTGGGGGGAGGGCAACGGAAGACCCCATGGAGGTGGGGGGGAGGGCATCGGAAGACCCCATGGAGGTGGGGGGAGGGCAACGGAGGACCCCATGGAGGTGGGGGGACGGCAACGGAGGACCCCATGAAGGTAGGGGAGGAGGTAACTGAGGACCCCATGGAGGTGGGGGATGAGGTAACTGAGGACCCCATGGAGGTGGGGGAGGAGGGCAACTGAGGACCCCATGGAGGTGGGGGAGGAGGGCACTTGAGGACCCCATGGAGGTGGGGGGAGGGCAACGGAGGACCCCATGGAGGTGGGGGGACGGCAACGGAGGACCCCATGAAGGTAGGGGAGGAGGTAACTGAGGACCCCATGGAGGTGGGGGATGAGGTAACTGAGGACCCCATGGAGGTGGAGGAGGAGGGCACTTGAGGACCCCATGGAGGTGGGGGAGGGAAGGGATCATCCTCTACAACAACACCTTTACAGTAATATTTGAGGAATTAGAACTGCGACGTGATGCACCCTTAATTATACAATTACACACTTTAAAAGTAAGGAAAGCAGTAATTTATGTTTTTAATTAATTGATGTATTCCTCAGGCAAGAAGCGATGTATTAAAGGTGACAAATATGTGTACGATGAATGTGGTCAGCGGTGTTACTGCCAGGCTGGCCTTTTCAAAGGATGCGTTCGCATAAGAAAAGAATTCACTCAGATGAGCTTTGATGAACGGCGTCGTTACGTCAATGTCTACTACAAGGCCTCGACTGATCCTTTCTACAGGGACGCGTTCGAAAACCTTCTAAATAAACATTCAGAAATACCAAGCAATTTCTTACATCACATGCCAAATATCTTCTTTCCATGGCATCGATGGCATCTGCTGCAAATAGAAGACTTCCTGCGTCAAATAGATTGTCGAGTCACTGTGCCATACTATCAATGGACGGCGCGAGCCAGTAGTAACACGGTGTGGAGGACGAGTGACCCGACTGACGTGTGGAACTCAGGACCCCAGGGGATCAGTGGCAATGGTGTGCCACCATCACTATGTGTACAAGACGGGAAATTCAGACAAGGCAACTGGTTCATGCCAACCAGTAAAGGAGGCGGCTGCTTGAAAAGAAACTTTAACACTTCATGTGATTTGTACGACCAGGAAAAAACCAACAAGTTATTTAAAAAAACCTTCAAAAAGTTTGAAACCACAGTCAGAGAAAACCTACATGCCATGTTCCATGACTGCATCGGTGGAAATATGCCTGACAACTTCATAGCGTCCAACGCTCCCGAGTTTGTCTTTCATCATAGCTTCATGGACAAACTCTGGAGCTCCTTCCAGGATCGAGGTTTACAATACAAGTACGCCTATTATCCCTCCGTTAACTTTCGAATGCCCTTCGCTGATGTAACGCCTGTGCAGTACCTTAACAACTACAATCTACCAGGAGGTGTTGGGATTGTGTACGAAGAAATGAAGAAGAACAAGAAGAAAGCCGGAGATGACGTCGAAGAGATTGAAGAGATTGAAATCGACGAAGATGACTGGAATTCGATAGAATAGAATGGAATGGAATGGGATAAGATAGGATAGGGTGATAGGATAAGATAGGATAAGATAGGATAGAATAGAATGGAACGGGATGGGATTGGATGGGATGGAATGGGATAGGATGAGATGAGATGAGATGGGATGGGATGGATTGGGATTGAATGGGATGGGATAGGATGGGATGAGATGAGATGGGATGAGATGGAATGGAATGGAATGGAATAGAATAGAATAGAATAGAATAGAATAGAATAGAATAGAATAGAATAGAAAATAATAGATTAGAATAGAATACCTTAGAATAGAATACTCATAGGACTTAGCGCTAACATATTTAAAGTTGTGTATTACGTAACACAGTAAGTAGATATGGTTTGAAACACGTTTTGAGCAGGATTGAATGTCCTGATAGTGCGCGCGCAGCTGTTGGCGGTGTCATGGCGAGCCGCACTGCTTAGCTAAGGCGTTTCCACCGCTAAAATGTTGGTGGAAATCTCGGCAGGGAATCACGGTTTCTATTGTACTCGCAGCCTGATCCAATTATCACTTTCCTAGCGGCTTGTTATAATGAACATGTCTATAACTCATCACAGAGCATTCGCATTTCTCGTTATAATAAATTATTACGAAACCGAATTCCGTTGTTCAAAAACAAAAAATATATTGTTGTCGACTTATGAAATCGACAAGAAAACAGCGATTGATTTGATTTTGCTTTGCTGAATTTTCTTAATTAGTATTATCTTTATCAAATTTAAAAGCGAAAGTCATCCGAAATTCTGGCTAAATTCTCTTTACACTCACTGAGCAAAGGCGACACACCCGATTGCTCGTTCTTATCAGGCGACACACCCGGGATAAGAACACGTAAAGTAAAGAGAAGACGGCCGGGCTTTTGTTGTCATTTCATACTTTGGTTAGATTTGTGAAAGAACCGCTCCTCAGTAGAGCTGGTACCGGGCGCTGCTTTTGGAAATACACTTACTTAGATCCTGTAGAGCCAGTTACAACTGTGGACAACGATATAATTCTAAGCTCATAATTCTGATTGCGTAGTATTTATATGACTATAGGTTTTCTATTAACTAGAATGCCATATTCTGACATAATCCTTACTTAATTATTGAGAAATTAGCTGTTGTCTTTTCAGTTAAATTGGAAATATGTCGATTTTTCTCACTATATATTAGATATCGATGTCTATAAAGTGACGGACTTATGCGTCTTCTGAACTTAAGTTTGCTGATGTTCACAGTCTTCGACTGAATCACAGACCATCGACCGGCAGGGGTCCTGCATGTAATAAATAAACACAACTTCTAGCTGTTAAATTTAAAGCAAATCGAGACTTCCCAAGGAAGCATCCAGATAATACAACAAACTCTATACTCACGGCGATACAGTTCTTGCGGGCCAAGTTTCTCTGCTGCTTCCAGGACAAAATAGAAGCCATTTCTTCCCGCCAAATTATATATCAATTCTTTCGTGTCAAAATGCAATTTCAAATCACATTGGGTACCAACAAAGATAGCTTGAACATGGAATATCTCTATTTGGGCAAAATCAACCAATATCGTGCAGAAATAAACCATAAATGGCAGATTTTAGAGAGCGATATGTTGTCGTGTAGAGAAAGCGCGGGAATGTGATTGAGAAAGACTCATGACCGATGCTCAGCATGCATTATGACGATAATGCATTATCGTAGCTGTTGATAGCTACCTTTACTTAATCCTGTTGAATTAATCCTAGCAACTGTCGATCAACTATAATTGCCTTAAATTCTGTGCGGCTCGTCATGATTTGAAATGCGCGCGCGCAGAATAACTGAAAAGGCGAAAATGACAAAAATAAAGCCAAAAATGTCAATTCATACACAACTGATGATGTAGCTATAGGTTAAAGAAAAAAGAGAAAAGTCGAGATACCACCTTTCTTTCGCACTGCAGCCTTGTTTATTTCTCATGAAGCCGGGTATATTATAATTATAATATGTTTCCATTGGCGTCCGCCACTTCCAGTGTTTCTAAAAATAGAATTAGTGAAATTCTTCTTGATTGGACTTCAAAAGGTTTTGAAATTCTTGTCATTGTATTATTATTATTATTAAAATAATAATAATAATAATAATAAATAATGAACTTTATTATACTACTATTACGTAATTTTACCTTATAAGGTCAAGAGAACTCGAAAAATATTTAGATCTTATTATTCATGTTGATTAAATGCTTTCGATATGTATTTTTTTCTCTGGGGATTATATTTCGCGTGCTTAAAGTCCGCGAGCCTTTTTATTCGCGAGGATTTAATTTCGCGATTTTTTTATGAATCGCGAAAATCGCGAACTTGAAGCCGCGAAATTAAGTACGAATAAGGTAATTAATATAATACTGAATCCATGTCCATGTCTGTCCCTTATGGTGTCTTGGTATTATGTATACATGTCCATGTCTGTCGCTTATGGTGTCTTGCGGGTATTATGTATACATGTCCATGTCTGTCCCTTATGGTGTCTTGGTATTATGTATACATGTCCATGTCTGTCCCTTATGGTGTCTTGGTATTATGTATACATGTCCATGTCTGTCCCTTATGGTGTCTTGGTATTATGTATACATGTCCATGTCTGTCCTTTATGGTGTCTTGGTATTATGTATACATGTATCTTATTTGGGGTTTCTCCCGTAATACGGGCTGATATTTTACGAGTTGCGATTGTATTTTTCCTCGTCCCGAAGGGACGACGAAAAATGCGAGTAACGAGTAAAATATCAGCCCGTATTACGGGAAAACCCCCAAATAAGTTATTTATTATACTACCCGAAATTTTTTGAAGTATAGGGTCTCTGAAATAGCATTTCCTGCCTTCTGAGAGTAGTTTCCAGCAAGTTTAAACTGACAGAAAATTGAACTTCCGGCCGAATCGTAGGAGCCTTACAGTGATACAACCCCCCTTAACCTAGTGATCCCCCCTTTTCATACTTCGATTCCAAAACCAACTGAACTTACCCCGGCCCTCCCCCCCAAATCCTATGACCAAAATCCCAGACGATAAATAATGACAGCTCCCTTATATAAATGTTGTGTTAAGTTCTGAGCTTGGTCTTTATCAATTTGGTGTATTATTGCAAAAAAAATAACATACTAGTTTCCGAATAAACTTTGTGCAGTTTTGAGAATCTGAAGTTTCAGATAGAGTATATTCAATGTTTTTTGAAGCTGTCTTTTGACACATTTTGCCTCCAGATAGCATGTTGTGCTCCAACTGTCTTGCTTGCTTGCAGGATTTTTTTTTGGGTGGTAGGGTACTTGCAGGAATTTGTTTTGGGACATTATTTCTTTGCAGGAATTTATTTTGGGGGGATTGTCACCCCCTCCCAACATTTCTAATGATCCACCCTAAGTGAAACCAGAGTATATGCAAACCAAGTGACGTCACATATGAAACGTGTTTTTCTCAAATTATATACTCTCATGTTTATAGGCACCAAGAGAAAATATATGAGGTGATCTTAACTCATTTTCTCTTGTAGGCACGTAAATGAAATAATAATTGTTTTGACTTAAATTTTTTAATACTTAAAAGTATTAATGAAGCAAGTAGTCCAAGGACTCAACAAAGACCAATACAACGTATGTTTTTTTGGCAACTATATTTCGGCTAGCCAGACTAGCCTTCTTCAGGTTATGGAGAGATTTACAAATGGTACTTAAATATATAGCTATTACACAATAATAAGTCTACAATAAATTTCTCAGGAATAGCATGTTTTCACATGATAGTTTATTTGTTTGTGCACTCGCAATTTTTGCGGAAAAAAATAATTCACATGTTTCCAAGCAGTACTTGCTTGTTTCACCAGAATATTTAACGTTGCGTGAGGCACGTGGCGAAATTAACATTGCGTGACAAAACGTGGAATAATTACGCCCAAAGCTAAAACAATAATAACAATTCAAAATAGAACTTACATAGATAAACTTATACACTGGTGAAATAAAATAAAATGATCATAAGCAAAAATCTGTTGTTTTTATTATGGGATGATAGTCCAAAGACTCAGCAAGACCAGTACAAAGTATTTTGTTTAGTGACTATTATGCTAGTCAGACTCAGCCTTCATCAGGGAACCGGAGTTGCTATAGTCACCAACATTCAGGGGAAAATGTTATTATTTGATACATGTTAAAATATTTTAAGCCCATTTTTCGTATTCTTCATGTTATGGAACAATTTATTGCTGGAATCCCGTTGTTTTTGTTCTCCACAAGCGATATGTTTTCACAACATTCAGCCAAGAGTGAAAACATATGTTTACATTATATAACAAAGCCATTTCCGTATCCGGTTTAGATCTTGGTTGCTATTCCGGTTCGTCCAGTTTTTGGGCTTAGCAACCACGCGTTGAAAATCCGGCATTCTCATTGGCTTAGCGGCTGTCAATCAAGGTAAATTTCTGTTGTTTGCGTTATTTGGAGCTGAAAAAAATTATCAGGTTCTGGTTCCAGAAAAACACGAAATTTTTGCTCAGTTCATCATTTCATCCTCCATTTTTAGGGCGATTCGTTAACAAGTGCAAATGCTGAGCTCTAGATATGAAGTTCACAGTGATAGAAAGCAGTGGAAGATCGCATGAGTTTGTCTTTACAAGGGAAAAACTTGGACAAGAAGTTTTAGATCGAGTAAGTGGATATTTTTGAGATTATCAGCTGTTTGAACGGTCGTTCGTTCGTTTGACAAAGAAGAATTCAAACTGACTTGATTCGCTTCCTTCTTCTTCTTTCTAGGTTTGTGATGAGTTAGGAATCAAGGAGAAGAACTACTTTGGTCTAAAGTATCATGTGAATGATACAAGTGTTTGGTTGAATCTTAGAAATCCAGTTTTAACTCAGCTTCGACCACATCTTCCAGGAAAACCCCATCGTCTTCGTCTCGCAGTCAAGTTCTTCGTGGATCCTCAAGAATTACAACAAGACGAGACCAGGTAAGACAACCCCTTGTACTATGAATACACACAGTGAACCTTGCTTGTTTTGCTGAATTAGCTAACTAGGATACTTTTCCGTGCCAAGTTAACATTATGAAAGTTCACATCTTCACGTCTTCTCAAATTTCAGGCGACATTTTTACCTTTGCCTGAAGACTCAAATGTCGGAGGGAAAATTCAATTTCACACAAGAGAAAGGTGTACGATTATGTGCTTTAATGGTTCAAGTAGAGTATGGAGACTACAACAGTGAACAGAAGCATTATTCAGAGTTTCTGTCGCTCTTGCCGCAACAGTTAATGAACGAAGAAGAAGTGACAAAAGCTCATGCCAGTCTCAAAGGCACTGCTTCCAAGACAGCTCGGGACATCTTCCTGAGTGAGTTGGCTAAGGAAGAACTGTTTGATGCAGAGACATTCAAGGCTAAAGCTAGTGGTCAAAAGGTTCTAGTTGCCGTTGGGAGTACTGGTCTGAAGGTTTTTGAGAGGAAGTTGGATGGAAAACTTAAGCAAACGTGAGTCAATGTTTTGAAATGGTATCCCTTCACTCATTTCATGGTTGTTTTGGTCGAACTGTTGTTAAATTAACCAATTATTTTAAATTAGTAGAGCAATCGGAGAAATCTGGGTTGCTGTTTTGGGGTTACTCAGCTAGTATTATATTTCAAACTTCCATTGTCTTGTGCATTAGTTTATATGTACAAAATCATCGTGCCACACTTTACTGGCTTTTTGACATTGGCAATGGCAAGGTCTTTGCTGTGATTGGCTGAGGACGCATGACCTTATATTTATTACAGACATTATTGTTATACCCATCTGAACCGTGACCTGAGGTTTATTTTTATGCTGGGGAAATATTTGTTCATCAGTTGTTTATATCATCATTATTTTTCTCCTAAATGTACTGTTTCTTTAGGTTATTTCACCTATATATATTTCTTCAACAAAAATAAATTTGTGCTTGAGTGACATTATTTGTCTCATTACATGTACTTGCCCATACCTTTTATGCTTCAGTTGTAGTTAACCTTTTTTAGTATTTACCTTCAAAAAATTAGTAGAAAGAGAGAGATGTTTCAAGTTTATTACAAAAGATGTCAAAACACCATGTATCATAAATATGCTAGGTGCCATTGATGTAATCTCATTATATTACATGTATCTCGTAATGAAACTTGTACACCCTTTTTATGGTCTAGCAATTTTACTGACGTGTGCTTATACTATAGAATATCACTCAACATTTGGCATTGTTTGTGATATATTGCACTTTCTGCTTGTCATGCAATACATTAATTTATTTAACAGGTTTTTGGTAATGCAAAACTGAGTTATAGTTAACCATTTCTGAAATTGAGTAACTGACCATTAGAGGTCAATTCTTACTGAAACAGATCTTTATTAGTAAAGTCTTTATAATGCATGGGATTTTAAGTTTTCATGCTAATTATATAATATAGTCACGTTCTTCTATGCTCTCTGGTGACTACACCTATAAACAAACATCCTTTGATCTCGTGAATATTTTGTTAACTGAATTAGTCAACAAAATTATTTGCCTTTAACTGGTTAGTCTTTTGTATGTTTAAATGCTGCCCAAATAAGAAGTCTGTTGTAGTTCACCTATACATTGTTCCCTTGGACTATAAATAAGAAAGGTTCCACATAATTATAGGACTAGTGATAAGTTATATCTGTACTAGGTTGACCACACCCAGGCTGGATCAAGAAGTCTGCAGTGCAAACAATTCTGTACATTTCACAGAGTACATGTATAAATAACAGAAAAAAACCCATACATGCATGTATACTGTACAGGCTAATGCATGCAAAGGTTTACCTGAAAGTTATTGAAACAAAAAATGGAGTTATAAATTGAATTTTTATTGTTTCTTTGTCAGGATTACTTTTGAGAATATTGCAAAGATGAATCTGTCTGAAGATCGACTGATCATTGTCATGAAACGAGCCTTCCAAGAAAGCCGGTATAACTTCATCCACTTCTTCCTACCAAACAGCGAGGGCGCTAAAGCAATGCACAAGGCTGTCTTAGAGCATCAGCTATTCTTCTATTCATCTAAAGTTCGCAAGTCAGTAGTGGATCATTATCTTCTCTCCATGCCATGCTGGGCGCTCCCTGCAAAATGGTTTACAAAAATCCCAGCAAAAGAGCTATACCATTTAGATGTCAAGTTAACAAGAAGGCAGTCATATGATCATCATTATGGAAGAATCATAAGATCCTCACAAAAAATTGTCAAGCACGAATGGTTGTCAAAGTGCGTCAAATGTAAAGTACAGGAGTCCAACACATTGTTTTGCCCATGTGGACATATTTTGTTGTGTGTAGATTGTGCACAAGATGAGGCTTTTTGTCCTCTTTGCAATGAACCTATAACAGGCTATCAGAAAGTGTTCTATGCAATGGACACCGAAGACAATGACTGGACCTGCCAAATATGCATGGACGAGGTTGTGAACACAGCTTTCTGCCCATGCGGGCACGTGTACTGTTGTGAGGATTGTGCGTCGAATCTCACACACTGTCCACTTTGTAAAACATTTGCTACATATGTGCAACGAGTTCATGTAGCATTTCCACAAGAAGAAGAACCAGACTCAGACTGTTAATGGCTAGCATTCTGAGAGTAGTGACAATAGTCAAGGAAATGTTATAAAAAGTCCTTAAAGAATTAATAGCTTAAATGGTGAGTAATAGGTTATAAATAATCATTACTAGGCTTGTAAAATTAAATGTGCATCTAGAGTGCCATATACAGTTTAGTCTTACATTTAAGTTCTGGTAGTCCAGAGTTACAGCTGTACAAATAGTTGGAGTAATTTGTGCATGCATGAAGTTTTTAAGGATTAAATTGCATTCATGTTCAAAGTTAAAAAAACATAGCTGAGTGCTCGCATTATATCCGTGAAGCAAAACAAAAAAAGTCTTGAGTTAAATTATTATTGTTTTTATTTAATTGTACAAAAAAGTGCAAACCTGACTCGACCCAGATTAAGGCCATTATCTGTACATGTATTGCAAGATGAGGAAATTTTGCATCTTAGAATGTTAGCATACATGTAGCATGCAATAGAGACAAATGAAGGTGATAATATACAGCAAAAAGCATGCCAATTAGTGATGTTAACTCATTATGCTTGAATCCATACTAATTTATCAAGTTGTGATATTTAATTAGTTAATAACAAAAAACATTTATACTTAACAGTTAGAACTCTTTTCACAGATACAATGCGAGCACTCTTACGAGATGAAAAATATAAGTTAATATTAATATAAGGACAAGATGACTTCCCTGTACATAATAACTGTGTGTCTACATGTAGCTGTATTAAGCATGCCCTCCATTTAGTCTCCCACACAGCCATTTTTAGAGTCATCAGACAATGCTCTTGTCCCACAAGAGTTACCATACATGCTGACCTGAAATATGGCTGTGAGGGAGTCACTGGGAATTAGCAGTCATTCTTTATTTATAAATGCAGCCACTTTATCTAAGTCACACAACTATTCTTACACACTTGACCAGGGGGGATGCTTAATACAGGCCCAGGGGGGGTACTCAGGGGTATCAGTGACGGGGAGGTGCGAATGAGGCCAAACATTTTAACCCAAAAAAAGACCAATTTTTCTCCGCATAAAATCGAGAACGGTAGGATATCATTTTTATCAACCCCCAAAAAAGTCCTTGACAAAATCTTTATATCAAAAAAAGTCCACCAGAAAAATGAAAACCCCAAAAAAGTCCCAAGCCGCGAATTTCAAACCCAAAAAAAGCCTTCGCACCTCCCCGTCACTGATACCCCTGAGTACCCCCCCTGGGGATGCTTAATACAGGTCTCACTGTAGTGACGGCAGTAATCTTTAACTTTTGATTTTATTTAAACTAACCATCATGTGGGTATAAATAATATTGATAACATACAGTATGTTGTGTTGTAGCAACAAAACGTATCAAAA
This sequence comes from Actinostola sp. cb2023, assembly GCA_033675265.1. Taxonomy (NCBI): domain Eukaryota; kingdom Metazoa; phylum Cnidaria; class Anthozoa; order Actiniaria; family Actinostolidae; genus Actinostola; species Actinostola sp. cb2023. Next base: position 332,716 of record JAUJYZ010001347.1, read on the forward strand.
TTGGACAAACTTAAGCTTCATCATCATCTCTTCATTCTAAATAGATAAATGTTGATTGTATGATTCTCAAATTATAAACAATGTATTATGTGTCTGTCGTCGTATAACTGCTGAGTATTTATATGGTTGAAAAACTTGATATTTGATATTATAAACTGCACATGTACATGTAAGTACATATGTAATACTTAGAGTATTTAGGCCTAGTTCAAACGCCATACTTTCCAAGAGTCGTTCTTAAATTACTTCAAAAAAAGCTGCCTCATTATCTATTGTTTTAAATCATAACGGCTCATGATTAGCACAACGTCTGAACTTGTAGGCCTAAGACACTATAACTCATGAAACAAAACCAAGCATTTGAGTCTAATAAATGCTTCTATTTAATATAAAATACAAGCAGCTATAATCATTCAATCAGAACTTTGTCAAACGTTTTGATCTGTTTTCAAAGTGTTTTTTATTTGAAGGAGTATCGAATGATCAAGGTGAGACTTTGCGAGACAAGGCATATTTTTGCGAGCCCGAGGTCTACGCTTTTTCACCGATTTCTTTTGTTTTCAAAATTGGAGACTCTTGAGTCAGCTTTTTGCGAAAAATTGAGACCCTGTGAAATTTGAGAGAAATTTTGCAAGACTGACTTTTTGCAGGGACCATTCGACACCCTTATTTAATATTTGATCATATTTATAGTTAATAGTTCAATGCTATTTTTTATTTTGTTCTATATATTTTTGTTTCATGGGTTATAGTGTCTAGTCACTCTAGTACAAGAGATGTTATATATTATTAATGAACTATATAATTTTATTTGTACTCGGTGTAAGTTTTCTTTCAAAAACATTGTCTATATGACTATGAATTCTACTCAGCATAGGCAAGTTATAGTAACTGTTATCTTATTGATCTTCGTGTAACATTTGTGTTATATTGATATAAAATAATGTTCTATGTGAAATTGAACTTAATAGAGAACTATGATAGATTGAATGTAATTTGAGAATGAATCAGAAAAAAGCACAATATTTAAATAAAAACATGATTTTCCATTAGTTGTGTAATGTGTTGTGTTCCTCTTATGACTATGTGAATCCAAAATCATCAACTGACTTGCAAGTGCAATTTAAAGTGAGGTCATTCCTAGACCAAGAGACCCATGTGGCATCAGTGCAGTAGGCTGCATGAATCAACTAGGAACACTAGGATGCTAGTCTATCAGGTTATTCCTCCTTTAGTTAGATTACACTATTTTATTATTTGCCTTTACCCATTTATACACCTGGGTGGAGTGAGTAAAAGTAATCTTGCCCAAGAACACCAATGTGATTGGGTGAAGGATTGCACCCTGCAGGCCTGTTGATGCACAGTTTGTTGCACTTTACTACTGTGACCATATTGCATCTCTTCCAACTGAATGACTGGAGTTCAAGCCTAACAAACATGGAAACAACTCTGCAGGGATGAGGTTAGTACTTTGATTGTGACTTTCTTTTATAATATATACTAGACGCTCTTCTAGCGTGAAGTCGGGCTTCTAAATGAAATGTAGCCTATTTGAACTAAATATAGATATCTTATAGTGCGATTAAAACAGCGTTTGGTTGCTCAGTCGTCGACCTCGTCGTTGCGTGACTCGAGCTCGATATCTAGAACATGCTTTCCTTGCAATTTAAGTACTGAGATTTCACAAACTCAGCGAATCATGAATGACAATGACATTGTTTATTTGTTACCATAAAATATATCCATACAAATACAAATACCGTATACATAAACTAGACATCGCAGAGTGATTAAACAATGTTTGGATGAAGTGTAAATATACCTTACAACTGTCCCGCTCTTCACCGCTGGCTGCGTGTATCAACTCACTTCGTTCTAAGTTCTGAAGATCTCTAAACCCTTTGCAGTACTAGTACTGGATTGATAAATCCATATCTCTATGAATTATTGAGGTTATTTTGAAAACAAGACGACATAAACTTCCTCCAACAAGGTTTGTGAATAAAGACTCGACCAGTCTCGTATTGATAAATCAAGTTGTAGAGCCTTCGGTGATTATCTTAGCGGCAGGCACAGGGCGCATGCGCTGTAGAACCCAGTTGGCGGGTTGAAGCCAAAGACGAAGAATACGACGACCGCTCTGCATTTTTAGAGTCGGGTCTTCCACAGGAAGCCCGACTAATAATAATTTGGGGGGCTAATTGTCCTTCCTTGCAGCCGGTAGCTGAATTACGAATGATGCAGCTCAACATGGTTGAGTCGAAGGCATATAGAAACCGATGCACAATGCAGCCACCATGCGACCCATGTCTGACCACAGAGCACAGCTCAGATCGATATATTGTTCGTTTTAGAGCGCAAAAATTATATTGTCTGTATTAAAGTCCTCTTTGAGGTAGACTTGCCATAAGTCAACCACATTTTTTATTAGAGTTTTTGAGGGAAATGGACTTTGAGAAAGTCTACCTGTGAGGTACATCTGCAGCCTGCTTGTCTGCCCAAAGGATAGGGGTCGGAGGGGGACTGAGATTTCCCTTTCAATCCCTACTATTTGGACCGCCAAGCAGGCTAGTGGTAGCTCATCTGATCGTGAGGAGATTTTGAGTTCAAGTGACTGTTGTCAAGTATAATAATCAATAATTTTGGGGTGCTAATCATCCTTCCTTGCAGCCGGCGGTGAATTGCGAAGGACGCAGCTTAACATACGACCCATGTCTGACCACAGCTCAGATCAAAATGTTGTTCATTTTTATTGAGGGAGGAAAACTGGAGTACCCAGAGAAAAACCCTTGATCACATTAGAGACCATAGGCATGATCCCATCATGTCATATGAAAGGGGGGGGGGGTAGACTATTGTATAAATATCTTCATGACATACATTGATTAATAAAATATAGTACAAATAGTATCATGCCAATCCTTTAACTTTATTAAATCAATTGAAATTAATATTATATAAATCATACATACATGTACATCCATGCATACTACAATACAGTTAAGCCAGACAAAAGCACAACAAAACTGTTTATGCACCTTTTTGTAGTTTCCCAGAATACTTCATGATTCTGCGCACGCAAGCGAGGTCGGTACAAAATAGATTGAAAATATTAAGAGAGAATGAAGAAATTCAGTAGAAAACTTAGACTTTTAAGTTAAAAATGCGTAAGAAGAATTATAAAGATAGATGCAAATTCTCAAGCAAAGAAAATAGTTGTTTCCTGTTCTTGATTAGATAACAGTAGTCATATTTTCCTCAATACACAATCAATTCTAAATATTTTTTCCTCCTGACCTCGCTTGCGCGCAGAATCATGAAGCATTCTGGGAAACTACGAAAAGTTCCATAGACACGTAGAAAGGCATTCTCCCTTTGGAGAAAACATTTCAAATAATACAATACATGCAGTGAATAGAATAATAAATTTATGTCCCTCTTATAGAAAGGGTGCAATGACACCTTACGGGTGTGTCCATCTATCCACAGAATGTTGCCTTGATGTTTTTTTTGTGGCTGAAAGAACAGCCGACTAATCAAAGAAAACTGACTCTAGCAAATTAATCTAATGGCCCATGATTGTATAATTATTGTAATATGTACCTTAAAGTACAAATTACTCCACAACTTTATTATCATAAAATTGTGACATTTCTCACATATTTTGTAATTTCACTGTTGCCATGGTGATACTTCTTCCTCTCCCAAAACAAAATTTGTACTTTGTACCATAATTTGTACTTTATGGTATTAATTGCATGGTAACTTGTGTTTGTCAAAATCTCTCTGTTTGACAAACACATGTGAAACTTATCCAAAATGTCACTAGTTGCCTGATAATACCTATACTAATAAATAATTGTATTAAATTGATACACTATAGACCTATTACTATATATATAGTTTTAAATTCCATCAGTAATATGTGTGACATAAATAACCGTACAGTCAGTGTACCAATTAATACATATTACATCTATCATTAAGTAGTATATTAATATACTACATTACTTATAATCTAGCTAGAGTGCATGCAGACTCTATACCTGTGAAACAGATAAAACGTTTTTAGGGTTTCTCGTCGACTAAATAGCAACAAAATTACAAAGGATGATTTGATTGAATGATAGCTGCTATTTTTTATCTAAAATAGAAACAATATATCAGTCTCAAACATTTTGGTTTTACTTCACTGGTATATATATAAAAGTGTCTGTGCTGTATTTAACAGTGTATTATATTGTATTATTACCGAGATGAAAGCTATACACTGGCTTAAGTCTGCCGTCTGCAATAATAGACTTTCGTCACCAATTATGAACATCTGAAAATATATGCCAAATGTGGCTTCTTTGATGTCTGGTTGTGTCGAGAATCCCCCACGGGATACCTGTGTATTGTTACTACTAATCAATTGTGACGTAATTACCCATGGCGTACTGATGCGCGAATAAACGAACGGTCTTGGAATCCGCTATAAATTGTCTGCCTTATTACCAGGATTTCAAGACATGGTCCTTCTAGCCAATTGTTTGCTGTACGTGCATGTTTGCATAGTTTAAATGCCAACAGTGGTAAGACGGAAAACAATTTGTGTGCTTATATAATGTTATGTAATTATAATACTTACAAATGTAGTTTTTATTGTCATGATCATTCATCACATTCAAAACACCCCAATCGTTTGTAAACAAGTCTAATCTTTCACAAGAGACAATTATGTACTAAGAACACTAAAATAATTATGCTGATGTTGCATAATAACATGCAACAGTGTAAAAGCCATTGATATGTAAAAAGGACCATTCATTCAGTATTAATGAATTAAGAACTGACTGCAGTATAATAAGAAAATCTGCACATCTATAAATATTGTGTTACTCTACTTTCCTAAGAATGAATGTTAGCTTTCTCAGCTAGTATAAAAATGTAAAAAAACACTTACATTTTCTGCCTCTTTTAACCTTTTAACTTCTGTTTTAAACACACCATTATTTGAAAACACCAAAATTTCATGTTAAATTTATGACATGCATATCATTGATAGCAATACAGAAATTGTAGCTAGACTATTTATCCATTCAATCTATCTCACTGCTGTCCTGCTGCCATCTTTTTCATTCTAAAAAACAGCCTCTGTAGTTGTTCATATGACATAAACATTACAATGTTCCAGGCTCCTAATCGAATGAAGTTTGGAGTAAATCTGTGGAGAGAGTGACATCATATTAGCACAAAGATATATGGTTTTTAGGGGGGAGGGGTGAACAATGTCTGGACATTCTTAATGCTGTGAGTATACACCATTAATATATGCTAAAAGAAGGGACAAATGAACTGATCTGATAGCTGAAAAGAGTGTGTGAATTTGTTCCATAGCATTGAAATGGTTCCATGGCATTGAAATGGTTTCATGGCATTGAAATGGTTTCATGGCATTGAATTGGTTCCATGGCATTGAAATGGTTCCATGGCATTGAAATGGTTCCATGGCATTGAAATCCATGTTCCATGGCATTGAAATGGCATTGAAATCCATGGCATTGAAATGGTTCCATGGCATTGAAATGGTTTCCATGGCATTGAAAATGGTTCATGGCATTGAAATGGTTTCATGGCATTGAAATGGCATTGAAATGGTTCATGGCATTGAAATGGTTCCATGGCATTGAAATGGTTCCATGGCATTGAAATGGTTCCATGGCATTGAAATGGTTCCATGGCATTGAAATGGTTCCATGGCATTGAAATGGTTCCATGGCATTGAATTGGTTCCATGGCATTGAAATGGTTCCATGGCATTGAAATAGTTCCATGGCATTGAAATGGTTCCATGGCATTGAAATGGTTCCATGGCATTGAAATGGTTCCATGGCATTGAAATGGTTTCATGGCATTGAAATGGTTTCATGGCATTGAAATGGTTTCATGGCATGAAATGGCATTGAAATGGTTCCATGGCATTGAAATGGTTCCATGGCATTGAAATGGTTCCATGGCATTGAAATGGTTCCATGGCATTGAAATGGTTCCATGGCATTGAAATGGTTCCATGGCATTGAAATGGTTCCATGGCATTGAAATGGTTCCATGGCATTGAAATGGTTCCATGGCATTGAAATGGTTCCATGGCATTGAAATGGTTTCATGGCATTGAAATGGTTCCATAGCATTGAAATGGTTCCATGGCACTGAAATGGTATCATATGGCACTGAAATGGTTTCCCACATTTTGTAAGAGAAAGTTCAGACTTACCCTTTGTAATAGGCTGTAATTCCATTATGTTTAAATAACTGGATAGCACAATCCATTCCACTTTTATATGTATTGGGAGGAGAATTCATATATCTTGTCTTGACGACATCAACTGGAGATGCAATACACGTGGTTGCAAAACCAGCACCAAAAGCTGACACAAAATGCAACGGATACTCGTCAGCCAACCACTTGCGCCGCAAGAAGAACCCTTTGATAGAATCATACACCACTAATTCTGATGCATTAACAGTGGCCAGCCTAGCCATATTTGGAAATACTCCCTTCCATAGTCCCTTTAGGCCTTCATTACGGAATATAACACCATACGTTGCTATGGCACCAGTATTATATCTAGCGGCATCAGCCTGGAATCGAATCTTTACGACTTCAGTTGGCTGTGCAACGGAGACTGCCATAATACCAGTAGTGATGCTTGCAGCAATTTTCTTGAAAACCTTGGGGTTGTTTACATCTTCATCACCATACAATTTCTTGACGGAGTCGTATAAACCAATCCTGATGCTGGCAAAGCAGAGTTGACGATGGATACCAGGGATGAGGCCTTTATACATGGTTTTAACTCCTTCTCTTTTGGCCAAGGTTATCATGGTACCAAACATGCCACGATATCGGACATTGGGATTGTCAGTCTTGACCCCTGCAGCAATGTTGGACATCACCGCACTCTCTCCCTGGATCTACACAACAAGAACATTGATTAGTCATTGACTACCCAGAACTTAGTCTACCCATAGCTCCCTCTGATTATCAGCATTTGGACAGGTTATTTTATTAGCCAATTACTGCAGGCCTGTAGAACAGACCACACACACTATATATGTTGCCTGCCCAGCATGACATCTGTGCCAGAGATCAGACACAGCTTAGCTGTCTGACATATACATTAATGAAGCAACAAATCTTGTATGCCAGTAATGCTAGCTCTAAAGGTTCACTTGATAATCAGCCATTAGTCCTCTAACAGGAACAAGGTATCAAGGCATTCTCTCCTTGATTTCCTTGGGGGGAGGAAGTGGGTATTAGATTGATGGTGACATCAACAAAGCATTGTGTCAATCAACCATGGACATTGGTCACTGTCTGGATATCCCCAAATAATACAAATCATTCAACATCAAGATTGTGCAACAGTGTCATTAGTCTGAGTGCAAGAAGTTCTTGTCTAAATAATATCATGTAATGCATGAATTGTCTGAATGAATGATTCATTAGCTTTCTGACTTGTTTTGATGTATGTGTTAGAACACAGTTAACAAATTAGCACTAGAAAGGCTTTCCCACAGAAAAACCATTCAAATGCTACTCAAACTTTTGATGGGTATCATTTCAAATTTTCAACCCAAATACATGTATTTGCAAACTCTCAAGTAATGATATGCAAGCGTACTGTTTTATGTACACTGGATTAATAATGACATTTATGAGGAAATAACAAAACAATGCCAACAACTGTTGCACGAAAAGTGAGTCTAGCTCCAGGACAGCTGGCCCAGACGTCGAAGCTGGTGTGACATTCAAATGGTATCCAGTATTTGATTTGATTTAGATCTAACGCAGAATAATCCATACATAAATTTGTAGTACGCTTTGGTGCGCCTATGTTGAGCATATATTGAGCAACTCTTGTCTTTCAAGTATGTCGTAAGTGATTTGAATAAATGATGGTCAATAAAACAGCTCTTTGTATTAGTCAAAGCATTTGATACTCGATCGTTTTACGTGACTTCGCGTTATTTTGCTTTGGTGGTTAATACCCAAACATCAACGACGACAACATTATGACAATGAAACAGAATGTCATCAACATTACACACAATGCATTTCAATAAAGCTGTTCTCGAAATCCATCATGCTAGTTTATATCTGGTCAGCTGATTGGGAAATCAACTTACTTCAATGTACTACAAGTCAGATCAATTAAATACGGACATTGACTTTTCAGATTTCGACAAATGGAATGCGAAGCCTAGCTGTTATATCGTACGCGTGTCAGTGGTGACGTTGATATGGTAGTCATATAGCGCACTTTATAGTAGTATAAATCGTGGTAGGTTATAGCAGTAAGATTACATTCAAGAATACGACGCTCGTACTTAGAGATGCTAAAAAACTAGCATTGTTAGTTTTTAAATATACTAGTACCTGTAATCGAACTTTAGCAGTGTCGATGGGAATCGTCACAGCTTCTGCTATCGAAGCTGCAAGACCAGCACTCACAAACTTCATAAGAACACTAGGTTGTTCGCCAGATGTCGGGCTCGTCCTCATCTTGGTAGAATTCTTTTGGCAATACTCTATTAACGTCGACAATAAAGTAGCCTGAGAGCTTCGCACAGACCAGCGCGCGAAAGAACACTTACTATACTCTCGCTATCCACGTCATATAAACACGTGAGACAAGAGATATTGCCCAATCACATGATTCTATTGTTACAATTAGCATGTCAAACAAAAACAAGATTTGAAATGAAATCAAATTTCGAAATTCTAAAGTCTTATGTAATATTTTCCACGTAAAATATATCTACGATATGCATGGCTAGTATTTGTCACCAAATGCTCTAGTTTATTGCCACAGCGGATAGTCATTCATGAGGGCTTGTGCTTTCATTGGTGGAGTTTGAAGGTGTGTATGAAGGTGTGCGTACATAGCGCTGTGACGTCACTGCTCACTTCCGATGACCTCGATCGACCCGGCCTGAGAAGGTGCGAATTAAAGGTCAGCTCGTACTACGGGGGTCTTATGTTGAGAGAGCAGAAATTCTATAAAGTGATTTTATTTTCAATTATTTTTTCGTCAAATCTTTCTGTTTCATTCTTTTCTTTGTTATTTATTTACTTCCTTTTGTTCTTTCTTTCTTCTCATCCATCCTTCCTTTCTCTCTTTTTCTTTTCTTTGTCTCTCTCTCTCTCTCTTTTTTTTTTTGTTTGTTTGTTTGTTTGTTGGAAAGAGTGAAGTCAAGATGATATGCATAAGACAGTTTGGATACATTTATTTTGCATTACATTATGAATTAATTACAGTGACTGCAGTAATTTATGATTATATTTATTCCTCTTTTCCCTCTTCAGATTGAAAATGGTTTTGGACAGAAAAAGAAAAAAAAAAAAAAAAAGAAAGACATACAAAAAAAAAAAAGAGTTCTTATTAGCTATAGCCTGCGTAGCCAGGCTCCAGGGGAACAAAAGGAGGCTATTCCCCTTCCTGTCCCCCACCCCTTCCCATTCCCTTCCCCTAGAGCCTGGCTACGCAGGCTAATTAGCTACAAATAGCTTGTCTGACAACATTTTAAGCATTTTGCAGCTGTTGTTTAATCATGTCTTCAAGTTTGACAGCATCTGCTGCAAACTTGCGGATCCCTTCAGCAAGCTTCTCGGTCGCCATGGCATCCTCATTTAGCAGGAAACGGAACTTTCTCTCATCTAGATGAATTTTCTCAATGTCCAATGCTTTTGCTGTGAAAACAAAAAGTAAAATAAAATTGACTTTTTGTACATTGACTTTGAGCATAGTCTCCCTTGCAGCTGTGTGTAGTGACTAAACATGGCTGCGAGGGAGACTACTTTGAGCATTGCATCTACTCTATTCAGATAATCCACAGAGCTGTAAGAAAGCCGATTCCAACAGATAACACCCCTATTAAACTTGATATGTCCCTTCTGTTCTCCTAGATCTACAGTCAGTTCTGTATTCACCTGTACTTGTACATGTACCAGTAAGTACTGTAATACTAATAATTAATTGGAACATTGTTTAATGGTACCTTCTTCCACTGATAACTTTCTAGTCAACATTTCTTGTGAGTTCTGTAGTTTCTCCAGTAGTGAAGGACTGAAAGAAACATAAACACAAAATTGTTGAAGATGATGCAAATATTGTAAATCACGGAAACCATTTTAGAGAAAATTAACTTCCAATGAAAATTAAAAAAATTAAAATTAAAATTAAAAATTAATTAAATTAAAAAATTAAGTTGGAATTGAGTGCATCCTTGATACATTGTTCTATTGATTGATTATTCTATTCCTACCTAATGGTTAAATTATCACAACCAGCCAATGCTGTGATTTGTCCAGTATTTCTAAAGGAAGCTCCCATCACAACGGTCTTGTAATCAAACTTCTTGTAGTAGTTGTAGATAGCAGTCACACTCTTTACACCTGTAAAAATGCATCTTAGTACCACTACAGTGACATGTGATCAAAAACCAAATTCTCCTTTAGAAGTTAAGGAGCGAGGAGAATTGACATTTTGATCAGGCCCCGGTTGCACGAAAGGTGAATAGCGCTATCCACCAAAGATAAGTCCTATCCAATGGATAAAATTGATTGCATAACTGACAGTTTTATCTGTTGGATACATAAGACTTATCCGGTGGATAGCGCTATTCACCTTTCATGCAACCGGGGCCAGAATTCACTTATGATGGTTCTGGTCTTTATGTAGCTCAAATCATGACCAATGTACATTGGTGGTCCCCCCAGGGGGGGTACTCAGGGGTATCAGTGACGGGGAGGTGCGAATGAGGCCAAACATTTTAACCCAAAAAAAGTCCCAACAAGACCGCGAATTTCAAACCCCAAAAAAGAACCTTCGCACCCCTCCTTGACAAAATCTTTTATATCAAAAAAAGTCCACCAGAAAAATGAGTCCCAAGCCGCGAACCCCCCTTCGCACCTCCCCGTCCTGATACCCCTGAGTACCCCCCCCTGGGGTGGTCCCACTCTACACATACCAGTAAGTCTAATAACATGAACATCGTCATTGTATCACAAATATCATCTAACAACTGAATCAGGGCAGACACTAAGAGTTTTCAATGAGGGGACCTGCCTCAGATTTCAGTGTATCGTACAAGTATAGGTACAGTACCTGGGTCATCTTGTGGCTGGTATGATTTCTGGTCTGTATTCTTCACATACCAGTCAAATATACGACCAACAAATGGTGAAATAAGGGTCGCTCCAGCCTCTGCACATGCAACAGCCTTCAGAGTAATAATAAGTAAAAGGTTAATACTAGGATGTACAAATGTAATTGAATTAAAAATTTGGTTAATACTAGGATGTATTCAATTGATTTGGATATAACAGTTACTGATTATACTATGGCTATCAAATGGTCAAATCCGAGACTCACAGAGATATACTTGTTTTAAAAATTCGAGCCTGAGACTTCACAATTTTTTTGCAATTTGAAAATTCAAGATTTTGAGCTGCATATTGATTTTTACAAAATCCGGAATCCGAAACTCAGGAATGCCAAGATTTTGAGACTCGCTCAGATTTTGCCAAGACCCAGGATTTTTCAGAGACCATTCTATAGCCCTAGTGTTTGACGGTGTTGCATTAATAATAATAATAATAATAATAATGAGACAAGCAGTGGTCTCAGCTGTCAACTGTCAGCAATTCCACCATCTGTTAAGATGAAAGTGTCCATCTGTCCTGGCTATAAATGTTGTCTTTGTGTTTAAACTTCTACAAAAATGTCAATAGATGCCTGTTCACATTTAGGGCTGAGTACCCTCAAAAAGTGTGTAGAAAGTTCACTGTGTAGAAAAGGTGGTGTTCAGTTTCTACTACACACTTGTTTGATTCATAATAATACACTGATGCAGTCTCTACTAATTAACTAAATGACTGGTTAAAGAAACATTGCTTGTGATAGTTATATACAACTCACCTGAGCAAATGAGAACAACAACGTCAAGTTACAATGGATTCCATATTCACTCTCGAGGATTCTATGAAAAACACATCAACCTTATTTGTGCATCTGCTGCATTCCTCTATCTTTTCTCCATGAATTTGATTCTAATCTCACCCATCTATCCACCCATCTATCTGTTCATTCATCTACTACTAAAATACACAACCATTCATCTATTCATTTCTCCTGTCTATGTATCCATTCATCAATTCATTCAGTAATACAATTCATTCAGTAATATTATTATTATTTATACATCTATCCATCCATCCTCCATCCATCCATACATGCTCCTACCCATCCATCCATTTACCCAACAATCCACCCACTAATATGTCTATCCATCCTGGCATCCATCCAACAGTTTGTCTACATGTATCTATTGAATCTATCTTCATGCATCTAAGTACATTCTCTGAACATTCTTTATAGATTTGTAGTTAAAGTTATTGTCAGTAATATTGTGATGTGCATTTGATGATTTTTTCATATTTATTCTAACATTTTGCATGTTCCACTGGTCTCACCTTGCAGCTTGAATGCCTTCCCAAGTAGAACTAAGTTTGATGAGAACTCTTTCCTTGCTGATACCTTCTTTCTTGTATAGTTCAATAAATCTCTTGGCTTTAGCAATGGACACTTCAACATCAAATGATAATCTGCAAGAAAAGATTACCACTCCATAGTAATGCCATGCCATGCTGCAAAAAGACATGTTCATTTTGTGTCATTTCTCCAAGTATTTCGCATACCTTGCATCCACTTCTGTTGAAACTCTTCCTGGGATGATCTTTAAAATCTCAACACCAAATGAAACATACTAAAAAAAAAAAGAATTGACTCAGTCCTCAGTCCCCATGCTGCTATTATGGACCTTAGAAGCTAGAGTTGAACCTCCACTGACTGACACCTGTAAGCGGACACATCCTAATTTATATCTCAACTACATGTACATGTAATTAACTAAAACATTGCTTAATATAACCTCTCATAAGCGCACACCTTCCGTAGTACCTCACATCCCCAAGGTCCTGAACAATACTTTATATACACTCATTTCGATAAAGTTAGTCACCGGTAAAGCTTCGAAGGTGAAACCGATGAGGATCCTGGGTTGGTTAAAATGTATGTACCCATGGTCCTTCTTGGTCTCACCTTCGAAGCTTTTCGGGTGACTAACTTTATCAAAATGAGTGTAACTTCCCATAAGCGAACACCTTCAGTGGTTGAACACCTATTATTGGTCTCAAGGGTGTCGGCTTATGGGAGGTTCCACTGTACTGTATTAAATAATAATTATTATTATACTGTCTGACACACCAGTTTATCCATAGCAGCTGTGACTTGTTCCTCTATTGTGCTGGAAATGAACATAATGCTTTAATGGTCATGTAAACATTTATCAGTAAGTTAAAATGCTATTGTGTGTAGATTGCTATTGTTGATTCACTGGTGATGATGCATGATGGGTGCAGGGTCGATATGCAATTGTCACTGCTTTTGTAATGAACATTAATTTGACTGCAACCTACTGTATGTTAACACTACTTTATCTTTACTCTTTAATCAAACATGATACTTCACAATTAGTATTTTTATATTATTTTATAGTACTACCCTCGTTTAAATAAAGTCTTTATTATTATTATTAAAATCTGGTGGACAAAATTATTGTTTTGATAACTTTTTGCACGATCGATATTTAAGCTTAAGTTAAGAGTTAATTATTTACAGTGGGTGAGTAACAACCACATAAGCACTAATTTTACAATGGAAGTTGAATTCAGTGGGATATATCTAAACTTGTACCTTCCATTTGCCTTTCCAAACTTCACAGCATCGTCAAGAATGTGTTTATATTCAGGCATTTTGGAAGCAGCCAAGAGAAGTGATGGATTAGTCGTTCCATCAGTGGGTTTATATTTCCCAATTGCTAAATACAAAAAGAACAATCGATCAATATAGAGACACTAATTGATACATCATGAAGCCTTTTCTGTACCTTGAATGTCACCAGTATCAGCAACTACAGTGGTGAAAGTTTTAAGTTGGTCTAAAGTTGAATCCATGTTTTTGCAGAACAACTCGAATGAATAATTTTTGACAATCACGTGGTTTTATAAACACGTGGTTATTTTTCTTGTTTTCTTGAGCCCATTCGTTTACAACCAGCGGTTGCCTTTCAGATAATCACTTTCAAAATGGACGACGGGGAAGAACTGACGAGCGCTTCTGCAAATGGCGACGAAAAGGTAAAGTTTTACGGCTTTTTCACTAAACTAATTGCGCATTTAACAAGTTGGTGCAACCAATTCTTCATTGTCTTTCATTAAGATATTCAACGCTGCAGAAAAACGCAGTAGAAATACATTTTCAAAGAGTTTGTTGACAATGTTGTTGTCATAGTTTTGCGCGCGTTTGCAAAAGTGCATCCATTGATCATTCTCTTTTAATATACCTTTTTCTACAAGATTTCAAGCCTTTAATGCTTTAATTTTTATCACAAAGATTGAAATAAAGATCCAGTAAGATAACTGAATCAGTAAATGAACCAATAATGTTTGTAAATAACAATAATAATAAGCTAATAAGACTTAATAATTTAAAACTTTTCTTATATTTTTTGTCAAAGAACGCACGAAATATGCACAAGAAATATGGGACCGTATTTTGGGTAGTTACTTCAAACTGGCTTTCCAATCATTCATTCAGAATCGTGTGATGAATATTAACCAATCAGAGTGCGAGAAATGCTGCAGTTTTGCTACAGCTTTGTGGGGTCATGTAAAACATTTAAATGTAAACTTTTAAAACAAAAATATATAAAAATGTAAAAATTATTTTAATTATTTAAAATATATTAATTAATAATAATAATATATATTTTCAGCATGTCAAGTCATTCCTCAGCCGAGGTGTCAGCCCCAATCAGTTTTCTTCACAAGGGTTTTTTACCGCTTGGAATTGCAGCATTCTGGGGATACAGCAATATAGTTAGACTCTTATTAGATAATGGGTAAATAGTTCATTCATTTTCAATATTTATTATTCCTGGGGGGGGGGGGGGGGGGGGGGGGGGGGGGGGGGGTCATTGTCTTGTTATCGTGAATGTTAATACCAATAGTTTATACTATTGAGTAATTTGCATCATAGTCAGGCATGTGCCTTTAACATATTGCAACACGCACAGTATATCGATCTAGTTCACTTTTCTATTTGCTTACGTTACGAGCAGAGCTATCACAGTTTTTTTCTTCTTCATGTATTCTTGTAACTGTCTTTTAATATTTGTAATAAAGAATAATAATTTAAAAAAAATCACAGTTTTTACAGTCTTACAAAAAAAATGTCTGGAGATGAAAGCACAAGCTTTTGATTTGGTGCATGTTGACGTTACAGGGGCTGTCAATAGGTTTTTCAATTCTTGGTTTTCACCTACGTCATCGAAAATTTTCCCATAGGACTTATATAGAACAAAACCTTCATAGGCCGAAAGAGCAGCCAAAACCATATATCTCAGCCGAAGCTTTAGTTAATAAAAGAAGTTTTAGATACGAAGATATGAGCGATCGCTTATGCTCATAATTTAGTTAAAATGTATGGATCCGCCATGTTGGTGTCGCATCGAGCGACACCAACATGGCGGCCAAATCACGAAGACTGAAAATCATGTTTAATTGCAAATACTTCAATTTTTCAATAGCTATATTCATCAAAATAAAGTTACCCATCATCTACAAAGTTAAAATCGTATTATTTCAAACGAATTTTCCTATTTCTATGGCTTTTGAAAATGCGTGACTGTATTGCGTGACAGAATTTGACTCGCAATAAAACGAAAACCAAACATCTAAATTACAAAATTATTTTGGGAAGAATTTTCTTATAACGATATAAACAACATATCCAACAAACAGTTTTGTGAGGTGAATAGTTTGGATTTTAGCTTTTTGATGACGTCATGTGAAAACCAAGAATAGCAGTGGGCACCTCAACTACATATGTAGTACTAGTACTTACATGTCACATAGTGTCGTTTTCATATGAGTGGGAAACCTATGGCACAGAGTTACGGTTATGGTATGCAATCGAGGACATTCTATTCAATTAATCACAGTGCACAAATGCATTGCTCAACCAATCAGAATGCTTGGATACGGCACAGTCACGAACCGTACCGTAACTACTTCCCACTCATATGAAAATGACTCTAATTGCAAGCTACCAGCATAGTGCTCAGAATAACAGACTTTATCATTCGACTCATTTCTATCCGCAGTTCTGATTGGCTAAAAGACCTGCAAATAACTGCGTACAAATAACGGTCTGAGCATGCGCAGTGAAGATTAAGCAATGTTCGCTGCAAATAACAGTCTGAGCATGCGCACTTAATTGATC
Source organism: Actinostola sp. cb2023 (assembly GCA_033675265.1). NCBI lineage: Eukaryota > Metazoa > Cnidaria > Anthozoa > Actiniaria > Actinostolidae > Actinostola > Actinostola sp. cb2023. The sequence continues at coordinate 349,110 of JAUJYZ010001347.1, forward strand.
ATTCACAGTGTAAACATGGCTGCTCGTTTTACAATATTTTTTCTTGATGTTTATATTCAATAAATTCCTTATTGATAGAAATGAGTCGAATGATAAAACAATTATTGAACTCGGTTATCGCAAAATATCGTGATTTTGTCAGTGTCTCGCAGATTAATTATTTGCCTCTGCCTTCGGCATCGGCAAAATAATTAATTTGCTCGCCACTGACAAATCACGATATTTTGCTCAACCTCGTCCAATAATTGCCTAGTGCTGGTAGCTGGCTTATTTTGACAACTGGGGGGGGGGGGGGGGGGGGGGGTCATCTCAAACAAGGCTCAATCATATATGCAATAATATTCTTGTTAGTGCTGAAGTCAATGGGTCCCACAAGGGAACCAAATGGACACCACTTCACTGTGCTGCTTTTCAAGGTCATGGCAAAGTTGTCATGATAATAATGGAGTATAATCCTGACTTAACCATGGCTGACTGTAAAGGAAGGTAAATATATGTGGCCATAATGTCCATGCTTATTCATTCATGAAATTGATTGTTTGTTTTTTGATCAGAACTGCGTCAGCTTTTGCATCAGCTATGGACAACATATGGCCTTTCTTTGCTGGTAAGTGTTCTATCCTGCAGAGTATTACCATATATCTCTCATCCATTCAGACTTCTTTCCATTCATTCATCCATATCTCATTTTGACCCACTTACCTGTCCATTTAACCATCCATTTCTCAATTCAATGCATTACAACACATTTAATTTCATCAAAATTAAAATAACTATCATTTTAACAATAACAACATAATAGCTGCAGGATGTAAGAGGACTCCCAAATCAGAGTTAATTGCAAAAGACATTGTCAAAAAGGTAATTGTTAAACATTCTGATGGAGTTCTGTTTATTATTACTCGGGCCCTTCCGAAGGAAGCCCGAGTTAGAAAATGCGTTTTTCGGTAGTAGTAGTAGTCGTAGTTTTTTTAGTCGGTTAAAGAATGACGAAAGTATGCGACGTATTTAATCGTATCCGGAGTTTCAAGATTACTCCGCAGATTTGAAAAGATAAAGGAGACACAGGACTCAAGTAGATTATGAATCTTAGTTTTGAAAGCAGCTGTAGATCTTCAAGCTATTAAAAGGTCAGGATTCTAGTTCATCGTTCAATGACTAGAAGTGGTAAAAGGACTACTCAAGTACGTTAAGGCCTGGGATGGAGACAAAAACGATGCTAACCCTATTTTATTTTGCTGTTATGACACGTTTTGCTCGAAATTCACGAAACTTCGCACAGCTGCATAACTTTACGAGTTTCAACTTTTAAGATAATAATATATATGATAAAGTGATCACGTGACCTCTTGCCTCACTCCCATGTCCCTCTAAAATTTGAATTGAAATGGGGTGATGGGTATTTTATGTATGGAAAAAGTTATGCCACATTTTCGTTTATCTTTGTGACAGGTATAAGAATCTGCCCTCACACCTGAACAACTAATGTGCATTAAGGAGATATTCGCTTCAATATGATTGACCCTCCAGGTCACGTGACCTATTTTGTCAAATATCTCCTTAATGCACATTAGTTGTTCAGGTGTGAGGGCAGATTCTTATACCTCTCACAAAAACAAACGAAAATATGGCCTAACTTTTGCACTACATAAAATACCCATCACCCCATTTTGATACAAATTTTCGAGGGACATGGGAGTGAGGCAAGAGGTCACGTGATCATTTTATCATATATATTATTATCTTAAAAGTTGAAACTCGTAAAGTTATGCAGCTGTGCGAAGTTTCGTGAATTTCGAGCAAAACCTGTCACAACAGCAAAATAAAATAGGCTTAGCCTCGTTTTCACGTCCATCCCAGGCCTTAACGTACTTGAGTAGAAGCTCGCTTAAAATATTTTTTTTTTGAAACAAACGCGAGGCCGTTATCGGAACCATCTGACCTATGCAACCTCAAGACGTATCATGTTCGTACTCACCGGACTAATAGTCTCCCTCGTCACTCAACTGTCACTGATTGTCATGACGTCAGAGAAATTATATTGTATTGAAGAAGATGTCCTTGTTTTATTCGACGTACGAACCGTAACTCGAACCCGAACTCGATTCCAAACTCGACGTTTCGGGATCTGAAGCTAGAGAGGGGGCCTTTACACAAACTCATCAAAATCAAATCAATTGAACTCAAAGTCAAAAGGTAATCAAATGAACTCAAAGGCAAATCAAATGAACTCGACACATACATGTATATACATAGTCTCCCTCGTCACGCAACTGTCAGTCATTGTCAGGTCTCTCCTCGCGCAGCTGACATTGTCCTTGTTCTTCAACCAACTGGCATTCATTTTCAAGTACTTCCTCGAACAACTGACATTTTCCTTTTCACAATGCCCGAGTGAACGCTCATTGAGCGTCTTGTATTATTTAAAAAATGTGCACATAATATCATTTAGCTTTAACAATAGCCTTAGAAGAGATAGTTGGGATACAAGAGTGGTACAAATAAAGTTGTTGTTGTTGTTCATGTTGTTGTTGTTGTTGTTGTTGTTGTTGTTGTTGTTGTTGTTGGATACCTGTATCTGTGCCAGACCGAGAGAGAGTGGACTTTCATTTTGATCGTTGTAATTCTAGGTTCCAAGCAAAGAAGTTGGAGGGATACCACAGAATGAGAAAGCTTACTTTTCAAGACCTGGTTCAGCATATGTGATAAAAACACAAAGTCTTCATGGTACAGACAGAGCAGAAAGACCTTCTATCAAAGAACAAAAGGTTGGTAATGTTTTCTTACGCTCATTATATAACTTACAAATAGCTCTGAAATTTCAGAACGTGTTTGTCGTCGTCACATAAAATCTTTCATTTGAGCTTGAAAATAAAAACTTTAAATGACCCTCCAGGGGCACTTTAAATAACCCTCCAGGGGCACCTTAAATGACCCTCCAGGGGCACCTTGAATGACCCTCCAGGGGCACCTTGAATGACCCTCCAGGGGCACCTTAAATGACCCTCCAGGGGCACCTTAAATGACCCTCCAGGGGCACCTTAAATGAAGTAGAGTGGAAAATATTCCCAAATTATTCATTAAGCTCTGGACATCATCAACAAATTTCCAGTCAAAAGGTTAACCTTCTGGCTTCATTCCTCTTAAATTTCTCTCCACTCATATTGTTTTTCTCTGGCTTAAACTGTTATTAATAAGATTTTACTGTTTGGAAGTCTAGAAGTGAATCAGTAGCCATTATCGATTATCACATGTACAGTCACAAATTCTCCGCTCAATCAATGAAAAAATAATTAAGAAACCTAGTAAAACGTTTTAGTAATTTTTTTTACCAAATATTTCTGGGAGTAGGTACCCCTTGGGATCAATTCCGATCCATTGTACAAATGTTATCCGTCAAGTCACAACTAATTTCTGGCCTTTCAAAAATATTGGTTTGGTTGATTTTTAGGAAGATATTGCATTCTGTAATGGTGATGTACTAACGGAGGGGGATTCCCCTGTCAGACATGGTGCAAGAGACAGTCCTTCTTTTAATGTATGGAGAAACTGAGTGGAGAAAACAAAGGGGATGACAACCAGGAAAGAGGATTGATCACAGGGGAATCCCCTTTCACTTTTTTAGGGGAATCCCCTTTCACTTATTTAGGGGAATCCCATTTCACTTTTATAGGGAAATCCCCTCTCACTTTTTTAGGGGAATCCCCTTTCACTTTTTTTTTGTAAAACATAAGAAACTACACCGTTGATGGTCAGGGGAAAATAGGTCAAATGAATAACAAAGAAGATGGCAGCCAGGAGAGAATGGATTGCAAGGGAATCCCCCTTTTTGAAAAGCCTGAGAAAGTACTCGATAACTTGATAAACGAATAACAAAGGGAAGACTTGAGGAAGAGTAGATTGAACACATGGCATTGGAATCTCCATTTTATTCAAACATGAGACAGAAGACATGAACAGGAGGGAAATTTGCACGAGCATGCGTTCGGCCGCTGAACTGTAATGGCTTGATTGTGGTAATCAATAACAGGAAAGTCCGTTTCAAGACCACAAATTGCCCCAAAATTACTCAAAATACTTCATAAACTATCCAACTTTATTTCTAAGCATTTATTTTTAAGGTTTTAGGTTTCCAAACTCTCCTATAATTTCTTTTGAAGCGAAGCGATAAATTACACAGGCACCCCAAAAGGTAAATAAAGGCCAAGGACCGTTGATACAACACTAAAATTGTGATTTTTTTTTTGAACATTTCCCCATTTTTTAGATGAAAAGCAAGTGCACACATTTAAAATATGTCTGATAAACTTGCAATATTTATAGTAATTTCTTGGGAGATCGTAGATAGATTTCAAACAGTAAAGCAAAACATGTTCAAAAATCGAGTAAAAATATGTCATATTCCATACACATAGTTCACTTCATAAACCTAGGCCGATCTCAGTGATATATTATGTTATGCAACTAGTAACTGGAGTTATAAAAGATACGAAGACATTGTGAGAAATGCAATTCCAAGCTGGTTTTTTGGGGGGAGCAAAGTTATGTTAAATATGCATTTGGGCTCAACATGCCGAAGAAATCGGTCAAAAACACAATCTTCCCCATTTTTACCAATCAAAAATATTTTAGATAGCTTTTTAGACAGCATAGCTTTTAATATTTCTGCTCACAAAACTTGGGAGATCTATAGTAGATTTCGAGTTAATGAAGCATCAAACTTGCTAATACAAGAAGTTTTATGAAAATATACTAGGTTTAAGACTGTATTCTATGAACGTTTCGTCTTCGATCTTCATCAAAGTTGTATATTCAAGTCACTATCACATGTGTACTTATCATCGTCCCTACTTATGTAGAAGAGTTTCTTCAGTGCTTGCAATAATTAAACGCGAAACCATCGCTGGTAAATACCAAGACGCCATTTTGTCAACACAGGGATGTTCGCTTGCAGTGATAATAAAGTGCTATAGAACAATCTATTAAAGTCCAATTGCGTTCTTCCATGATAAATTGAAATATCTAAGTCTTCGTATAGCCTCTGGTGGCAGCTAAGTCCAATGTCAGCCTTGGAAGTAGTAATAAAACCGTTTTAAAATCCTAAGTTAACTCGCATTCGATGGCCTGAAGTCGAAGCTTCGCTTGAACTCACAACTGGTCGCGCATGCACACAACAGAATTCCCTCCTGCTTAAGACATGGGCATGGGAGTTAAATGGAATTTATGATTATAAAGGGGGTTTGACTTAGCAATAACAATAAGCACAGGGGAATCCCCCTGAGAAATTACACTGTAGGTGGCCTTTGCAAATTTGGATACCGTGATGTGACAATAGAAATTCAGTGGTACATGTGTATCAATATTGGGGGGGGGGGGGGGGGGGGGGGGGAGGGGGGGGGGGGGGGGGGGGGGGACAATATATAGTGTTTAATTTGCAGGCTTTGCTTAATATATAGGCATGCACAGATCCTTGTTTGATAGAGTGAATTTAAAGCAATATTTTTATATCATAATTTGTAGTTACATATATATATTGTGGAAAATGAGAAATGTGATGCTCTCTTTGTCATAAGTTTAGAACAAACATTTTGTAACAATTAATGTATCAATTATTAATGTATCAATTTAAGGAACGTAAAGATCTAACTGAGTCTTTCTAAAGTTCCTAATTCACACTTTCAATAATCGCTTATAAAGTGTATTAATTATTATTAATTATTATTAATGTTATTGGAGCAATATTGAGTATAATGCATTTTGCTAAAATCATTACCATATATAATACATGTACACATGTATCAATTATATTTTTTAACGATTTAATTCATCATTTGTTTAATATATTTTTGTATCAAGTCATTTTACATGCACAATGTAGAATAACATTATTTTTCTATCACGATGTGAAAAATACATTATAATCATGCTAGGTTTACTATAAAACATGACTAAATACAAGCCTTGAATCCAGTACTTCCTAACTGAACTAAAGAACTCATTTCTTCCCATGATCCTTTGTGTGTGTTTGGTAGAGCGGAGTTTGCAGGCCATTTTTTGTGTGTTTATTTTTAGTTAGTTTCTTCACTGTCAGGTACAGATGAATAGTCAGGGTTGTCTTTTGAATCTCTTTGTTTCCTTATTTTTGCTGCAATCACTGCAGCAAAGCTTAACAGAAATGCCATAGAACATGTGACCACTGCCGCTGACACTAGACTATCTCTTGATTTCTTTAACTTTTCTTGTCGCCTAATCTGAATGTTAAAATCATTGCAATGATAGTTATTGTTGGTGTATGGAATGTGTGTGTAGTCGATAGAATTGCAGGTTTACTTTGTTTTTGGATGAGGGACATTGGAATGATATGTGAAAGAAATGCTCCCAAAGCATCATTATCATCCATACCACCATTGTCATCATTATGTAACAACAACAAACTATCATCGCTCACCATCATCATCATTACCATCACCATCACCATCACAACCATCATCAACATCAACTGTCATCACTGCCACCATCACCAACCATCACCGCCAACCCCATTACCGCCACCACCATCATTATAACCAACCATCACTGCCAACACCATCACCACCATCATTATCACCAACCATCACCAACCGTCACCGTCACCCCCATCACCATCACCATCACCACCATCATTATAACATCATTATAACCCCATCACCGCCACCACCATCATTATCACCATCACCGCCACCCCCATCACCATCATCCCCATCACTGCCACCCCTACCCACATCACCATCATCCCCATCATCATCATTACCACCATCACCACCACCCCCATCACTGCCACCCCCATCACCATCATCATCATTACCACCACCATCATCATCACCGCCACCCCCATCACCATCATCCCCATCATTACCACCACCATCATCATCATCATCCCCCATCACTGCCACCCCCACCTCCTGCCACCTCCACCTCCATCACCATCATCCCATCATCATCATTACCACCACCATCATAATCACCATCATCCCCATCACCACCATCCCCATCATCATCACACCCATCACCACCATCACTGCCACCCCCATCATCCCCATCATCATCATCACCACCATCACTGCCACCCCCATCACCATCATCCCCATCATCATCATCACCACCATCACTGCCATCACCATCATCCCCATCACCACCATCATCATCACCATCACTGCCACCCCCACCCCCATCACCATCATCCCCATCATCATCATTACCACCACCATCATAATCACCATCACTGCCACACCATCACCACCATCCCCATCATCATCATCATCATCATCATCATCACTGCCACCCCCATCACCATCATCCCCATCATCATCATTACCACCACCATCATAATCACCATCACTGCCACACCATCACCACCATCCCCATCATCATCATCATCATCACTGCCACCCCCATCACCATCATCCCCATCATCATCATTACCACCACCATCATAATCACCATCACTGCCACACCATCACCACCATCCCCATCATCATCATCATCATCATCACCACCATCACGTCTGCCACCCCCACCCCCATCATCCCAATCCCCATCACCACCACAACCATCATTATCATCATCACCACCACAACCGTCATTATCGTCATCATCACGACAACATCATCATCAATACTCATCACCATGACTACCATTATATTCCTACCTTTTGTTTGTCAAGAAGTCCAGACATTTTTCTCTGACTCTCTTCCATTTCCACTGTTTCTATTTTAGTCTTGATAGGAATCGTTAAACTGTTCGTAGCTCCTGGCGTGACCTTTTGTGAAGGTGTTGCCGGAATCTCAGCGTGCTTGACAACAGCCTCTTTACTACCATGTATTTGTACAGATGCGTTCTTCGATCCACTATCCAACACTTTATCACTGGTCAGCGTGCTACTTGTAGTGTTATTGCCCTGTGGTTGGTTAATCCTCTTTACAAATACTACCGCAGGATGCCATTTATTCTCATGTGCAGGCGCAGTAACGCAATGCTCACGACTATGACACTGCACAGCGAAGCAGTTCCTATTCGCTATAAATGCTGCCTCGCAGCTCTTCATTTCACAACACAAGAGCACGCACACATCCATGTCAGCGACCTTTCCTAATTTCTTAAAATTCCCAGAATCCGTTCCATGGAGGAATGTGACGTCACGCTCAATGTTACCCAGAATGCAATTAGCCTTTCGGGTCTGCGTTAGAAATTCCGGCGTCCAGTCTTGTCCAGATTCTGAAAGATATATTTTTCAATCCATTTATTTAATTTTGAATTTAAAGCATTTTCCATCATTTACTGTCCTTCATTCAGTGTTCTTGTTACCTGTTTTAACGTGTTTAAAAACACGTTAAACCAGTTTTCCTCGTTCAAAGATACCGACGATCGAGGGAGCTTTAATGAGTTAACAAGTCCTCGTTCAAAGACCATAAACTAGATTTCTAACTAGATAAACAAGTTTTCCTAGTACCAGTGATCGACGGTACTTTTCCTGCCCTTCACAAGCGATGAAAAATATACTGTATTATATCAGGGGTTTATAAATAGTTTCTGTAAAATTAGGAGAAAATTGAAAGAAAATCCCCCATAAACTGTAATCTTATTTGAAATGTTGTAATACACTCATATGTACAGCTATGAATACAGTACGTTACTGTATGTGACTATGCTAAACCCCTTTCATTGTTCAACCCTCCAGCGCTATATTCAGCCACATTTCGTAGATTTTATTTCGATCTTGAACAACTGATTCAATTGTTATTACTTTTCAAAAACATACGCTATTTGATTTTGAATACCGTTTAACTGTTATCCTATTAAAACACTGGGCAAAAACCAATAAAGCCATTTTTGTCATATTCAATATCAGTTTGCGTTTGATACAAGATATTCCTAGTTTAAGTTTGAATAAGAAGATTTTGAGATTTTTGTCTATTGTTTCGGATTAGTAGATAGTTTATAGGCCTTCACGGTTCGAGGACGCTTACCTGTCGTTTTAAACACTCTAGTCAAAGAGCAGATAAAAACCAACCATTGTACTTTATACCGCGGCATTTTCCTTGCAGAAAAACCACACCACTTACACTTACATCTCTGAAAGACGAACAAAATAAAACGTGCTGTTTTTTTTTGGAAATGTTTGTGGATTTGCTAAACGCTCATTTGTCGGTTCGTTGAGTCATATACGAACACGTGGTCTACCAGTTTGTTTTAGAATTCATGATACAAGAAGGCTTAATAAAGGCTTAGCTTGTTATGGTCACTGGATTTCAAATTAGATGGAGACGATGATAAAGTAGTACCAGCTCTGAGGATCATTTGGTATTTCATAAGCCATTTCCAAATCACGATGAATACAAACTATGCCGCGTGTCTATGGAAACATATCTGTAGAGATTTGATATTGAAAGAGGTTGTTTTGGGAAGTGTGCGTGAAACTAAGATAGTTTTTAAAGGACAAAGAATAACACTATTGAAGCCGGTGAATAAATATGGGCTGTAGTAGTATAGTGTATGCAGAATGATCCTGGTTGTTTTTGTGTGGCGTTTTTGATGTACTTTACTAGTATAGTATAGACAGTGTGTATAGTGTGTGCAGAATTATCCTGTTTTTGTGTGGCGTTTTTCATACACTATAACCGATCAGCCAATCAATCCATATGGCGTGTATATTGGTGAACTGCAAGTCCCCAATCAACGTCTATCAATACTATCTTATCCATGATACTTTAGTATAAACAGTACATCAATACCATGCTAGTGGTGCTTGATAATTATCTGTAACACGGTGAATTCTTGTTCCATCATTGTATATTGTGATTAACCAGGCAGTTTCTCTAACTTACCTAGATTGCAGTAAAGTTCTTCACTGTATTCTTCGTGCTTCTAGCATATTCGTAAGGATTATTTACGTTAGGGCGTTTGTTTTATCTTTCTAAAACGCACCCTCCCCTCCCACATACTCATTTTTGACATTTTCTAAAGGCGGACTATGATTGGTCAGAATTATGACCATGGATCACGTCACGTTATAAGTAATCGTTCGATGCTCTGTATCCATAGCAACTGCGTTGTGGTAACTATGACAACCATGCAGTACCTCCCTGTAAGTCGATAGTTAGACCAAATACACCTTAACGTCGTTTAATTTGTTTACTTTATAAATTATAACTGGTACCTGTTTCATGGGTCATTGGACATGCCTGTTCACCCAGGGTGGGGTGGGGCTCTATTGAGTCGTCTAGAATAAAAACACTCATATTTTCGCACGATATCGCCGAATCATGGTTCAACAACATGAATGATGAAAAAACGCACGACCAATGAGCCCATTGCCAGTATTCCCAATGGAATAATTCAGGTCCCACAACAACAATGATGAATAAACGCACGACCAATGAGTCCATTGCCAGTATTCCCAATGGAATAATTCAGGTCCCACAAACACGATATTTGAATTGTTGTTTACAGACAGGTTTTGAACATTTTACAAATTTACTTGTACTAGATGGTCAGAGTACCTAGCTAATAAAACCCCATACACAATATTCTTCAATCGCGCTTTTTCCGGTGCTGATTTTTAATAAAATGTGATGGCTTGTGGGACATAGCAACAGTAACTATGGAGTTTCGGAACCAATCCACCGTACAGAACAAGATGGCGGATCAGTGTATTTTACCCAGTAATCCTTTGCGCGTATTAACACTATACCTCGTAGAAACTTTAGAAAAGAAGGCAATAATCTTTGTTACAGAACAAGATGGCGGATCAGTGTATTTTACCCAGTAATCCTTTGCGCGTATTAACACTATACCTCGTAGAAACTTTAGAAAAGAAGGCAATAATCTTTGTTACAGAACAAGATGGCGGATCAGTGTATTTTACCACAATCCTTTGCGCGTATAAACCACTATTCCTCGTAGAAACTTTAGAAAAGAAGGCAATAATCTTTGTTACAGAACAAGATGGCGGATCAGTACATTTTACCATAATCCTTTGCGCGTATAAACCACTATACCTCGTAGAAACTTTAGAAAAGAAGGCAATAATCTTTGTTACAGAACAAGATGGCGGATCAGTACATTCTACCACAATCCTTTGCGCGTATAAACCACTATACCTCGTAGAAACTTTAGAAAAGAAGGCAATAATCTTTGTTACAGAAAAAGATGGCGGATCAGTACATTCTACCACAATCCTTTGCGCATATAAACCACTATACCTCGTAGAAACTTTAGAAAAGAAGGCAATAATCTTTGGTACAGAAAAAGATGGCGGATCAGTACATTCTACCACAATCCTTTGCGCGTATAAACCACTATACCTCGTAGAAACTTTAGAAAAGAAGGCAATAATCTTTGTTACAGAAAAAGATGGCGGATCAGTACATTTTACCACAATCCTTTGCGCGTATAAACCACTATACCTCGTAGAAACTTTAGAAAAGAAGGCAATAATCTTTGTTACAGAAAAAGATGGCGGATCAGTACATTTACCACAATCCTTTGCGCGCACAAACACCTGGTAGAAACTTTAGAAAAGAAAGTTTTGAAAACGTGTAAGTGTGAACTGAGCTGTTACCTGCTTTATTTAGAGTCGTTTTCGTAGGAGTGGGAACCCTGCGGTACCGTGACACTCAAATGGCTTCCTTTCTGAACCAATCAAAAAGCGTGCAGATGCATCTCATCCATCGAACTACTTATGGTATTGTGTTTTTCAAGACGGCATAGGGCGCAGTGCGGTGACGTTGCGGTAACTTTCCCACTCATACGAAAGCGACTCTATGTGAACTACGGCGTCAGACCTAAGTGGTACTGATTTAGGTTCGCAAAGGACTATGGCAAAATGTACAGCAGTTATCTTTAGCTGTACAGTGCTGGATTGCGATGCTACTTACGGTATTGTGTTTAACATTGAAAAGGTTGACAAGCGTTGTTCATATTGCCAGTATTTATCGTGCAATGTTAAGGCCGATTTACACGGCACAACTTTTGCCTACAACCATCGCATACAACTAGTTTACGACATGACATAAGAGTCGTAAGTAAGTGGTATGGTTGATTTAGACGACACAACTTACTCGTGTTGTAAACATGATGTGATCAAGTTGTATGCGATGGTTGTAGGCAAAAATTGTACCGTGTAAATCGGCCTTAACACATTCGTTAGTGTGTTTCTACTGATCGAAAAAATGATATTTTGATGTCCAAGTTTGCGTATTCCGCCACCGATGTAGATTTTCGAGGCTTAGCTTTAAAGTAGGTGCAACATTGCGTACACTATGGCCGACAATGACACACTTTTAACGTGTGTCCACCTCTACAATTTGTTGCGCGCACTGTATATGTAATGTATAGTACTACACTTCAATCAACTTGCCAGGAATAGTGCGCGCAATGTTACCCCGCGCGTGTAGCTTGAAACTAGTTTGAGCCGGCAAGACATCCATCGATTGAGTACATGACAACAAGCATGTGATTTGTGAGAAAAATGAGATTTTTCGATTTTATTTCTCTCGGGTAAAATCATTTTCATGTTTATTAAGTCTGTACAATTAAATCTAGTGAAGTTTTGCTTTACGCTAAAGTATATCAAAGCCGCCCCATTGATGGGGTACAAGGTACCACACCAACACTATGGGGGTGCAAGGTACCAGGTACCACACCAACATGATATGGGGTACAAGGTACCAGGTACCCAGGTACCACACCAACATGATAGGGGTACAAGGTACCAGGTACCACACCAACATGATAGGGGTACAAGGTACCACACCAACATGATAGGGGTACAAGGTACCACACCAACACTATGGGGGTGCAAGGTACCAGGTATCACACCAACATGATAGGGGTACAAGGTACCAGGTACCACACCAACATGATAGGGGTACAAGGTACCACACCAACACCACATCGTGAGAATTATAACTAGTAATATTACAGCTATTCATGTAGCCTTAGGGGGCGATCCGAAAAATCCTCGCCACAAATAGATCGAATGCAATAGTGGCGTCCAATTTCAAATGCCATTATTCTGGACTGACTAGCCTTATGTTCATGTGGAAACACAAAAGCATTTCAACTGTATAAGAGGCTAGTCAGTACAGAACAATGGCATTTGAAATTGGACGCCATTATTGCATTCGGTGTATGGGGAAGGGATTTTTAGGAACGGCCCACGGGCGATTTTATCGGCGATTTTATCGCCGCGAAGTTATTGCAACCACAAATCGCCCGTGTAAACTACCGGCGATTTCAGTAGCGGCGATAAGCGGCGATAAAATTGCAGCCAAATCGCTGCAATTTCGAACATGCTCGAAATTTTGTGCAACTTCGCGGCGATAAAGTTGCCGACAAAATCGCCGATAAAATCGCCCGTGTAAACGGCCCTAAGGACGCCTGCAAAGGAGGCTGCTATTTATGAAACTTGAAAGGAATGTTCCTCCTGTAAATAACTGTAAATATCAATCTATTGTAAGCGAGCGGTCAGACAGACAGACAGACGATGCTGACAGTCTTCTGAACACTTTTTAGTTTATGTGGAAGGTGTGACACCGCGAGTCTTGTTAGTCAAAGTCTTAGGTCATAATGTCTTAAAAAGATAGTGATAAAATGCGTCTGTTTGACGTCGCTCTCAAATGGTTACAAAAGGGTGTTTTACATCAGATTACATGTATATATTTTGTACGATCATGGTTCCCATAGGAACCAGACTTTGTCCTTGTTTAGTTACAGTTCAAAGTGCTGTTTTCTTCAATGAAGTATCAAATGCGTTATTACGTTCCTCAAAGTCCTCATAGGACAATCATCAGGCTTTTTTCAATGGAAATTGTCCCTTGATGTCCCTTTATGTTCCTTAATGTCCCTCGATGTCCCTTGATGGTGATGTCCCTCAGGGACCATCTGGCAAAGGGTCTACAGCGTCGTACGCAGCACGAGCCTTATGAGCCAGGATTCGTTTGGTTGCAAAAGCAATGGATGCAGTGCCAACAATTGCTCCAGCAACACCACAACCAATTGCCACAGCAAGACCTGATGATGACTTGCCTGATGGAGTCTGTAGTCATAAAACAGAGACAATCAATGCATGTGAATGTGAAAAGATGCAAGGAAATCATCGTGGTAATATCGTACCTTACTCTTGACATCTTTACCAGTACCCAGATCGTCTTCGCTCTCTTGACCTGTTTTAAGAAAAATGATATTTAAATGACCTTCACTCGACCCTCCATCCTGGAACGCCCTTGAATGCTAGCCAGATCCGCCATCTGTAAGGTGGATGTATCTCAAGCCACCTCCTTGATAGTGTTATTCATACATACCTGGTTCATAGTAGCAATAGTATATTTTTAAGTTGAATGGATCTTCGCTGGGTCCATATGGATGTGCGCCGTATGCTGCGTCAGTATTTGCCTGGTCGTCGTCGTCAAACTTTATAAACTCACTGGTTACTCGGGTACCCGCAACCTTGAAGGATAGACAGGAGGAGAAAACAAAAGATATAGAGGTTATTACACGGGTAGTTGGGTAATACGGCTGGATATTTTTACGAGTCATGCCGTATTTTGACGAGCCGTAGGCGACGGTCAAAATACGGCATGACTCGTAAAAATGTCCAGCCGTATTACCCAACTACCCGTGTAATAAAATACGCTGTCATATTCGTATTTGTACTCTAAGATTACAAGTTGTGCAATAATTGATGATATTCTGACACACAAGTTTTTCAGCTGAAGCTGTAATATGTATTCCCTTGTAAAATAAAGTTTATTATTATTACTCAAAATAGTTTCTCAAAGGCTGTGTGAACAAACAATTTCCTATAGCGCTTCGTTACTACTCTCACCGCCCTAGATGTCTCACTAACTGCTCCCTTGTGCGAACTTCTGTACTCACCTTTTGACATTGCGCCGATCCATAAGAAAGCAGATAAAATGGCTTAAGTGCTGGCAGCTGAATAGGATTGTTAACGTTGCCTTTTGTCATACAGCAGTAATTGATTTTAGTGTGAGAGTCAGAGTAATCGCCGTCAGGAAGGTCTCCCTGGTGTTTGTTCAGCAGGTCGATTTCGGACTGTTCGTCGTCCCATTGAATAAAGCCAGCCTTC
Organism: Actinostola sp. cb2023; assembly: GCA_033675265.1. NCBI lineage: Eukaryota > Metazoa > Cnidaria > Anthozoa > Actiniaria > Actinostolidae > Actinostola > Actinostola sp. cb2023. The sequence goes on from JAUJYZ010001347.1 coordinate 364,237, forward strand.
ATATTAGTTGGACAAACACCTTGAAAATACATACATTATAATTATTGGTTATTCCATGGTGTTCTACGGAATACGGGAGAATATTTCACGAAAAAAATTGCTTTCCTTTGTATCTCACTCTCCCACTCTCCCCTCCCACGCTCATTACTGACCCCTACCCCCTCTAGGGTGCGCCTGATCTACCTTTCATCAAAATCTATTTTGCTTGGGCCTGAACTCGCTTTCCCCATTTCTGATTCAACGTCAGCGTTGTATGTTACCCTCACCCCCTCCCTCTTGGGTGTTGGTCATACATACCTTTCTTATATACACAGTATTTTCCCTCAGGCCAAAACTCACTACCCCCACCGGGTGTGTCTTTGATGCAAAACTTTTGCTGGATTCCATGCTTGGAGAAGTTTCCAGGCATGTGAAATATGTTAGACCGCTGGTTCTGATTATTATCGTCCTCAGTGTCGTGGTACGTCCAGCCCTGTTTCCACTTCAGGGTTTGGTCGGTAGGACAACCAGCGTTAGGCATAGGTATCCCATAAGTACCAGCAGGCCATCGAACTGTAATAAGAGAAGTTAGTTGATAAACACGTACAAGACTCTCTTTGATCTGTAAAACACTGATGGGGAGAGGGGAGTGAAATGCGCACCGTCGGCTACAAGTTTATCGGTGAATTTCGACTGTCACGAGTTACCGACGTTAAATAAGGTCTCTTTACTTTTACTTTAATATCTTTAGTTCAATGAGGGTTTATCACATAATTTCAAAACTCATAGGACAAAAAAATGATTATCATAGCTGGAAAGAGCTCGTTGAAATTAGTAAAAATGTGAAGTTTGGAAAAGATCGCTCCACAAATTACGAAGATATGAATTTTCAAAAATCGAAATTTTGTATGAAAACCTTTGTTGGAGGCAAGAGTTGCCTCCAAGCGTAATTTCCAAAGGTTTTCATATAAAATTTCGATTTTTGAAAATTCATATCTTTGCAATTTGTGGAGCGATCTTTTCCAAACTTCACATTTTTACTAATTTTAACGAGCTCTTTCCAGTTATGATAATCATTTTTTGTCCGATGAGTTTTGAAATTACATGATAAACCCTCATTATATCAATTGTAACGAAACTGTCCATTTTGATTTTTGTACTAGAAATATGCTGTAATGAATGTAGTCTTTTGTACGAAGGGCGTCGCTCAACGATTTGATCTTCAGTTTAGACGCTCTTGCAGGGGGGAAACTGAAGAGAAGGAACGATTTTTTACATTAAAACTACAAAAGGCCCAGACACACGATGCAACTTTTCTTGCAACGTTGCGCGCAACAAGAGTTCTTTGGGGTGTCACGATGCAACGTTGCGCGCAACAAGAGTTTTTTAGGGTGTCACACGATGCAACGTTGCGCGCAACAAGAGTTTTTTAGGGTGTCACACGATGCAACGTTGCGTGAACAAGGTTTTTTGGATGTCACACGATGCAACGTTGCGCGCAACAAAGTTTTTTGGATGTCACACGATGCAACGTTGCGCGCAACAAAGTTTTTTGGGTGTCACACGATGCAACGTTGCGCGCAACAAGAGTTTTTTAGGGTGTCACACGATGCAACGTTGCGCGCAACAAGAGTTTTTTAGGGTGTCACACGATGCAACGTTGCGCGCAACAAGAGTTTTTTAGGGTGTCACACGATGCAACGTTGCGTGAACAAGGTTTTTTGGATGTCACACGATGCAACGTTGCGCGCAACAAAGTTTTTTGGATGTCACACGATGCAACGTTGCGCGCAACAAAGTTTTTTGGGTGTCACACGATGCAACGTTGCGCGCAACAAGAGTTTTTTAGGGTGTCACACGATGCAACGTTGCGCGCAACAAGGTTTTTTGGATGTCACACGATGCAACGTTGCGCACAACAAAGTTTTTTGGGGTGTCACGTTGCGCGCAACAAGGTTTTTTGGATGTCACACGATGCAACGTTGCGCGCAACAAAGTTTTTTGGGGTGTCACGATGCAACGTTGCGCGCAACAAGAGTTTTTTAGGGTGTCACACGATGCAACGTTGCGCGCAACAAGGTTTTTTGGATGTCACACGATGCAACGTTGCGCGCAACAAGAGTTTTTTGGGGTGTCACGATGCAACGTTGCGCGCAACAAGAGTTTTTTGGATGTCACACGATGCAACGTTGCGCGCAACATGGTTTTTTGGATGTCACACGATGCAACGTTGCGCGCAACAAGAGTTTTTTAGGGTGTCACACGATGCAACGTTGCGCGCAACAAGAGTTTTTTAGGATGTCACACGATGCAACGTTGCGCGCAACAAAGTTTTTTGGATGTCACACGATGCAACGTTGCGCGCAACAGTTGCAGAAGTAGAACTCGATCCTACTTCTACAACTGTTGCGCGCAACGTTGCAAGAAAAGTTGCATCGTGTGTCCGAGCCTGAATACTTTCCGTTCTGCACTTACCAGTTGCCGAGGCTAGTCCCAGGACTGTCACGAGTACGACTGTAACAAGTTTTACCGCCATTTTGTTTTGTACTTTGAACCCGTCAGTCGCCCTAAATTACGTGATAAAGATTTACGTGATAAAGATTTACGTGATAAAGATTTACGTGATAAAGATTTACGTGATAAAGATTTACGTGATAAAGATTTACGTGATAAAGATTTACGGTTGAAAATGTAGAACAGAGAGCGGTTTTAAAAACGTCAAGTGTGAAGCTGTTGCCTGCTTTATTTAGAGTCGTTTTCGTATGAGCGGGAAACCTACGGTACCGTGACACTCAAATGGCTTCCTTTCTGAGCCAATCAAAAAGCGTGCAGAAGCATCTCATCCAATCAAACTCTTTCAATACGGCAAGGCGCGGTGCGGTAACATACGAAAACGACTCTACATGAACGTGTTAGACAGTTTGTCAATGTGAGTGGTACTGATTTTGGTTCGCAAAGGATTACTGGGTAAAATGTACAGCCGCCATCTTTTTCTGTACAGTGGATCTTTTAGCCTATCGAAAACCTTATTATGGTGCATTATGGTCTATGTTATTTGTGCTATTTTTCTACCCTCCCATCCCTGGAAGAATTCAGTGGCTGATGCCCGAACTTTTCAGTTAAATATTAAAATCAGTATGAGAATCCGAAAATCAGAAGCCAGTTCTCTGTCGAACAAATCTAAGAATGCATGCCAACCTCTTCTAACCGACATATTACATATTCTCCTAGCTTGGTCGAAGTAACCGAAAAATCCATACATTTCTTCTCTTTACAACGAATACCTCTATAATACGAACAGTACTCTGCGTCCCTTTGGTGTCCGTAACATAGAGGTTCAACTTCATCAATTAGCAATAAAGTTCTAACACTATCTAAACTAAAACACATAATATAAACTACAGTGAAGAATCTAACAGATAAAAACAATCGCGAACCTCTCGTAAACGATCACCCTTGTTGATAATCGTTCACGTGGTCGGTTAATAGAGATAATAATTGTAGTGTTTGACCAAGAAATAACGACAACTAACTGGGATTTCCAGAGTGGTCGCTCAGGACCCGTGGACACAGAGAGATTCTGTACCGGGACTACTACAGTGTTGGAACGGTTCAGTAAGCTCTACGACCGAACGCAAAACCATAATTTCTCCCAGTAAAAAAACCTTGCTTGACTGGTTCGCCAAAATAACTCTATATTTCAATCCTATGAACAACGATAAAGCTATCAACACGAGTAGATAACCAAGGCAAACTACTTAGGCTGGTTTAGAGCATTCTTGCTCGGATTATGGTAGAATGTGTGGACGAATTTCTCCAAAGAAAATTATCTAAGTTTATGTAATGGTATCGTTGGACCATCGGACCGATATACAAGCACCAAAACCACAACACTGACAGCTTTACACATACGAAACCCATCGAAATAAGTATAGTATTATATTAAGAACTTAAAGGAATCAATAAGAAGCTAAAAGAAATTTAAAAACACTCATAAACTTACCGGGCAAGGGAAATTCTCCATTACGATTTGACTTAGAAAATATGACGTCATGAAGTGGTTTGATCTTCTCGCTTCTTCAGCGGCCGTTGCAGGTAGTCCTCTACAGTAGCCAATCAGAACAGAGTTGTATCCCCGCTAAAGATGCCATGAGAGTTTAATCATCAGACATCTGACATAATTATACAAGCGACAAGAGTTCGTGCATCTTATGAACTTTACGCGTTAGAATGCAAGACGAATCTGCCACGAACAAACGACATATCATGAGCTTTGATGAAACTTCCACAAATTCGTATTATTCACATTTAGTTGTAATAAAATAATATTATATACCACCGACAAAACATATGACAACTTAGATGAATCGGGAAGCCATGGGGAGGTTGTTTGTCAGTTTTTCAGAACTCAATGGAAATATTTGTGTTGTAACTGCGAAGAAATTGAAAACCGTAAAATAACGTTCATTTTTAGTGAAGTTTTTGTAAACAAACTTACTGTTTGTTACTATGATCTACCGGTAAGGTCTAAAGAGTACCTGTGTGATTAGCGTTAGACGGGTATTCCCTCTATCAACACAGGACTACACAGGGAACCCAGCAGTGGAAACTGACCAAAGAATGAATAATTATTAATAAATAATCAATTCAGAATGATCATATATATGAGAGAAAGAAAGAATGAATGAATGAATGGCTATTTATTTAGACACGATATTTCATCAGAAAAGTGATTGACAACCTACAGTCTTTGTTATACCCATTCCCCTGCTTCATTTATCTGTCTAGTTCCAGTCCTAACCGTGTCAGCAATTCAGACATATAACCAATTCTCGTACCCAGAGCCCTCTCATCATTTCCCCAATAGACAGGGCTCTGGGTACGAGAATGACATATTTAACCAATAGAAAACGTTTTCCGTGTTTACATAGCCTGATATAAACACGAGGGAAGTTTGGGAGAAGTCTCGAGCTCTATGTACACCTCGCTATGCCAGCTCGGGTTTACACAGAGCTCGAGACTTCCCCCAAACTTCCCTCGTGTTTATATCAGGCTATGTAAACACGAGAAACGTTTTCTATTTGCTTTGTGAAATAACGAGACGCAAAATAATATTGAAGGCGAATTAAAGCAACTTTATTAGCCAAATCAAACGCTAACTTCTCCTTACATCAAAAATGGTTTGAACAGCCAATCAGCGTTCGTTTTATGTGAACCGAGCTTAGCTTGTTGTGATCAAGTAAAACACGGCAAAGCGTCAGTGCAGGTATTTCTCGATGCTGAATAGCTAAAATAATCTTAAAACGTTTCTTCAACTTTGATGTTGAAAACATTGCGATACACCGAAACTATGGATTTTTGATGAAACATGAACAAGAATGGTGACAAACATAGCAAGAAGGTTGAGGATTCTGTTGTGCTTTTGAATAAAATTTTACTGAGTTGAAGTGCGCGCGCTATTGACGCCATAATAATAATAATATAAGAAGAAGAAGAATATAAGAATAAGAACAAGAAGAATAAGAATAAGAATAAGAATAATATAATAAGAATAAGAATATAATAAGAATAAGAATAACTTTATTTTAAGAGGGTAGTTTACACTGATTAACTAGTGGCCCATCGAGCGCGCGCTGGGTTTGTTTTCTTCAGCCGTGTTTACATAGCCTCATGTAAACATAGTAGCTAACCAATCAGAGAGCGCGTTAGAATTGCGTTATTTTACAAAGCCTGCCCTCATATAAACATAGTAGCTAACGAATCAGAGCGCGCGTTAGAATTATGTTATTTTACAAAGCTAGGCTTAGTAACTAACCAATCAGAGCGCGCGTTAGAATTGTACATGTGTTATTGTACAAAACCACAATCCGCGTAAGAAAACTTAGACGTCCAAGCGTTCATCACTGTACTGTGTTCACTGACAGCAGAAAGGTGTGTTCTAGCTTATATATATTACGTAAACTCTACATAGTTTAAATACGAGTTTGCGATGATATCGGTTTGATAAGATAATTGAAGATTCAAATGAACGATAAAGCGAATGCGGTTCATACTCCTTCCGACTTATCTTATTTCAGTAGAACGAAAAAGGACTCTGTTTTACCTCTACCTATACTTATTTAAAGCTATAGCTACATCAATTAGACCGGGAACTAACTACAAATAGTCGAGCAGAATGAGGGTTTATCACGTAATTTCAAAACTTATAGGAGACGTAGGACAAAAAAATGATTATCACAACTGGCAAGAGCTCGTTGAAATTAGTAAAAATGTGAAGTTTGGAAAAGATCTCTTCACAACTTGCGAAGATATCAATTTTCAAAAATCGCAATTTTATAGGAAAACCTTTGTTGGAAGCACGAGTTGCCTACCAGCGTAAATTTCCAAAGGTTTTCATATAAAATTTAGATTTTTGAAAATTCATATCTTCGCAATTTTTGAAGCGATCTTTTCCAAACTTCACATTTTTACTAATTTCAACGAGCTCTTTCCAGCTATGATAATCATATTTTTGTCCTATGAGTTTTTAAATTACATGATAAACCCTCATTGAATCAGCAATAATGATGTCGTTTTTATTCGCTTCTATTCGTTTATCTGTCAATTTGCACCTGGTTGTTATTAATCATGAGTGTACCTGGAAATAATCTAGATTAACACTTACAAAGCGGTGATAATAGAACCAAACAAAAACTAAACAGATAGGAACAGTCGTGGTGTGTATACTAATACAATTTGAACATATAATTAAAAATAAAATTTTAACTTCATTTCGTTTGCGTATAACTAAGTTGTTCGTCGAGTAAAGTAAGCGTTAGTAAACTACTACTGTCAAATGCTCACAACGTACAAAACATCGTGACATTGGCGTCTTAAATTATTATCTAAAATGGATTAAAAAACCTTGGCTTAAAAAGGAACGCACTTTGTTGTTGCTAAGCAACGATGTTCACTTGAATTAGTTGTCCTTCATTGACACACTAATTCCTATTTTGTTACTAAATTATTCATTTAATATTGTTTCTCTTGCTTTATTTATTTTCTACCGTCGCCAAACACCTTGCTTTAATGACGTGTACTCATTTCACTATTTGCTGACTGCTGTTCATGATAATAACCAACACTATTTTAGTTCTTTTTGATACTTTGGTAGGTAAATGTCTGATAGTTTTCTTAATTTAGACAGTGAAATAAAAGAAAACCCTTTTTATTTTATTTTATTTATTTTATTTTTTTTTATTTTATTTTTTGAAATAAAAGAAAACCCTGTTTTCACGTAATGTTTTCTTTAAATAATTAAAAGGAGAAGAAATATACGGTGAAAGAAAATAATTAAGAAAAGGCAAATCTAAACAAACATAGACTGAAATGTGGAAAGTGTTTAATTGGTTTTAGGAACTGCTTCGTTGTGTTAGTAAATCAGTGAACTCTAAGAGAAAGAACAAAACAAGCAAATACCAAAAACATGCCATAAACACACACAAAAAAATCCATAAACACACCAAAAACATACCATAAATATACCAAAAACATACCATAAACACAAAAAAATACCATAAACACACAAAAAACACCATAAACAAACCAAAAACAAAAAAAACTCACAAAAAATACATAAAACACACAAAAACATACCACACACCAAAAACAAAAACACACAAAAGCATACCAAAAGCATACCAAAAACAACACCAAAAACACACAAAAACACACACACACAAAAACAAAAAAAACAAAAATCATGAAAAAAACATACCAAAACGCACCCAAAAAAAAAAACACAACAACAAAAAACGTTGAAAAAAAACACTCACCAAAAACGTCTGAAAAACGTTGTTTTCCCTTTTGAACTCATAAACGTCTAATTTGCATATTTTCATTCAGTCACTTCCAAGGAAGTCTAGACTGAATAAGAATTCGTAACGGGAGTTTTCAAAAGCTAAACAAATGATCGTTTTCGCAAATCAGCCAACGTGTTTAAATATCTCCGCCCTATTGAACAAAGCACATTTTATGTTGCAACAAGATTTTATCTTAATCTTAATTATTTTGTTTTATTATTGTAAATATTGTAAAGAGCATTGAGACATAGTGTGTTTTTTGTTTCAATTTTTTATTGAAGAAATAAATTATTACTAATTATTAAAGCACTTGACGTGTGCTTATAAATCGTTGCATTTCTACATCCGCCACTATCTAAATAATAGAAAGAAAGTCGCCTTAATTATGGAAGCCAAGAAAACCGTAACGTAAGGTACCTGATTACACTGAAGAAAAGAAACCCACGCACATTAAACCTCGGAAATGTATTGCGAAATATCCAAAACCAATATTAGATGGATAGATAGTTTATTAGGATAAAATATTGCAGCCATCAAGCTGAATTACATGTAGTTACAATTCCCAACTAATTTCCCATGGATTTCCTAGGTTTAGTTTGTTTCCATTGTCAACCAATTAAATACTTCAATATCATTCTCACCGACACATAATATCGATAGTGTCGGTAAATACAATGAATATAGTGTATGCCCAATATTATTCAGCATGGATCAATAGTTAGTGAAGCATTGTCTCCAGTTGCTTCATGGTGTAGTTAAACACTGTCCATCTGTACTGTTAGTACAGTTCCATATAGGTTAGTCTTCTATTTAATAACTTTGTACAGGGCAGAGGAAGAACTCCCTTCATGTCTAATATATGCGTCTCTCATATTCATAATATTTCATTTGCAGCTACTATGTCATATATGTGTAAAGCTGTGTTTGTTTTGTGTTTTTGGAGCAAATACTGATTTTATTGAAAATGCGGCTATATGTTTGTGCGCACATCATTCAGCGCTCATATATCATCGTTCAATGCGACCTGCAAAGACGATTCTCCACATCGAAAACCTTGGGGGGAAAATCACTTTTTGTAATCAAGAATCGTAAGCGTCTTAGTGACTTAAAGGCTTAGATATCTTAATTACAATTTCTTGACTCGTAGGTCTCTCGGTCATCTAAATACTAGCAACAAGCTTGTCAATAATGTCCAGCGATCATCGAGACTTCTTGTTACAAGAAAACGCAACACTGAACTCAACCGGTGACGAAGCATGGTCTTGGATTCTCCCGCCATTATGGGATACCATATGTCTAGGTGTCATTGCGTCATTGTCGCTACTGGGAAATGGCACGGTTATTATCCTTATTGGTGCTAGAAATCATCTACGCAAACACCCATCTCCAAACTGGTTTGTCTTATCGCTTGCCGTAGCCGATTTATGTGTTGGTGGTTTGTACGCACCCTCGAGACTATTCTGTGGAGTGTCTTGCTCCTCCCACGCGTGGAGCATCATTTTCTATTTCCAGAGCGTTTTTCTAAGTTCCTCGGTAACTAATCTATGTGCCCTGACGTTTGATAGATACCTAGCAGTGGTCCATCCGTTCACTTACCAGAATACAATGAGATCATCGCGTGTTTTTAAGCTGATACAATTGGCATGGTGGTCTGCCGTTGTTCTGAATATTCCATTCTTAATGACAGAATTTCTTCCTCAAGCGACGGACACCACTAGATTTGTGCACAGTGTTGCGCACATGACGTTATTTGCGTTCATTCCCAGCGCGTTCATGATCTACGCCTATGTTGCTATATTCCTCATTGTCAAACGCCATAGAAAGGAAATCGATCGACAAGAAATGCAACTTGCCGCTAACTTTCCATTGGAGGACCACGCCAATCGGCATACGCGTATCGCTAAAGACGGTACCATGAAAGCTGTTGGTGTGATTGTTGTTTTATTCATAGCGTGTAGTAGTCTTTTTCAATGGATTACAATATGCCATCTCATCGAGTCTTGCAACTTAACGCCGTCTATGGACAGCTCTGCGTACTTTATTATATTTACTCTGATTCATTTCAAATCAGCCATCAATGTTGTGGTCTACGCTCTATTACGAGGTGACTTTCAAAGAGAGCTTAAGATGATGTTGCGATGTAAATGACTCTTTCAATATATTTCAAAGTAAAGTAAAAGCCGTATTTAACGCCCGCAACTCCTTCAGTCGAAACTGTTCTCGCAGGAGCCCTTTTTTTACCCCCCCCCCCCCCCCCCCCCCCCCCCCTCCCCCTCCATCAGTGCTCCGTCTTACGGGGACAAAGTACTGGCAATGTCGATGTGTAAGGAACAATCATCGTTGAAACACAGCGTGTTTATCTTCTACCTTCATATGACAACAATATCCTGTTGTTAGCGCGGGAAATGTTTGGCACTTGTTTTTCGGAACTGGCTTAGCATCTCATTGTGCGCTTATGTCATGCACCTGTCTACATGAGTACATCGTTAAATCGTTTAAACCCCTAGGATATTATTCTTGCCATCACCAACAGCCTCTTCTGAATAGATTATGTGATTCACTTTGATGATTTGTCTTCTTCAAGTCACGTAATCAATCCTTTTTTAAGTGACGTGATTAATGTGGTCATATATTCAGTGTGGATTAAAGTGGTTTAAGGTGGCTCGAAGTAGTTTTACTGACCACACTTCTACTTTTCATTCGGCGAATTGATAGACTTATCCTAGACCGATCAGAACGACTTTTGCACCAGTTATCGGGCAAAGATGGAAATTTAGAATCATGTCAATTTTAGCTCGATCAAGGTTTCCTTGGCAACGATCAACAAAGATCGTTGAAATCAGTTTTTCTAAAATATCTCAAGATTTCGATGAGCTCTAGACAAGCGACTATATACATGATAAACTACATACTAAGGCAACGTAGCTGAGACAGAATTCAAACTTTTTGGTCAGAGCGATTTTGAATAATTCGCATACAGAATATTTATGCGAATTATTCAAAATCGCTCTCATCAAACAGTCCCCTCATTAACTAATTACAATTACATTAGGACTATGAAGATTAGTACTTCACTAGTACTGAGTGTTTTACTCAATCTGTACTATTCTAGACATGTACAGTGACTGGGAGCAGTGAGCTGGTGCTCAAAAGCGTCACAAAATGATTTTTTTTGAAAATACAAAATATGCAATTTCGTTTATGTAAAATTGTAGACAATAACGAAGAACATCAGAATCGATATTTTTCATTTATTATTATTAAAATAACACCAATTATTCTGGCCATCAATGGAATAATCCGCGTGTGGCCTTGTAACGAGTCTAAACACATCTTATTCTATTTGTGAAAAACTGCTATAAATTTTAGCATGATCATAAAATATTAGTGTTAAATACGAGAATTAAGGCAATTCCCTTGTTTTGCATTGCGCACGCTCAATTGCGCACGATTCTGAAGCTCGCGCGAGCTTGCGCACAATGGAGACCATTGGAACTCGTTAAATATTTCAAATGTAACTGACGTTTTTTCAAAATAAATCGAAAACGAGAATGGTGGCCCCCATTTTTTTTTGAGTTCTTTAATAATCGGTGCTGCGTATGATATATCGAAATATGAAGGAACGTTTATTGGATAAATTTTCAAACATTTAGATGAGAATAGTTAAAGCGTACGATTTCTGGACGCACATACTTGCATGTTTCGTTAATATTTCAACAATCATAGTCATTCAGTTACTTTGATTGATTTAGTAGAAGTAAACTTAGAATTATATGTAATCTATGTTGTAAGGAAGTTCTTTGGACCGAGAAAAAAGGTTTTTCATTACAACTTCCGGTTGCTACCACATTTGGCTATACACCTATAAATTGATATATTTGAAGAGCATCTAGCGCGAAAACGAGAATGGTGACCCCCTCTTTTTATTGCAGTTTTTAAATGTTCATTACATAATTAATTAATGTCCATGCCAAGTTTCAGAACAAAGTTATTGGCAAAACTTATTTTAAGGAATTATAAAGAGCCGAAAAGGTTTTGCGTGACTACGTGTTGTATTATGCAAATCATTGGCCTTTGTGTCGACAAAAAATTCAGGAAACTTCCTAGGGTAACAGAAAAATAAAATTAACCAGTGTAAGATATTTTTTTACCGCCATACTATTATATGCTGAATGGACAACTTGCTCCCAAAAATCTGTTGAAATCCTGATTGAAGTACTGGCATTAAAGCGCGAAATTTGAAAGACAAATGATGTTTTGATTGTATTTTTTGTCTGTCGACAGATGCATTCAGTCAACTTTGATGTTATATAATTACTGAAGTATAAGTCCGATTTTAAACAGAGGAACGCCAAATTGTTAATAAATTAATGGACTTTATATATTTCTTATAGTTTCTGATTTTCTATCTGGATTTGATATTTTTTTCGTCAAAACATATAGTTATGTAGAAAATCGGAACAAAAGGGGACACCTAATCTTTCATTGAAAACTTCCGCAATAATCTACAAACCAAAACGTCTTTAAGGAATTGACACTAAATATGTTTTTTCTCTCATATCTCTACTTATTCTAGCAACATCACGTTTTTATTCGACTCTATTATAAAGACGAAATTCAGTGAGACAGCCGTGTACAGCTCTAAATATGTGACGGGGGACATGCTAATTTCATACAGTCCTTCCTAATTGATATCCAGATTTCACTCTAAATACAGTTTTATAGTTTTGTTTTTGCTTACTAAGCGATAATTTTATCATTTCTTGTCAAAATTGTGCTGAAATAATTGTCATTTCTCTACCCGATTACAGTAAGATCATCATGACAATTCAAACGTTCCACATAAGTTGACTTTGAGTACCAGCTCACTGCTCCCAGTCAGTATGTGGTTCTAATTGTGAACACTTCAGTTAATGTGTACCCTGGTTATCAGAGGCTATTATTTTTTCTCTCTCGAGCCGTAGACGCTCTCGTAGAGTTTAGAGAGAGGTAAAATAATAGTCTCTGCTACCCAGGGTACACATTAACTGAACAGTGTTCACAATTAGAACCGTTCACAATTAGAACCACATACTGTAGTCTGAGTTGTTTGCACTTCATGGTCAGGCTTCATGGTAGTCTAAGTAACGAGTATGATAACCAACAAAACCACAAAGCTTACAGACCACATTAAGGTAGCTAATATTAACGGCTGGCGTGATAAACTGAGTATGGTCTGGAGATATTTTAATGTGTTGACAGCTGCACCTCTATTATGATCATTTTTTAATAAGTATTATATTTTTATCCTAGTTATGTAATCTAATCTAATATTAGCCTGCGTGGCTTGGCGGTTTTTAGGTGTTTGAGCACAGGCAGCCCAATCATTGCTTCTGAGGCTACTTGAAAAATATATTTGTATCCGCGAGTCTTTTTTATGGGTTTCCTGTAGTAGATCGCGCGCGCAAAGCGTTGTGGGAGTGTCGCGGTGTCATTATAAAACGTTACCAATATAGATACGGATAGCATGACGCAAAGCGTTCTGGAAGTGTCGTGGTGTCATTATAAAGCGCTACCACAGATACGGATAGCATGACGCAAAGCGTTCTGGGATCGAGTGTCGTGTCATTATAAAACGCTACCATAGCTAGATACGGATAGCATGACGCAAAGCGTTCTGGGAATGTCGTGGTGTCATTATAAAACGTTACCATAGATACGGATAGCATGACGCAAAGCGTTCTGGGAGTGTCGTGGTGTCATTATAAAGCGTTACCATAGATACGGATAGCATGACGCAAAGCGTTCTGGCAGTGTCGTGGTGTCATTTTAAAGCGTTACCATAGATACGGATAGCATGACGCAAAGCGTTCTGGGAGTGTCGTGGTGTCATTATAAAATGTTACCATAGATACGGATAGCATGACGCAAAGCATTCTGGAGTATCGAGGTGTCATTATAAAACGTTACCATAGATACGGATAGCATGACGCAAAGCGTTCTGGGAGTGTCGTGGTGTCATTATAAAACGTTACCATATATACGGATAGCATGACGCAAAGCATTCTGGAGTATCGAGGTGTCAATATAAAACGTTACCATAGATACGGATAGCATGACGCAAAGCGTTCTGGGAGTATCGCGGTGTCATTATAAAGCGTTACCATAGATACGGATAGCATGACGCAAAGCATTCTGGGAGTGTCGTGGTGTCATTATAAAGCGTTATCATAGATACGGATAGCATGACGCAAAGCGTTCTGGGAGTGTCGCGATCGGTACGTACCATTATAAAGCGTTATACCCGGCCAAATACTGACATAGGGGTATGGTGACTAAATAAGACTTTGCAAATTTCTACAACAGCGTTGAATCTGTTTTATTTCGTTTCATTGTGTATACTTAGTTATACATCACTGACGTGTAGATTCTAGTTTGTTATTTGCAACAAGCGCTGATGAACAAATCTCCAACCCAGTGACCATCCTGGCCACAGCTTCCATGACATGCAATCTTGCTGCTTCCAAACTGAACCTGTTTGATATAGGCTGCTGTGTGACTGTATTGGTACAACGCGCGCAAGTGACCTGACTTGAGGGTGAAGCCTGGTGGGCAGCTACCGCTGGCCAGGATACAGTAGCTTCCTGCGGGCCATTTTCCTAAAAAGGACGTAGGATAACCTTAGCAACTGATCGACAAATAGTTCTGGAAATATTGATTTCAGTACATGATAGATAAAGTAATACATATTGAAACAATTATTGCCCGAAGTGGAGGTAGATATCTACAACTATTCACCGACACTGAGGGTATTTACCAAATCAGTTGGATAAAAAAGTGTAGCCTGTAGCTGTAGCGAAACGAGACGCAATTTTGAATCTCGTCCCAAAACAGAGACTGATAGCAAGATCCCATATTCCCGGTGGAGACTTGCATATTCATGGAGACTTTCATGGTCTTTTGCTGATAGCCAAGGATATTCCGAGTTACGGGAGCCAATCACAACGCGCCAAAATTGATATCCACTGATTTGGTAAATACTAATAGACGTTCTCGTTTTCTATGAGTTGAAATAGTCGACTTGACTCATAGAAAACTCGAATTCGTAGTCTAATTGTTAAATATAATACATTCACGAAGATAGAACGAAACTGCAAAGAAAAGTTGAAAAAAATGAAAAAGAGAGGAACGAATGGAAGGGTTAAAGATGCTAAGTGGGCGCCTGTTAAAAAAAGCCTATGAAAGCAATAGATCAACCCGCCGAGAGTACGCGATGAGTTTGAATATCCTGTAACAACTTTCTCCTCACACTAGGAGAGCGTACACTAACCGGTCGCGATCGACTGTTTAGCTTGTTGTAGATCTTGCTTGGTTGCCTGTAGCTCTTGTTGTACGTTCTTCAGTAAGGTTTCCTGTGACTGTAGATAACTGGCCAAGGCTGGTAGGCATGTCGGTACTGATGACTAGTTCCATAACAACATATTATTAGGATTCAAACATTTGACTAAAACTGTTCGAAGCTGTTCGAAAGTACTTTTTCCGTCTTCGATCAAGGCTTCAACGGCTTTGGTACCCTTCGAGCAGAGGTTCCTTTTCGTCTTTCTATGTTCACTGAGTTTTGCTTTTACCGTTTTGCTGTATTGGCTTCAGTATTGTTTTGGCTTTTACCTTGCTGTTCTTGTAGTTAGAACAGCAAGGTAAAAGCCAAAACTGAAACCAATACAGCAAAAGTAAAAGCAAAGGACTCAGTGAACATAGAAAGACGAAAAGGAACCTCTGCTAGCAGGGTACGGCTTTGGAAACCCTTAATCTCTAGTTAACCATACTAATGGCAGAGAAACGACAATCATCAAGGACTCACATGCACCATTGCAACAGCAACACCAAGTAGGAACAGCGTGGCGACGAACAACTTCATGTTTGTGACTTTCCGATGGCGAATCTGAGTAGTCAGTGATTTCCCCGTGTGATATTTTTTTCTAAACATGTAGATTGCAATAGTTTCGAAAATTTAACGTGTTTTGGGCAAACTTCCGATTCCTGTCTGACTTCCGGTTTTCGGAGGCAATTTCAGTGCACTTCGGAAACGGCTCAAAATCATCACAGTTCGTAAGTATCCTAACAAATCAGTTACAAAATCAAAAAGAGGAGATAATTCTGTATAAATGGAGGAGTTTGACAGTGTTTTAGGTATATTAAATATATTACATATTTTTACATTAGATTACCGTATGTTTACTTTATTTTTACATTATGTGTCGGAGAGGATCTTCAAATGCAATGCGTTATATCGCTGATGGTATTATTTCAGCTAGCTCTAAAAGAACAATATTTCTTCCTGTGATATATCAAATCAAATTTTCGGGCAATTAGATATAATAGTTGCGGTTACACTAGGCCGGTTCCTAGCCGGTCCCCATGTGGAATTGACTTGGGCTGGGTTTGATTTGGGTTTTGCATGATTTCAGGTTTACGGTTTATACACACTCATAATTACCCAATGGGAAGTCACTGAGGCGTCCTATTTTTATTTGCGGGAACATTTTTGTAAACATAAAACCGTGAAGTGTTTGGCTTGTTATCGGTCATTCTCAAACTCATTAATAATTCATTAGCTCAATAACCAATCAGCTCTCACGATTCGAGTCAGGTGGATGTATCTTGATACCGGAGGAAGAACTGATCAAGACACTGATCAAGACACTGAAATTATTGTATATTTACCATTATGTTACTTACCTTTAACTTAGTAGACTTACTACCTCTTACTTATCATGAAAAAAAATCTAGTGATAAATCATCAACCAGAGTTGAATCAGTGACCCCTCGCACATTACGCTCACTACTTATCCATTAGACTACCTGACTGCTTGTTCGATTTTGAAGCTCTTTTTAACAAACATAATACTTGCGAGGTGACTCATTAGGCCAAGACACAAAAGCAATTATTATGTTCTTTTCTCAGGAGACTCAAGAACAATTCAGATAATCATTCATTATTAATGAGTTTGAGAAGCAATATCAAAAACTCGTGCTTCGTGTTTCATCAGGGGATTCAAAACACCTCGAAACAATAAAAGCACTCGGCCTACGGCCTCGTGCTTTCATTAGTTTCTCGGTGTTTTGAACCCCTGATAAAACACTCGCACTCGTTGTTGATATATTACTTCTCACTCTTCTTCTACAACCTCCAACGCAATTAAACTTTGCGATTCAGTATTTTTTTCTAAGAAGACAACGGAGACGTCGACTCCAGCTACGCTTTCTCCAGTCTTTCAGGCTTTTGTATTTATATTTTTAAAGTTCACGTAGAGCGCTTTTGTGTCAGCCAAGACTTCGCAGCATGTGATTTCCTTTGTTTGGAAATCGCTGCTATGTGATTGGTGCAGACGTTCTGGGTTTTTGATAAACCATACGACTTTGCTCGGGGAACTGTCATGGTAAGTTCTTTTGTTCTTTTGATGTATCCATGGAAATACACCGTGGGGAATTTCACTCTGGGAAGACAGGTTACACACAAAAATCGTTTCCCTCTGGGTAAAGGCTAGGCTCAGTATCCAGCCGCTGGGGTTTCGTGCGCCCGCGATACTCTCCCCCTCACGGCTGGGCGCACGAGCTTGCCGTTTGTTTTTGTCAACCAATCAGAAATCTGCCCCCCAGTTTTTAGGGGGCATAAATTAAAAATGACGCATAAGATTAAAAATGGCGTGATGGAGAGTTTTGATGCTTGTGAATATGCCCTTGGCTTGAGAAGTTTAATTTAGAGAGTTTTAAAGAAAAACAGCGTTTAGCTTTAAAAGAAATAGTTCTGGGAAAGGATGTCCAGTTCGTTGTTCTTCCTACTGGCTCTGGAAAATCTCTAATTTTCCAAGCTGCTCCACTCAGTCTTTGACCTCGTGATATCGCCGCTAGTGTCTCTCATGAAATACCAAGTTAGCTTCCTTTCATCAAAGGGCATTACAGTTGATTTCACACAACTTTGGCCGCTCCGATTGCTATAAAGTTCAATAACGATCTTTGCCGACTTCACTGTGAACTGGCTTGGTTCGGTGAACCGTGAGTAATGTTTATGTCTCGAATTCAAATATTTGCAAGAATTGCATCAGTCAAACGAAATGTTTCAAAAAGTGTATTTCAAACTGCATTATGGAGATAAAGTCCTTTTATTGCGATGACGTTCATCAGCTTCAAACATCTACTCTGGTCAATTTCACTTTGAAGTTCCGAAGTTCGTTAGCAAACTTGGGAATTGCGAACGAACTTCGCAGTCGGAGCGGCCAAAGTTGTGTGAAATCCACTGTAAAGCGGCTTTCTTTTAAGAAGGACAAGAAGATGAGTGTATGAAATGTGGCGTGTTGTGCAAGATTCCCGGGGCAAGATTGAAGAAACATTTCCTTGCAAAGACCTCAGTTTCCTTTTATTTTCTTCCTGTTTTTGGCAAATGATTCAACCACTCTGGTTATTTAGCACAAACAAAGACATTCACACTAAACGACAATCGACATTTCACCGAGCGCGAATAAAGCTCGAGTAAATTGGATTTTCAACCGAATAGAATTTCACTTCCGCTTCCGTTTTTATATTTATTTATGCTAATTACTTAAAACGTCACGGACACGCTTTCTAGCTCGTGCGCCCAGCCGTGAGGGGGAGAGTATCGCGGGCGCACGAAACCCCAGCGGCTGGATACTGAGCCTAGGTAAAGGCAAGAGACCATGGTCTCTTGGTAAAGGCAATTTACACGTGGGTAAAAGTCCTAGTGTAACCGCAACTATTGACGGGAGTATGAGAAGCACCGCTTTGGACTAACAGGAGATTGAATGGGCTTAAAGCCTGCGTGTTATAGTCGTCAGAGAATGCATGCTGTTTTTGTGGAAAGCTGCTCGGAATCGAAGTGGAGTCTGAACCGTCAACAACGGTCACTAATATTGCGTGACATGTACACAGGAAGCCCACCAGTTCGCGATGCATGAAATATTCCGTTATTCGGGCTAACTATTAGGGGCCGCAGGGTCGTCACGCAACGCTTTCTCCCCGAACTGCGGCTGCGAGGGAGACTAGCTAGCTAACTATTAGCTTGTAGAGAAACATCTTTCGCAATCCATGTACCTTATTCATACTTATTATCGCGCGTTCTAAAATAAGTACGATTAACATTAAATAAAAGTTATTTTGACACAAGTTAAATAGAGGATTTTTTCACTCGGATTTTTTTCTTTTTATCGTAATAATAATATTTAATATTTATCCAGGGTGACCTTGTACTATCCTCGTACTATCCTCGTATCTTGTACTATACATATTACATCAACAATTAAAACTGTCAAGTCGTTTCTACTTAGCTTTTCAAGTTTCGTTGCACGGTTCCTGAGAAATAAATGCTATGAATTTCGAATTCGTCGTGTCAACTGTTGTTTTCTAACGCTTCTTCTGAGAGCGAAGGAAGATTTGAATTATTTCTCGAACTTGAAGCCATGTTTATAACACTTTGAATTGCTTTGAATGAGTTTAATTTGGATTTCGAAATTAAAAACAAATTTTATGCAAAAATTGGTAAATGTAGCAACACGAAGCGAGCGCGTCCAGTGGAAGAAAAAAGCGGGAAAAATTTACAACATTTTCATTGGCTAATACAAACTATGAAATACCGCTCTGTATTTCATAGAAAAATCTATGAAATACCGCTCTGTATTTCATAGAAATGGTGAGCTCTGATTGGCTGAGATGTAATATGTATAGGATAATGCCAAATATAATGCTAGTTACTTAGAATTCGCAACTTACTTCCAGTTTAAGCCCGCAAACTACTTGTTGATGAAGCCAAAATGCTTTTGTATTTCCAGCCACAAAGGATCGAAATAATGCCGGATGACTTCTTCGTCTGTTCATGAAAGCCTGTTATGGCTGTATTCGATTATTTTAGACCGATTCAGACCATTATTAACACAACACATATCACAGTACGAAGACAATTACACGAATTACACGATGAGATATACACATTTCAAAGACAGACAAAAGTGACTAAAAAATCAGTGGATACGTGTGTTTTGGTAAGGCATGTCGTCCGTAACGCGATCACTTCGACTGATTAACTAGTATCAGTTCACCAAAGAAAAACCTTAGTTTGACGTGCGTACTCTAATAAGTTCTTGTTGGCGTGCGTACTCTAATAAGTTCTTGTTGGCGTGCGTACTCTAAAAAGATCTCGACCTTGATTGCGCGCGTACTCAGATAAATCCTGAGGTTTGCGTGCGTACTCTAAAACATTTCGACGTGCGCGCTCACAAAAATTGTTCTAACGGGCCACCATAGAATTGAGATACCTGCATGCATTCGTGTGTTGCAAACTCACTCACTATGAGACCATTACTACCTTTGTAAATATTTAGTTAGGAGGATCGTCTTCTTGTCAACACATTTTCGTAAAAATTCTTCAGGAGAGTTCTGTTTGAGCGACGCATTATCTACAATGTAACTGTTACTATTGGTTGCGCGCACTGTCCGATCAGGTTTCAAATAGTTAAAATAGAAATGATTTCATTTCACATCACATTTTATCTTCATAGTAGTGTGTACGTGCACTCGTTCGATTACGGAATTCTTGTTTTTCATGTCATACGATAGTTCTAGACTTCAAAGACGGATATCAGCGACTCATACCTGTTTGCACACTACATTAACTCTCAGTGTTCACCGTACGTGCACCCAAACAGTAAGATAGAGAAATCCCGCGTTTTCAATGCCGGTACTTTCGACTGTCCACATTGAGGCGACAGGTTTGCGTTTATAAAAGTAGAACGATTGCTGTTTTATTTCGTTTCTTGTGATACTTAGATATACATCACGTGTAGTTTCTAGTTTGTTATTTGCAACAAGCGTTGATGTACAAATCTCCAACCCAGTTGCCATACTGGCCACACTTTCCATGACATTGTATCTTGCTGCTTCCAAACTTAACCTCTTTGATGTAGACTGCTGTGTAACTGTATTGGTTCAACGCGCGCAAGTGACCTGACTTGAGGGTGAAGCCTGGTGGGCAGTTACCGCTGGCCAGGATACAGTAGCTTCCTGTGGGCCATTTTCCTAGAATAATGAATGAGAGTCAAAGAAGTCGTTTCTAGCAAATTCAGAAGAAATTAAGTTAAGAAAGAGAACCGCTGTGCAAAACAAGATGGCGGCTGTACGTTTTACCCAGTAATCCTTTGCGAACCTAAATCAGTACTACTCACATCTACAAACTATCTGACACGTTCACGTAAATAAAGCAGGTAACAGCTTCATACTTACCTAAATCAGTACTACTCACACCTACAAACTATCTGACATGTTCGCATACATAAAGCAGGTAATTAACAGCTGTGGTGTTTGCGTTCATCTCGGTAAACCTACTTACCAATCGACTGCTTAGCTTGTTGTAGATCTTGCTTGGTTGCCTGTAGCTCTTGTTGTACGTTCTTCAGTAAGGTTTCCTGTGACTGTAGATAACTGGCCAAGGCTGGTAGGCATGTCGGTACTGATGACGACTATAACATAGAAAATATAGATACGATAATTATGTCGCTGTTTCCTTTTCCAGGCGCTTCAGAATAATACTGTTTTATGTCTAGCTCCTTCAGCATCATATCAAGAAATCTGCTTACGGGGACTGGGCACTAGTTTACCGGTCACCCTGTGTTTCCCAGTCTTTTTGGCCGTGTTACAAAATGGAGGACAAATAGTCACAAAGTTTACATTCATTTACTCGAGTTGCTGTAAGTTTGGATGGATTTTTCGACAAAAATCGTACTTTTAAGCGAAAAATATTTACAGAGTTTCCAAATATGGTAAGTACAATGTCCAAATATGGTAGTCGGAAAGCTGGCCGAGCAAACAGCACATTTTAATGGGGGATTTGACAGTTCCCTGCTGACAGAGTCTCTTTTCCTCGGGAGAAAAGGAGACTGTCAGCAGGGAAGATCTGACAGCAGAAATGACCTTAATTCTCGTGGAATTTAGCCAGTTCCAGTCTTCTCGGGGTCAGCGTACATATACGACTCGGTTTGCGTAGAAGGGATAACATTAGGATATATAATAGAACAAAATAATTGCAAATCTAGGACTCACTTTGTATGCCATTCCAACACCAATCAGTACACACAGCACAACGATAAAGAAACACTTCATGTCAGTGACTGTGATCGTGGATGTGAGGAGTCAGTAGTCGCTTAGCTAGTTCTTAACCACCGTACACTGAGCTGAATATATAGTGCTGCTATCCGTCATACTGAGATTGTTGAAACGCTAGATTTATTTCCTGTTTTAGTCACACGTTTGATCAGGGACGTCAGCCGTTTCAGCAGATGATCTCATTAACGTGAAAGAATGTGACCTTGCTCCATATTACCAACCCATGTGAAATCATGAATATACGCACACATCAAGATTCTGAATGATTATAATTTTAATAATAATAATAATAATGTGTGTTGTTTATATAGCGCATTTTACATTTGGAATATGATCAAATGCGCTTTACAACCTGATGAAATATATAAAATGTAAAAAATAAATTAACAAGACGCTCAATGAGCGTTCACTCGGGCATTATGAAAAGGAAAATGTCAGTTGCGTGAGGAAGAACCTGAAAATGAATGCCAGTTCGTTGAAGAAAAAGAATATTTATCTATATATTTTTTGGTGTGCATAGATAACAAGAACAGTGTCAGTTGCGTGAGGAGGGACCTGACAGTGATTGACAGTTGCGTGAAGAAAGAGAATATGTATATGTGTTTCGGTGAGCATCTCTGAATCGAACTTCCGTAACACGTGCTTGGTACTTCCAGTTGAAAATCATATTTATGGTCAGACGATTCTGATAACCTCTTTGGTTTCTTCGTTATCGCAAAGGAAATTCGGTCAATTCAATAAATCGTCGAATCAAAAAAAATTATTTGCAATATTCTTTCATAGTTAGAAGAGCTCTTTTGTTGTACAGCATTTGTATAATGTAATTAAGGTTTAGTTGGATTCTGAAATTAACGGAATGAATGATCAAAATGAATATAAATAGCTTGAGTTCAATTGATTACCTTTGGACTTTGATGAGTTCATGTAAAGTCTGTAAAGGCCCTGTCGAAAACGCTCAACATCTTTTAGAGTGGGCCCACACGAATCGGCGTATGCGTTTGTATGTGAGAGCGTATTTAAGAGGAACTGATGGATGGCTTGCCTTGGATACAACATAATTTCTCTTCTGCACAGGTCAACTGCTTCTTTCACTTCTAGTCGTCGAATACGATGACTTAGCAATATCTCAGTATCTGCCATGAGCGAACAAAACTTCGGATTAATTGACACGTTTGTCGCGCCATGAATATTCAACCTCAAGTGACCTCAAGTATGTTTAAAGATGTAATACAGATGTATACCTCCACGAATCTTTATGAGTCATCGAGATAAATAGTTTCTCGTCACGCAACTGTCATTCTCACAATACCCGAATATACGCTCGTTGAGCGTCTTCTGCAACAGATCCCTAATAAAAATCTAAGGACGTTTTGATTTCGATTGTATTTCTGCCGTTCACTGACCTGTTTTGAGCGTGGAAATTCTGTTTTTTAAATAGCGCTTAACGTGGCGGTTCTAAAATTAGATCGCGTAATAAATGTATGACTCAGACAAGGATCATACAACTGTCATCGTACTGAAAAGAACACGGATTTTCGAACATTGACCTTTCTCGCCTTTGCTTTGATGTAGTTTTGAAGTACGATTTTTACGATTCCTTTTCCTTGTGAATTTTTCAAACGTGGAATAAAATAAACATTCATCGTGAGTTATTGAAAATGATACGTCTTGAGGTTGCATAGGTCAGATGGTTCTGATAACGCCCTCACGTTTGTTTTTGTTAAACTTGAAACTCCGGATACGATTAAATACGTCGCATACTTTCGTCATTCTTTAACCGACTAAAAAAACGACTACTACTACTACCGAAAAACGCATTTTCTAACTCGGGCTTCCTTCGGAAGGGCCCGAGTAATAATTTTTACTGTATATCTTGTACACAAATAATTATATTCTATGTCCTGTGCGGGTTTTTGTGCTTTAGTCCTAAGGTCAGTTTCATCATCGTCACCTTGACCTCTGTATGACGTAGCATGCATATTTTTACTTCCTCGCTATCTAAACTACAGTCAATAGACCTTTTTACCGATACGGCGGCCATGTTGGATTCTAATACATTATGGGATGCTCAGGGTGCAAATGACCCAAAAACTGTAGTGTGGAGTCGCGTCAATATATTATTTTTCTATTTCACTCTAACCATAGTGTTGTATGGCTTACTAACTACATGTGTTGTGTATTGTTGTATAATTTTGTACAAATTCATTGCTTTAAATTAGGTTTTCGTAGTTTTTCATGGCCAAATGGTTACTAGCTTGCACCCTGGACATCCCCATAATTCAAGATGGCCGCCGTATCGGTAAAAAGGTCTATTGATTCTTTTCAGTTTAGTTTTTCCGATGTCATCGATGTACGTCTCAAGTCCGTTTCCATAAACTCGTTTTCGTATGACTGGGAAGTAGTTACGGTACGGTTTGTGCGGTGACCGTGACGTGTCCAAGCATTCTGATTGGTTGACCGAAGCTAGATGTTGCGCGCTCTCGCTGTGATTGGTTGAATAGATGTCTCGTGACTCCGTGACGTAGGTGTCGCATCTCATACGAAAACGACTCTGGAGCAAGGCATTCTGGGAAAGTAAGACACAATACAGCATTACATTACCGATAACATGCTACAAAGCATTCTGGGAGAGTCATGATAATGATGGCATATAAATGTCCAACTCCGTAATGATTTTATAATAGAGAGCTTAAGCAGCAGACGTTTTTGTCAACACGGACGGCGCGCGCACTGACGTCCGTGACGTCCGTGACATCCGTGACGTCCGTGACGGCAATCTACGACGGCACTTCACATGTTTTCACGTCGTAGATTGTAGTCCAGAACTGGTCCCAATTTTATCTCTCTATGTCACACTAAATTGGGAATAGACTTCCTTGCATTAGTCCGAGTGCTATCGGTTATCTTGACCCCCTTGGCTCTGGAAACTACTAGCTTGGCTGAGTCAGATAAGGCCGACAATAGTTCGATACACGTAGAGATGAATATCAGTATTGACACTACTGTCACGTGGTTCACACAAAACCTGCTTGCTTTGTGAATATGGCAAATTTCTACATGCATTTCGTTGCCCAAATACACATACATCTTGGTCAATAATGAAGCTGAAAGAAGAATCCACCGCAAGATTCAGTTCACTACTTATCGTCTTCAACGTACAACCGAACGCACAACCCTGGGTGGACACCCATATATAAAGTGTTGGGGGTGCTCGTCGTACCTTTAGGGTTTAAAATTCGCGATTTCGTACCGCTTAGGGGGTCTCAGAATTAAAAGGAACACCAAGACAACAATCAGTACCTTTTAGGGAGTCTGTCAGCAAATAAACAGCAAATAACATTTGTTAAGGAATTAATAAACGTATTGTTTTAGACTTGGTACCTCTTAGGGGTGAAAATTATTTCATGCCACGCCCACTTGGAAGAGACTCGGGTACCTTTTAGGGGTCATTTTCAAAATTTCCGACGAGCATCCCCACACTTTATATATGGGGGGATACTACTTAGGCTTTATAACCTTTGGTTCGGTCATGCACAATGCGGTCAAACCATTTCACAGCAAATGTATATGCATAAACGTCCTAAAAAAACGCAAAATATTTTTAGGGGAATTACGCTTGAGCGACGCATTATCTACAATGTAACTGTTACTATTGGTTGCGCACGCTGTCCGATCAGGTTTCAAATAGTTAAAATAGAAATGATTTTATTTCACATCAAGTTTTATCTTCATAGTAGTGTGTACGTGCACTCGTTCGATTACGGCATTCTTGTTTTTCATGTCATACGATAGTTCTAGACTTCAAAGACGGATATCGGTGACTCATACCTGTTTGCATCCTGACCGATTTCACACTACATTAACTCTCAGTGTTCACCGTACGTGCACTCAAACCCAAACAGTAAGAGAGTTTAGTAGAGAAATCCCGCGTTTTCAATGCTGGTACTTTTGACTTGAGACGACAAGTCAAGTTGCGTTTATGATAAAATTAGAGCGACTGTTTAACTTCGCCGTGTGAACTCGATACATGCAGAAACACTTTTATGTTTTCAAACGAGAACGCGTATACGTGCAAGCGGGGCGTATCGTGGACAGGTTATATCTGTGTTTATTATATACACCTGTTGTATACTCGTATATACTAATCCAAACATGGATCATATGTAACCTACTAAGCACAAGTTCAAGTGGCTTAAAATGTCCAATACTACAACCCTATGTAAATTAAAATATTGTAAGACTAGTACTTTTCAGGATCTTTCTGGATTGCCATCTCGTTTATTAATCTTTGTTCCAGTGTAGCTAATTACAGGCTTTGTGAAAGATCGTACACAACTCAGCTGAGGCAGAGCCAAGACGACCTGAAAGCCGACTTTCCTTAGTAGGTGTGGTTGTCAGAAGAAATTCCTTACTCATCCACGTTCCTAACTTAGGTCTGTACTTTCAAGCACGACCTGAACTACAACCTTCGCAACTAAGTACAAGCTTAAGAGATTATATAATATATATTCTAATATTCTATTTACATCAAATAAATAGACATAGCTAAGCCCTGGTGGTCTAAATGTTTTGGATAAACAAGATGATATAGGTCGCACAGGAAACTACTTGTTGATCCCATGACTAAAGCAGTCTCTGTTACTAAATTAAACATGCTTACCTGTAAAATCATTTAAGAATGCATCTATGATTATCAATAGCTAAACTTCTGTTGCGTAGCAATATGCCATTCGTGACATGTGAAATCCCCCCTCACACCTCCCCCCTCACACCTCAACCACCCCTCACCCCTCCCCCATTTCAATATTGATCGGCATCCTCGTCCATAAACGGCAGTCTTGATTATTTTCAGCCACCCTCCCCTCCCCCGGCCCTAATCAATGTTGAGGTGCTCAGACCATTTCTTTCTCATCCATTCTTCAAAGCAACATTGCAAGAGGGGAAGGGGGGTGCAGTGTGCTTTAGTTTGCTGTTGCTTCGTGGTTGTTGACGGCGCTTGTACGCCGCGTCCATTATATTGTTAGATGTTCAGTTGAGACTACTAGGATGCACAATTTGGATTGTCCTAGCTGTCACTTGTTTAATCAGAAGCTGTGCGCACAAACTGTGAGCTCTCTTGTCCAACTTATAATAGGTTAATTGGATAAATGAATGGATGGATGAAAGAATGGATAAATGGATGGATGGATGGATCAATGAATGGATAAATGGATGAATGGATGGATGGATGGATGGATGAATGAATGAATGGATGGATCAATGGATGGATCAATGGATGGATCAATGAATGGATAAATGGATGGATGGATGGATGGATGGATGAATGAATGGATGGAGGAATGGATAGATAGATGGATGAATGAATGGATGGATAAATGGATGGATGGATGGATGGATGAATGAATGAATGAATCTGGATGGATCAATGAATGGATAAATGGATCAATGGATGGATGGATGGATGGATGGAGGAATGGATAGATGGATGAATGAATGGATGGATAAATGGATGGATCAATGAATGGATGGATGGATGGATTAATTAATGAATGGATAAATGGATGGATGGATGGATGAATTAATGGATGGATGGATCAATGGATGGATCAATGGACGGATGGATAAATGAATGAATGGGTGGGTGGATGAATGATTGGATGGATGGATGGATGGATGGACGGATGGATAAATGGATGGATCAATGAATGGATGGATGAATGATTGGATGAATGAATGGATGGACGAATGAATGGATGGATGGAGTGAATGAATAAATGAATGGATGGATGAGTATTATTTCATTACAACACTATCGTTCAAATACTATTAGACCGGGAAACATTCATTAAGACATATGTGTCCCAGTCCCTACACTATTCAAGGTAGCAAACGAGCTACACTATCATGCTCCTATTCTACGCCCACTCGACCGCCCACATCATCGGCGGTAATGATGGCACAGCCGGATTATAATATTGATAGGTTTATCATTCAGATGCCGCAGTTCAGAAATTAAATGTACTACAAAGAAAGATAGATAACTTCAGACAAGAGTTCAGATATATGTAGTTAATTAATAAGCAAATAAATTGGATTACAGGGAAACTGATGCTAAAACGTGTGCAAACAATTCAAGATTGCATCGCCGCATCGACTAAAACATTGATCCTAACATGATTTACAGGGCATTTGATTTCCATTTCCTGCAGGGATTGAAACTGAGATATATATCTGGACTTATCAGACTATACAGGGCCCTACATAGCCCAAACTTGAAGGAGGGGTGAGGGCAGTACGTAGTTAAAACAGTTCTTTTAACTACCCCCCCCCCCCCCCCCCCACCCACCCCCCCTGCTCCTGTGCTGTGTACGACCTTGCTATACTGACTTGTATGGTATATCTGATTGTTTCGTTATAATTGAGTTAATAATGATAGTATACTCTTAAGGCGCTATCAATATGTATCTACTTAGTTATATTTGCGTCTTCATTTTACTTTTTTCGTGAATTAGCATGACCATTTTACGAACGTATTTCCGTCTCTGAAAAGCCTGAGAAGAATTCCCGAGTAGATCGAGCCACGATGTCTTGCGTGCCACGGACTCCCTTGTTTAGTCGTATCTTGTCGTGTTTTGTATATATAATCCTAGCTCCTGATAGCAAGTACGATAGATTTCTGCACACACAAGCCGCATCGTCATTTACAACATTGCCTTCGGCACTGAGACCATGATAACTAATGGAAAATATTGTTGATTGGTCCGGAGTTCCTGTCTTCCTGTTCGTCATGCTGACCGTCATTCTTTACCTTTCAAACAGAAATCATAAAAACATAGAAGATGGTAGAATGTTGTGAGATCGATATCATTCGAATTAGGTTTAAGTCTTTAATTGTACGTCTTAGATTCTCAGTCTTGTAGCAATGGTACGATACTCATAAGGTAAAGCCCCGCATGTAAGATATTTGTTCCTATACTAATAGTTATTGTTATGAGAAAATATTATTCTATTTGTGTTCAGATTAGCCGCCTTGGGAGACAGGATATTGCTGCATAGCAACATAGAGTGATATACAACCTAGAATGACAATCAATGCGAGATCTAAAGTGCTCTGTCCAGCATAGTTGTTTTCTTCAAGTTTGTAATTGAAAACTCCAATCGTAAGCAGATGAGATCAGAGTGACTTGATGACGTCATAGTCGGTCATTTAAAAAGCCGTCGGCACCACTTCCTAACCTATAAGATACCCTCACCGAACACTCTCTATCAAGTTCAATTGGTATTCGACTGTTTTGGATAGAACTTTGTCTTCAATTGTGAAGTACAAAATGGTTGATTTTACCAACAATACAACGCTACCAGTGAATTCAGATGGTTCTTCCTGCAATCCGTCATCTACTGTGACTGCACGGGTTGTGGAAACCATATTTTACTCATTAGTCCTTGTTCTTGGCGTTGTTGGTAACTTTCTCGTAATGGCCATCGTGTACAGGAATCGATCCATGAGGACGCCAGCTAACTACTTCATCTTAAACATGGCGTTTGCAGATTTCCTCGTGCCTCTATTTCTCGTGCCGTATGTAATGGTTCAAATCTTTGAAGGTTCTGCAACATGGCTAATCAAGGGTTCGTTTGGTTTAGCTATGTGCAAGCTTATTCCATTCATTGTTGATGTGTCATTGATGGTGTCTATCCACAGTCTTGTGTTAGTAGCCCTAGAAAGGTTTTACGCTGTCATGCGTCCCATGAGAGCCGCGATACGAAGCACGCGACGTTGCTTTATCATCATCACCGTGACTTGGCTCCTGGCGGTGCTGTTCCACGCTCCCTACCTGCCAAACTTTACAGTCCTAAAATTCAAAGACAGAAACATTTGCGTCTTCACGTGGGATGTTTTGGACTTTAACTTTCACAAGAAGGTGACCGAAAAGTTCTATGTGGCTATCTTTATCTTATTCTACGTGTTTCCCCTCAGCGCTATTACCATCCTGTACTGTGTCATTGTCTTGAAACTAAAACGACAAAGAATTCCAGGAACGCGCTACGGACATATGATTATTAATCGACAGAAGAGAATCGTCAATACGTTCCGAATGGTAATGACTGTTGTATTAGCTTTTTTTATTTGCTGGACACCAGAGAAGATAGACACCGTCCTTCGCTTGTATTACTGGGATTGGAAGCCACCGTGTGGTTCCATTCAAGCTGCGGTGATTCTGCACGCGGTGGCATACTCCAATAGTGCAATCACACCGTACATATACTTCGTGTTTAACGAGAACTATAAGAACGGTCTTAGAGGGCTATTACCATGGTACGAGAGGACGCAGACCGTTAACTACCCCAGGGGACATTTAAGTCATAGCACTAACTCGAGTCTACGATCAGCTGCGTTGACTACTCGTATTAGTTTTCGACAGAATAGCATTGAACATATCGATCCTACTACGTTGCGATCTGGTACATTGCCCGCGCTGCATTAGAAGCTGAGCAACAGTAAAAGGATGGTGGAATGAATACCCGGGTTAGTTTTCGACAGAATAGCATTGAACATATCGATCCTACTACGCTGCGATCTGGTACATTGCCGCTGCGTTAGAAGCTGAGCAACGGTAAAAGGATGGTAGAATGAATACCCGGGAACTCCATTCTTGGTTTGCTATCACAGCTCGCACACTGTTGTGCATGGAACAGCGTAACACCGACAGTGATAATGGTTTGCCCGGGTTCGTTTTGAGAAAAACATGCAATTATGGCAACAGTAAGCACACTCTTCAATTGAAACGAACGATGATGAAATGAATATCCATTTAGTTTGAAGCAGAGAAGTATTGAACTGAAATGATCTTGCTGCACCATCAACACAGCGCGCACTGGTTCATACGACACGAAGCGCACTGAGAGTATTCATTTTCATTCCATGAAGAATACTATGTAACACATAGATCTGCCGCCAGCACAGCTTGGTACTCGGTTCCACCAAGAACGAGCCGCGCATCGGTGATAATGACACATAACCATTTTATTTTTATGTACATAATGTAGAAAGTATTATACCAATACAGTTAGAAGCCGCGCAACTCATAGTCGCAAAACGACGATGGAACTGGAGACGGGGAATACTAAACTACTGATAGTGAAACTGATTTGGAATCAATACAGTACAAGCAAGGTCAAACAAAATACGACAACATCAAACACAACAAACAACTCATTAGCGCGGCGGTAGAAACCTGAATCAAGAACAGAAATCTTAGACGTGTATTCTATTAAGGTTACATGCTTGTTGTTCGCGCGTGTACTAATGCAGTAATTATTGTTGTCAATATTGCTGAAAGTATGCCGCAATTGTTAGATAATACCCCGTACCATTGCTTTATTAGCACGCGTAGAAACCTACTCCCAGACCGACTACTTGAAAGCTGCATGATAGAAGTGATTAATGGACTAAACAGCAGGGATTGAATTAGCTAGTACTTACAGTGTTATTACGATAGAATAGTCAATAGAAGAAGTCGTGCTGCCTCGGATATGATTTTAACAACATTAGGGGTGCTAATTAAAGAACAAACTTTAAAACCACTTTGATGCACAACAATAAGCCTAATAATAGTCAAACTAAAAAGCAAAACAATCAAAGTTAATTATCTTTTTTAAGAAAATACTACAAATGCAGAGAAAAGTTGATAGTTAATGATAGCTAACTACTGTGAGCTCGATCGATCATTCCTTTTCGGCTCCCAACAACAAGGTTCGGCCACAAAACATACCCATCAGCGTAGATATTTCTGGTGTAGTATGAGATACAAAAACACAACGAGTTTAACACTATTTAGTTGTTCGTTTGAATAAGAGGACGAACGACAATCTTGTGAAAAAGCATTTTATCGAAGAATTTAGTTTTGCGACGTCAGATAATATATAAAGCGTCATTGTTTATTGCCGTATTTTGCTTTTGTTTTCTCTTGTTTGTGTCATCCTGTGCTTTTGATGTTTTATCTCTGTCTGTTTTGGCCTTTTTCATTCGGCCATCACTGATTGACGTATTTCAGTAGTATTGTTTTGCAGCCATTCAGTCGTTTAAGTTCGTTTTTCGATCGTTCTTTCGTTCGTTATAATAATTCATAGTTCGTTCATAATTACTACGTTCGTTCTTTTTTTCGTTCGTATATTTTCAATTCTTTCGTGCCTTCGCATTGCGTTCGTTCTTTTTTTCGTTCGTTTTTCCCATTCTTTCGTGCCTTCGCTTTGCGTTCGTTCTTTTTTTCGTTCGTTTTTCCCATTCTTTCGTGCCTTCGCTTTGTGTTCGTTCTTTTTTTCGTTCGTTTTTCCCATTCTTTCGTCCCTTCGCTTTGTGTTCGTTCTTTTTTTCGTTCGTTTTTCCCATTCTTTCGTCCCTTCGCTTTGTGTTCGTTCTTTTATTCGTTCGTTTTTCACATTCTTTCGTCCCTTCGCTTTGTGTTCGTTCTTTTTTTCGTTCGTTTTTCCCATTCTTTCTTCTCTTCGTTCGTTCGCTTTGCGTTCCTTCGTTCGTGAGCGTGCGTGCGTATTTTCGTTCTTTCATTCGTTTTGCGTTCGTTCTTTTGTTCGTGCGTGCATTTTTTAATTAGCTCAGTCTCTCCAGGATGGTTATCATCTTCTCTCGCTGCCGTATAAATCTAATTTTCTTCCGGCCGTCTTTAAGCTCTTGAAGTTTCAAATTAGTTTAATGGCATAATGCTGTACTTATCATCGCGCAAACATCACCTGACGGCACGAGAATCGACAGCATCTGCAGAATCTTCTTTATTTTGTGATGTTTTTACTTTAATTAGCAAGCAAATCTGCTCAAATGTAGTCATAGTTGATCAATGGTGAAGTAATAGAGTCGGTGCTGGCTGCATGTAGCTCTACTAAGTTGATCAATGGTGAAGTAATAGAGTCGGTACTGGCTGCATGTAGCTCTACTAAGTTGATCAATGGTGAAGTAATAGAGTCGGTACTGGCTGCATGTAGCTCTACTAAGTTGATCAATGGTGAAGTAATAGAGTCGGTACTGGCTGCATGTAGCTCTACTAAGTTGATCAATGGTGAAGTAATAGAGTCGGTACTGGCTGCATGTAGCTCTACTAAGTTGATCAATGGTGAAGTAATAGAGTCGGTGCTGGCTGCATGTAGCTCTAGTAGCAATATTGTAGTAGCTTGAGAACCAACAAGACAATATTTTATCTAAACTGAGCCGAAATATTTCGAAGCAAATAATAAGATATTATTATTATTATTATTTTATTATTATTAACTCGGTTTGGTTATAAGCTTTTCAATTTCTTCGTCCAACCATTCTTGTTTCACTTTCTTGGTAGAAACCGGAGGTCCCATGACGAGCCGCACGCCTTGGATACGGACATAGGTGGGCATCTGAAATGCCCACCTCAAATTACTTTGAATAAGGAATATGTGGGTTTCATCTGTCATCGTATTTCTTTTCACAGTAGGTTACGTTTGCTAGCAGGAGAATAAGTAGTGTTATTGTGTAGTATTTATTATCCTATGTCAAATTATTTCTGAATTCAGCTATATTTAGCATGCTCTCGTCTATTTTCGTAATTACTAAGAGTTCCGATGAACCGGCAAATAAAATTGTTTGAGCCGTTTCGGGTCAGCGGTTGGGTGAGAATGATATTCGCCATGTACAAATTGACGGGCAGCCAAACGGTATACAATGTACTGCACGTACTGTAAACATCAGTACGGCATTGTGAGAAAGGTTGCTGAAAGACATTCGGTTGAACAAAGTTTATTCTTCTCAATTGGACGCAAGTAAGATGTGGTATGCTCTAAATTCTTCTCTTTGCGGTTGTAAGCCAAATGCATTTTGCATATCATCGCTGAACTCCAACTCCAAGACGAGCTTTCCCTTTTGCCGCCATTTTCGTGGTTCAGTACTTCGACACTACATCGCGACGAAAACGGTGTATGTTGCCACTGGTTTTTTTGGCCTCCTTGTTTGACTGCTATGGATGTTTATAATATGTATCTCCTAAGTGCTTGCAACATAATCACTTGGGTGAATCGGCGCCTGTGATTTTGTGAGATACGTAACAATATTTACTGAGCTGACTAATAGATTAATTAATGTTTATAATATGTATCTCCTAAGTGCTTGCAACAGAATCGCTTGGGTGATTCGCCTGTGATTTTGTGAGATACGTAACAATATTTACTGAGCTTTATGATACTAATAGATTAATTAATGTTTATAATATGTATCTCCTAAGTGCTTGCAACAGAATCGCTTGGGTGATTCGCCTGTGATTTTGTGAGATACGTAACAATATTTACTGAGCTGATACTAATAGATTAATTAATGTTTAACCCCTATATGTATCTCCTAAGTGCTTGCAACAGAATCGCTTGGGTGATTCGCCTGTGATTTTGTGAGATACGTAACAATATTTACTGAGCTGACTAATAGATTAATTAGTGTTTTATAATATGTATCTCCTAAGTGCTTGCAACAGAATCGCTTGGGTGATTTCGCCTGTGATTTTGTGAGATACGTAACAATATTTACTGAGCTGATACTAATAGATTAATTAATGTTTATAATATGTATCTCCTAAGTGCTTGCAACAGAATCGCTTGGGTGATTCGCCTGTGATTTTGTGAGATACGTAACAATATTTACTGAGCTGATACTAATTAATTAATTAATGTTTATATATGTATCTCCTAAGTGCTTGCAACAGAATCGCTTGGGTGATTCGCCTGTGATTTTGTGAGATACGTAACAATATTTACTGAGCTGATACTAATAGATTAATTAATGTTTATAATATGTATCTCCTAAGTGCTTGCAACAGAATCGCTTGGGTGATTCGCCTGTGATTTTGTGAGATACGTAACAATATTTACTGAGCTGATACTAATAGATTAATTAATGTTTATAATATGTATCTCCTAAGTGCTTGCAACAGAATCGCTTGGGTGATTCGCCTGTGATTTTGTGAGATACGTAACAATATTTACTGAGCTGACTAATAGATTAATTAATGTTTATAATATGTATCTCCTAAGTGCTTGCAACAGAATCGCTTAGGTGATTCGCCTGTGATTTTGTGAGATACGTAACAATATTTACTGAGCTGATACTAATAGATTAATTAATGTTTATAATATGTATCTCCTAAGTGCTTGCAACAGAATCGCTTGGGTGATTCGCCTGTGATTT
Organism: Actinostola sp. cb2023; assembly: GCA_033675265.1. Taxonomy (NCBI): domain Eukaryota; kingdom Metazoa; phylum Cnidaria; class Anthozoa; order Actiniaria; family Actinostolidae; genus Actinostola; species Actinostola sp. cb2023. The sequence goes on from JAUJYZ010001347.1 coordinate 399,415, forward strand.
TGTGAGATACGTAACAATATTTACTGAGCTGATACTAATAGATTAATTAATGTTTATAATATGTATCTCCTAAGTGCTTGCAACAGAATCGCTTGGGTGATTCGCCTGTGATTTTGTGAGATACGTAACAATATTTACTGAGCTGATACTAATAGATTAATTAATGTTTATAATATGTATCCCCTAAGTGCTTGCAACAGAATCGCTTGGGTGATTCGCCTGTGATTTTGTGAGATACGTAACAATATTTACTGAGCTGATACTAATAGATTAATTAATGTTTATAATATGTATCTCCTAAGTGCTTGCAACAGAATCGCTTGGGTGATTCGCCTGTGATTTTGTGAGATACGTAACAATATTTACTGAGCTGATACTAATAGATTAATTAACGTTTGTAATATGTATCTCCTAAGTGCTAGCTTGCAACAGAATCGCTTGGGTGACTTGCCTGCATGTGATTTTGTGAGATTTTGTAGCTATGCCAATGAGGCGAAAGAAATGTCATGCCAAGAGGGGTGGGGGGGTGGGGTGTATATTTTAAGCAAAACATTGGTAAGTCCCGTATATTAGCAATTACGGTATCGGTCATTTATTACAGTAGATTTATTCTCATGAGCCGTCACGCAACGCTCTCTAGCCATGTATATTGTTTTTTAAAACTGCTATCAATGGTATCGTATCCACAATCAATCCGGCAAATTGTAGCAAGATTCGTGGGTGTTTCGAAGAGCTTTTAGTTTCGTTTGAGTATTTAGGTAATATAATAACTTTATCCAAAATACCAGCATTATATACAGTAAATAATAAATGCAATTATTATTATTATTATTATGAAATACGGCAAGTAAAAGATAATAAAAATCCACATATACTAGGGATTTGAAATCGTGACATTCTCTGCATTATATATATGTTTTCCTTGCTCTATTTAAAAGCTCCTTCATATAAACTTCGTAGCCTGATAATTATCGGTGTCGAGTGTAGACGGGGCTGTCAGTATCGGTGCCTGTTCTTCTGGACGATAACTGGATTAAAACTTGGAGGTGTTCTCAGTAATCAGATTAGCTGAAGCGTGCCTAACAACCAAGAAATCATGTGGTGTCCCTTAAAAATGGTCTTGCGGCTCGTCATCCATTGCAAAGCGAGCAAAGCTTTGTTTACATTTTCCGCCATTTTAAAGTCAAATAGCTTCCCCGCGCTACCCCGCTTCGGCAAAATTGTTTCAAGATACGCCATTTTACGCCTTATTTTTACCTTTTTTGGCTACGACTGTCGCAGAGTTTTGAAACATGATTCAAAATCCCTACAACTTTTTTCGTGTTGTGTGCAACAGTCGTGAGCAAGTTGTAGGCTGATTTACACGAAACGATTCGTGTCGTAAATAAGCGCGAGCAAGTTGTGTGCGACAGTTGTAGGCAAAAGTTGTACCGTGTAAATCGGCGTAAAACACTTGAACTAATGTAAATAATTAAGAACTATTAAATTATAAATGAATCCATATCTGTCTGTAAATAATAAATAAATAATAAATGAATAAATAAATGAATGAATGAATGAATGAATGAATAAATAAATGAATGAATAAATGAATGAATGAATGAACAAATACATACGAACAAGTAAATAATAATGATTGCATAAAAATTAATAAAAGAAAAAATTGAACAAATGATTATATTTAGTGTCAAAATTAAGAAAAATGCACTCTCGACCACTTGTAGTTAATATCAGCATCTCCGCTGAAGAGAAACATGCCAGCCATCTCGCCGCCATTGTCATAGTCTGGTGCATTTAAAACTTGTTCTTCCCTATTAAAACATAAGCAGGAGTGACATTGCGTGGAGTATCCTCATTAAACATTATTATTATCAGTTTTGTTGTTTTCACAATTCGAAATGTCACGTGATATTTGCTTAAAACTCCGATTTGTAGACTAAAAATCAAAACGTTTCAACTGCGTTTTGAAATTGCTTTTCGCGTCGGCGATCTACAAAATCACAAGTAATTGACTCTATAGGCGGAAGACTCCTGTAGACTGCATTGATAAACATCTGATAAAGAGTACAGTAACTATTTTAAACTGAACAATAAATTAGTTCCGCTGTTGTCGACTCCCTATAGATAAGCACGTAGACCTTGCAAAGGATCATTGTCGCGCGGTGCCATCCGGCGTCGATCGTCTTTGTCAGCAAGACCTTGCAATAGTTTTGCAATAATCAAAATGGAATCAATGTTAAAACTTGAACAAGCCACCTTTCCATCCACAGAGTTATCGTTGCTTTTCCGGCATTACTTTACATGTAAAATGGCCACAACAAACTGATCCATAATTCTACAAATCGTCAGTGGTATAGTATAGGTTTTATTATTATTTTATTATTTATTAATTAATATCATTATAGACAGGGTTAGATAGGTGTCCCCAATTAGTTTATTGTGTAGACTAGGTATTATTGACACATTAATAAAGTTCTTCTTCTTCTTCTATTAATATTATTAATACTATTAATTATTATTATTATTAATTATTATTAATTATAATTAATATTATTATGTATGTACACACGTTCTCTGCGTTCTGGAACCTAAGATCTGCTGTTTGTACCCAAGTTCAACCTGAAACGGACCTATGGCGACAGAGCTTTTTCGAACTTTGCCCCGAGACTCTGGAATGAGCTCCCATATGATCTTAGACATCGGTTCATCTCTTGGAACATTCAAAATTAAACTAAAGACTCATTTATTTAAGTTGGCTTTTGAATGTAATTAAATTGAATTAATATTTGTTTTTATGCTTCTGTTTTTAATGTATATAATATTTAGGGTTTCTTTAATTAGGCTTGTTAAGTGCTATGAACAATTAATGCTAATAGCGCTATATAAATAAATTATTCTTATTATTATTCTTATTATAGGTGCGCGCGCCCACTGTGATTTTGATATAATTGACTCATAGCGTCATAATTTAATATTGCTCTCATTCTACTAGTTCAGATTTGATGGAGTTTTTGATACTTCAAGTGTATAAAGCGAATCATTTTACTGTCCAGTCTTTCACCAAGGCAAATAACTTTACTATACTTTTCGTCTTCCCACTTGGGTAGCATTGATACTAGTCTAGGCTCCCATACGAATACATCATTACTATGCATTGGTGCTATTTGTAAACTTCTCATTAGTATACCCAAATATGCATCTTCAACACTAAACATCTTAATCTTAAAAGTCTGCTTGATCAATTTCCCAAGAAGGTTTCCCGAGAACACGTAGAAAGGACCAATACAGTAGTCAGGGAAGAAGTGTTCGTAAAACTCAGCATGGCTGACGTACCACTGGTTTCCAGGGGAACGCATGATCCTACCATGATGTAAAACCCATCCTGTGTACAGCTTATCAGGCAAGTTCTTCTCATGCAACCACGTGATCAAGTGCGGTAAATCTACGTAAATATCATCATCCACTTTCATTAAATATTTGGGTTTTATTTTTTGCGCCCATTTAAAGCCTCCCCAAATCTTGTGGATCATATTTCTATATGATTCTTGTGTTCGTATCTGTAGTATATCTCCATGGATGAAGGCCTCGGTAACCACATCTGTGTTCTCTTTCTCGTTGTCTGAAATTGCTACCAAAAACACGCAAAATACTTGAAGATTGTTATCAATTTCGTTTTTAGTGTTGGAAGATTTTGCTGGCGTTCTGGAGTTGCTTGTTCCTGCCCATGTTTCTCGTAATACCTTCCTTCTGCTCGCTGTCTTAGGAATTGAATTGATCAGAATGAGGATGAACACAGGTCCTTGAATGACTGGTGTAGCAACGCTATCGTTCCGTATGAACGCCCGAGTTTGAGATGCCAAGATTTTCCGTAATATTTTGGGGTGATAATTCCATGTGTAATACAGACCAACATAAAGTCAGCACCATAAAACCAAGGATCGTGAATCCAACACGATAAACAGCATTTGTGGCTTGAACTTGAAAGTATTTCTGGTCTCTTCTTGTTTACATCGACTGACTCCATTACTCCGAGAACTCCACATGAAATTCAACCTGTTTTCGCCAAGATTTCTTTCCCTTCGAGGAAATCTACAAAGTGTTAACGTAAATGATTATAACTTAGTGTTAATGGCCGTCACGTTGGTTCGTTCACTTATGAATATTCACAAGGCAGTCAGTTGAGACGGGTGACTCATTACTTTTGAATAGTTTTACATACTGATATAAACTCTATGTAAAAATAGTTTGCTAATCTAGTTTTTAATAGTTGTGCTGGTTGTAAAAACTAAGAAAAGCACCAAGACTAATATCCTTCCTGAAAACTACTAAGTAAATTAGCTCAGTAAAAATCATGCATACAAAAACCTGGCGCTCACGAAACCACAGGTAACCCAACCAGTAGTGATTTTGTATGGTCGTTGGGGAGAGGTTTAGCCTGATTTTCAGACGGTCCGAGATAGTGAGAGCGGAGGACTACGGACCGTCTGAAAATCAGGTTAGGAGAGGTTTCAATAATAGCAGAAACTCATGATTAATAGTAATACTGAACAATACTAAATGTACCGGGTGGTGGCCGGGTAAAAAAGATAATCCTGTTCGTTTATACAGAGGTGTGGTAACTGTTAAAAGGGTGATATGCCGGAGTGCAGCCCGGTGTGTATTCTGAAATGGTTTTGTGCTGCGCGCAATAGATATTACTAGTATACCCAATGGGAAGGGATGCTGCCTTTTTGGTGAGAACAGTAGGAGCTGATTTGTCTGAGAAGATTCAGCATATGGATGTAGTCGTCCCTATGAAGGGTTTGTAGTCAGCGTGAACTCGGCATCGCGCGTCGAGCCGTCGACTAATAATACTTTATTGGATATACTAAGCACTTGAAAAGGTGGATGGTACCCCCTCCCCCAGTTCCCTTACTAAAGAGAAGTAAAGGAGAAGAGGGGAGGGGGTACCTAAAACGGCTAAAAAACGCCGAAAATCGCACACACAAAATCAAGACAAGGCGGTAAGTACAATTGTTATGTAACATTTCAAGCTTTATGACAATATTTTGCTCAATAATTTTTCGGTATGAATACATTCTCTCAGTCACAAGCACACAGCCTGAGTTACCCATAACCTGTGACACGCAACGCTTCCCATAATGCTTTGAGGTACCAGTAATAGGTCCCAGTGTATCATGGGTATTATAGACATTTTCCAAGATGGCGACCTTGCAAGATATTCGACGGTGTTTTATCAAATACTTGCCATACTGTGGCGGTATTAGCTATTCTGTATTAGCTCTCAATACCATGGGAATCAATCTACCCTTTATAGGTGAAGCTGGTCGCCTTGTTGTATTCAATAGCACGCTGTGTTTTTCTCACATTGGCTTTGGTGTCTACATTTATAATCGTCCCATCCTGGACGTCCTCAAACCTTCAACGACAAAGCGAGTTATTTGGAGTCTTTTTGGCAGTTGGATGATGAATTTAGGCTCTGTATTATTCTGGGCTATTGGGAAAGAGCTAGGACCTAAGAACCAAGCTGCTAGAGCAATCATTGGCCTGTCTGCTGGTGGAGTGTTCTTGTATGTCGCTACTGACTACACGAATGCCTTGGATAAGTTAAGAAGTCAAGATTTCCCAGTTGATGAAGACAGAGATTCGGGAAATGAAGATGGAGACGAGTAGAAGACTGGACATTATCTACAGATCATGTATTGCAATGGCCATTGCATATAAATACTGCTAGAAAACACACACAACTGATATGCAATATTATTTGCAGAGACATAGTTCTATGTGTAGCAGTGTGTCTCAACAAAGCTTGACTTTTTTCTCTGCTTTGATTGTATCCCACAGTATTCTGTCATTAGCTCACTGTGTTTCCTGAACCAAAAGTTGGCATTGCCAGTTGTTTTTATCTGAGGAAACAACCAGAGGGTTTTATTGTGTGCCTATCATGTCTACTCCAACCCAACCCAAGTCAATCTAGTTTGTAGACACAGCAGCTTGGAAACCAACAGCCAAATGTGACTAAAATGCAAATATAGTTAGAAACTAACAGAAATTTGTTGTTGATGATGCAATATTTAATAAGTCTGCTTCAAAGCATACAACAGGAACAACAAACTTCTATTTCTGATTGGTTAATGAACGTCATGTGAATTGAGTTAGTGCACAGTAAGATGTTAGTATTTCTTGCGCACCTAAGCTGATATGGGATTCCTGTGTTGTATCAGTTTCCTCTAAAAGAGGAAAATCAATGGAAACGCAAGAAATGGACAAAGAAATGGTGGTTACCTGTTGCTAAGGGTAACTTTATTTTACGAAGCAATTAAACATATTAGAGTAAAGGGGTACGTACAAGAACAGTGTAAGTGACCTGTCATCAAAATCCAGATTCTCCTTTGAAATTCAAAGAATCTCAAGGAGAATTTAGATTTTGATCAGAGATCACTTACGTTGTTCTTTTCAATTACCGTGTAAAGAATGTTCTTTTAATAGAAATGTGAGCTACTATCTCCTTAGCCTGCGTAGCGGCGCATGGGAAACCTCTCCCCGATCTCCTCTCCTCCTCCTCCCCTTCCCCCTCCCTCCTTCCCTTTTCCCGTGCGCCGCTATGCAGGCTACTATCTCCTGTGAGACACCGATGATCTCTTCCCTTCCACTGGTCAGTAATAGTTTTCATTATCTCAGGCTGTACATTGAATTATGTTGGTACAGTTTAATACGCACGGGATTTGTAGAACTTTAAAATATATGATGACTATAAAACCTTAAAATATATACAGTTATAATTTGATAAAGTTATATAATCATGTAAAATATTGGTATTATAGTTTGCCTCTAGAATTTTTCATAATAAATGATAAATTATCTGCTTTGCTCGGTAGTACATGTAGCTAGTTTATGATTAAACGTCTTTATTGTCTTCTTTTGTTGGTATTCTAAATTGAAGCTACATGGAGTATGTTCTAGTCTCCCTCGCAGCCGTGCTAAGTGTCGTCACGCAACGCTCTCTCCCCTCAGACACGGCTGCTTACCCAAGCAAAACATTCCGTTCCACAGAATTAGCCAATCAGAGCTCTTTGCCCGAAAACAGGCCAAGGTTCGCGCCATACCGAACATACCAAAGACCAGTGACAAACAAGATGACGTCCATTGACGAAGCGTTTTGCCTTGCAGTGAAATAATTTCATATGAACGAGTATCAAAGAGTTTAACTGGGCAATACACTAAACCAATACACTACACACGGCTGCCAGGAAGACTAGTAAATCGCGTATATGTGAATTCATTTCCTAACTTTGCAACGTTCTTAGGTAAATAAACAACGAAACATGAGCCTGGGAGTGTATTTTGTTGACAATTGAATATCGAATAACTTGATATGATTGGCTAAACACCGACAATTGGAAACGGAATGTTTAGCTTGGGTAAGCAGCCGTGTCTGAGGGGAGAGAGCGTTGCGTGACGACACTTAGCACGGCTGCGAGGGAGACTAAGTATGTTCAGGTCCTCTCACAAAGCTGTCATGGAAACAGGTGGGTCAAAATACGCAAAAACTCATTTGGGCTTATTTCGAAATAAAACTCATATATTTCCGACAGCTATTATTGAGCTCTACATAAAAAGGCGATTAGAAGTTTAAATTTCCTGTTCTTTCGTGGAGAAAACTCGAGTTAAAAAGTGTCCGAACTCTTGTCGAAAATGAAAAATTGCGGGATTCCTATGGTAATCTGGTTCAATAATACACAGGGATCCCGCAATTTTCCATCGTACACTTTTTAACTCAACTTTTCTCCACGACAGAACATGAAATTTAAACTTCTAATTGCATATTCTTGTAGAGCTCAATACAACCTTTCAGAATATATAAGTTTTGTTTCGAAAGAAGCAATTTGATTTTCGGCGATTTTAATTTATGAGTACCACAGGAAGCCCGTATACCACAGGGATCCCAAACGGAGGTTTTATCTTATTTTTAAATGTTTTCAAAACTGTTTCTTAGCACGTTAACAACTTTATATCAAGCTATAAATCGCTGCCTAAAATATTTTTTATATTTTGCGGAGAAAAACACCTTTAAAAAAACAATGATGATTTTTTGTCTATTCTTGGTCACCCTGTGTATTCTAGGTTTAACCAGGCCTTCTTCACCAAGGACAGCATGGCGACATGTGTCCAGCGATGTTTCTCGACTAAACACGATAAAATGAGCCTCAAACACCAAGGAAATAGCAAGATAAAGGTAATTTATTATCAATGAATGCATTTATCGTGTTTTTATCGATGTTTTCTGTACAAAGACGCTCTAGTTGGCACATTTCACTGTCACGTTGTAGTCATTTCATGTTGGTATTTGAGCACAAAGTGATTTTACGTTCACTAAAACTCATTCTAATATGTTATAACAGTTTATTTACGTTTGAGAATCTTTATAATGAAACATGAAAGTGTCAACTTGACTACAATTTGTAGATTGATTGACATGCAATATGCATTGTACTTTACATAATGAATTAATTACAAAGCTACATGTAAATGTGTATATAAACCATGTATGCATAATTAAGGTTGACAAAAGGTTTTATATGTCAGTGAACTTCTTTGGTTATGTCATGTCTGTGCTGTCTTGATTGCTGAGTTGATGTATTCTTCATTTCTGTTTCTTTTCAGATTTCATCCACATTAATTAAGACCAAAGTCATCATTGTACATGGGAACAGTTCAAGATTAACACAACATTATAGTCCAGCCTGAATTGTGAGTTATTGATAGTTGTGTTAATGAATGTTCAGAAGGAAACCAATGGTGTGAGTGCAGAATATAATGCAACTGATGACAGTGCCATTATTCAGAGTTCTGACCTAATTGACCACAGTTTTGTGATATTCTGCAATCACCTCAAAACACCTTTGTTCAGCCAGTTGTCTAACCAGATCCACAAAATACAAAATATGATATAAAACTGTCCACAAAAGATCCTACATTTAGCATTTTAAGCACGAAATATCCAATGCCCCACTTCAAAGTGTTTTATAATCCAAGCTGTCTATAGATTGGTGTCACTAGTGACCATGTCGATAAGGGGTTTCAAATGGTCAAGGCGAGAGTTTGCTAGACTCTGATACAAGGCATATTTTGGTCAGCCCAAGACGATTTCACCGATTTCCTTTGTTTTCAAAATTCAAGACTTTGATATGGCTTTTTGTGAAAAAAAACGAGACTTCAAGACCCACAAAATTTTGTGAGGCTGACATTTTGCTGGGAAAATTCGACACCCCTTTGATACATACATGTGCCATATTGAAGTACTTTGTGGACATGGATTACAACGTATAGTCAACACTTTTATATATACATGTAAAGGTTGTGTCAAGTGAAAAGCGACTTTAATGTGGTATTTTTGTATTTTGAGAGTGACAGGAATGTATTGTCCCTCTGTATGTCTGGACATCGTAATACTTTGTATTTCTTGGGATTATTTGTACAATGTATCTATCCTAAAAAGGTTCCTTTTGGCTTGACACAGCCTACACGTATACAAGTATTACACACAAGTATAATGGTACACAATGTATGGTTTTGTGTCATTACTGTATATCAGCCTTTTATTGCATTCAGAATGTTTACAGTACTTTCTCTTGTATCTGACACATAGCAAATACAGAACTGTACCAATACTAAGCTTGTGCGAAATGCAATAAAGACTAGATTTAAATAAAGAGAAACACATTGGATGAGGTACAGACATAAAATCCATGGAACAAAATAAATACTTGGCTATTCATAGTTTGAATCTTTACAAAGAAAAACCAATTCAATGATACATGTGTCTATGTACCACTGAGTCACTTTGGGTACAAAATGGAAAGAATTCCCATTCTTTTTTAATTTCATTTGTCTGTTTTATTTCCATGGATTTTGTATCTGCACTTCACTCCAATTGTGTTGATTAAGCAACAGAGCACAAAGACTTCAAAACTTGCCATGTATTACCTTGATTATCAGCTGATCCTTTAATCAGGTTAATATGTTGCATGTATTAATGCTTTGTGCTCATTGTTAGAGTAGCATTACCCAGTCACCATGAATATCAAACTCATATCGTAAGATTAATTACATCACTTTTTCAAAGTTATCCATTGGATTTAAGCAATATGATGTTATACGGTTTTACATTCTCAACAGTGTTTTCTCACGATTGATTTACCTCTAAAATTGAAACATTTTTAACAACAGTTTTTATTACTGATACCTTCATTCCCTAAACACTCTAAAATACATATCGTGCAGAAATATTTTCCTAAATTTCTACTGAACATCCTAGTTTTCATGAGGTCTGTTATTCAATTGAAGTTGATTCAGTTCGTGATAAATGGCATGAATTTCCACCAGAAAACGACATGCAGATAATGTTGTCTTGTCCCCTTGAATCTCTTGTAATCACTGCAGGCACATCTTTATTTTACAAATGTTGGAGAAGCACCGAGTTATTCTCAATGATTCTGTCAATAAATAGAGTTTGATAACTTGGAGACTGGGTTATGCTACATAATTAAACTTCTTAAGCGCATTCACACTTGATTGATATTATAATTAAAATGTTTAACTTGCAACTGATTGAAGTGCATACTGTACTGTGCATAGGTTTTGTATTGGCTGAAAGTGTTAAACGATTGTTTCTTTCATATGACTCAAGTGAATTGGCAAGTACTCTCTCCCATTTAGGTGGGAGATTTGTTACATTACAGATTGCACTTCAACAATAATTCTTGTAATGTCCCACTTGTGTTGTGGTGACTAAGACTCTGATTCATTAATTATTATTGTTTGACCACCAATTGATTATAGTTACAGTCTTGTGTGAATGCGCTTTAAGTCATGGTTTTCTATTGGCCATTTCAAATATTAATAATGCACCAATCAATGTAAGCCCTGGGGAAGGGGAGACAGGGGGAGACAAGAATCCCAAGACTCTTTACACATTTATAGGATGAATATCAAAGACCCCCACATAATTTGTCAAATTCCAACACCATCGGGGAGGCCTCGTCTGTCAAACCCCCCCCCCCCCCCCCCCCATCCAACCCCCCCAAGGCTTGACATTGATAGGTGCATAAATAGTCAGTGGGAAAGTATCAGTCTGAGATTGCAATGAATCATGGGAGATATTGGAGCAACTGTAAATAAACTTGAATCATATTGTTGCTATGGTTACAAGTTCTCCCATATTCTTTGTTGATACAGACTGATAATTTTCCATTGACCATATAAGGCATTCAGAATCGGTCAATAGAAACCTTGATGTGAAGTTTAATTATTGTCTTTGTAGTAGTGCAAGCACAATACCATGAAACAGTACTTAGTAAATAGTAGAGTGCAATTTAGAAAAGTGTGAAATAGTACTAATTTTAAATAGTACTAAATAGTGCTATTTCTATTGTTTTCTATTGTTTCATTAGTGCTATTTAGTACTAATTAGTTATTTAGTTTTCAAGCTTTTCTAATTTGCACTCTACTAAATAGAACAACTGTTTAGTGTTGTTTACTCTGTACTTAGTTTCTTGTTCTAGAGGGTGCAGTATTACATCAGTTAAAATAATATGTAATATATGCAGTATCTTAGTTTGTATTGATGTAAATACTTCATTTAATATCACAATAAAAATCTTTTACAAACAAATGCAGCTTAATGATATGCCATCTCTATAGGGTACACACCCTTTTTAGTTAGTACACTTTGTTCTATCAACTTCTGCCTTCCATCACCCACCCCTAGGCCCTATCACCTCTACCACTGGGGCCCTCTACCTCTAGGCCCCTCTGCCTCTAGGCTCAACCATCTCCAATCTCCACTTCAAAGCCCCACCACCTCCACATGACCCTTCCAGCACCTAGTATCAGTGGCTTCCCCGATTTACGACCATTTAGCCTACATAGCGGCTCTGACTGCCCAGACCAGAGCCATCCTTTAAGACCATGATTAGCAAATCAAAGGCTTCCCTGGGGATGAATGTAATCTACAAGAATGCCAAATCCCTTTCCCACTATAGACCCCACAGTAGTATACTGTGACATTCATATTAGCTGCTAGGGTGGGGCGAGTGTAAATATGAGTGTTAGAGATAACCATAATATACTACCCAGTGAAAAAGGATGAGGATGATGATTCTTCAAGACTTGTGATCAAAGAAAACTAAGCTGTTGCTGCTGCTGCTCTAACTAATGCCTCCCCCTTACAAATTACAGTGAATACATTCCATTACTAATGAAATCAAAATACAATAATTGACGACTTGGAAGAACAAAAAGAGAAACACTATGAATTACTGTATGCAGGTTGACACTGATTCATAAAGAATCTCAAACAGTCATGTGATGGTTACTATGGTTACTACTATAAATAATGGTTCCTTATTAGATATGCAAATCTAATTTATTCAATGCTGATTAAATATTTGTTATTAATTCATGAAGAATTCCCAGAGAAATACCTAATTTGATATGCAGTTTTATCTACTTATTTCATGCATGTACAATAAATTATTCACTGATTGCTTTTCCTTGTTATAGCTAAACTGTGTCACGTGCGACCAGTAATTCGAACATTTGAAATCAACATTTCAAATAACAGTATGAACATTTCAAAGTCCAACAGAATCTCCTAAAGACCACTAAATATTTTCTCAAAAATGTTCTTAAAATTAAATTGGATGAAAATTTGTGCCAGCTAAGTCTACATACTCTGCAATCACAACAGCCTGAGTAAATATATATATTCATGGAGAAGATTTGATTTTTATGTCAGAATGTTCGAGACGCGAGTCTAGTTCATTTGAATGTTCTGATTTACTGGTGATGTGTGGCGTAGTTTAGCTACATGTATAGCAATGTTCATGTACTTAGTTCATCTTGTAAAAGTGACTACTGCAATATTTATCACATCAAAAACTGATGAAATACTGACAACATTGACCTGGTTAAGACAAAGTTTAAATGAAAACTGCTCGTTTCACGATGCACAACAATCCAAAACAACTAGTTCTTAAATTCTGGTAAAGTATTGTACATGTAGAGTTACCGTGTACTAAATGTACTCTTGCCACCAATTTTAGTATTTTCATGCTACACCTACAGACGTTGGCTAAACTATGTTGATAGAATGAACTACAGTTTGCCAGTTTTCAAAAAATTGAATATTGAATGAACAATGATATAAATGAATCCCGACAGGAAACCCTATGAACACTTTATCATATGATCCATATTTTCTGACTCACACGCTCTTAATAAAACCATTGGAAAAAGTCACGTGATGGGGTCCAAACGTGATGGCATAAGTTGGTCTGGAAAAAGCTGTATTTCCCGACTTGCGTGCTCCATTGAAAAAAAGAGGGTCAGGCGGGCCATATGATAAAATGCTTATTGACTGAGTTAGGTCAGGCCGGACGGGAAAATATTTGGCTCTTGGTCATTCAGCATGGATCTTGCAAATGACCTCAAGCCAAATATTTTCCCGTCTGGCCCTCCCACTTTTAAATAAGCACATTATATTCTACAATTGGAAGCACAAGATACTGATTCTAATAATGTTATCTATTTGAATTTAGAATTGTAACTGAATTGTTCACAAGTTCTCTTCACCAGTGATGATATTTGCTGCCAATCAAATAAAAATACCAAAATAGTACAGTAGTTTAACCCTTTGACACCCAGAGATTTTTGAGTTTTTTAGCGATTTTCTGGACCTAATCACGCCATAGGAAATTTCGATTCCATATAAGGGGTTTCCATGGAAATCTTGACAGTTCTGAAAGCCCACGGGCTCAGGTTCTGACGTAATCTTTCTCTTTTGGTGAATCTCCTCGAGGAACGGCATCTCGTAGCTACTAGGAGCGGTCAATTTTGCATTTTTAGAGTGTTTATAGCCATTATTCACCACAGAAGCCCCCAGGACAGCATCATTAAGCTTGACTGGTGTGGTAGAGACCGTTCTCCTGGAAGAACTCAGGAGTTTAGATACGAATTCACGAACAGATTTCGACTTTGCCGTTTGGAAATTCAAAATGGCGGACTCAATTGTGAAATCGTCTCTCTGGTCTTTCTGTGGTGGATTCCAAGACCTACAAAGGCATTTTTGGCGACTTTGGACTTGTAAAGAATGCAACCGGTGCAATATTTTGCCTGTAGGACCGAGTGGCTCGACACTCTATATATTCTTAAAAGAGGGATTTTCGGGGGAGATCTATGCCGAAATTCCCGGATGTTTCCCGGCATCCTTTTCGGGCGTGCAGAAGGAAAACACGTGTTAGCGAAAGTGGGCCTAAGGAAATGGCTATTGTTCGGCGAGTTAAGGAAAAGAGAGGGCAAAATTCACGACTATATCAAGAAGAGAGATGGAAGTTTGCTGAGAAAGTGGCGTTTTGTTTCGCAAGGATGTATTTTGGAAGAAAATCCAAGTCAAATGTCGTTCATTTTCGAGGTGTAAAATTGCGTCAAAAACACGCATTTTTGATTTTTATGGCAAACAAATTGAACTAATGCCCAGAAATCGGACCTGTAAGTCAGTTTACTTGAGGTTAAAATATGAAGAGTTATCTAGTTGTCACTAATAACTGGCCATGAGATCGATGTTACGAAAATTCAGAAAGTTAGAATTTTTCAAAGCAGTATCGATTTTTACGGGCGGTTTCGGGCGCCGTGGGAGTCAAAGGGTTAATCCAATCTCAGAACTCAAGCCAAGTTGATCATAATTGCAATATATTATAATATTTATTTATCTTCATTCAAGAACCTCTGTGAATGCTGCTCAAGTGCCTGACTATGAAATATTATTCGTGTAAACAACAGTTTTTGCTTGCAAATCACTGAAATGCCACGTGTTAGTCACAGTCCCTCGATTTCAATTTGTCTTCAATTTTACAGTAGAAGAATTTCACATTATCTCTAGACACTGTATGAAATCGTTTAAGCTGCTGAGAATATAATTAAGCTTATAGTTATAGTTAATATAAAGCTTTTTTGCTGATTTTTCTGTCATTCAGTATGAATTATCATCAAGATCTCGTTTAAAAAAATATGAATCAGTTCAAGAATGTATTCAGCTGATCACAAGCCTTAAATGCATTACCCGGCATCACAATTCCAAAGTACAGCATAGCATGATTGACCCTGTACCCATATTTACACTAACCTTCACTCTGTTGGCTGATATGAATGACACCAAGATAGAGGCTAAATCACATGGACCAGAGGCAGATCGACTAGGGTTTAATAGGGTTAGACTACTGCTTATGTAAAGTCCTTGTGTTCTATGTGATGTAACCTCTACCAAGATACATCCATGAAGTCTGCACAGACGACCTCTAACACGTGTTTCATTCCAACACCAGGGAAGCCTTCGATTCACAGGTTATGAACTCAATTCTGACTCCAATGAGAAACAGCACTCACCCAAAATGCCTGCCTACTGGCCCACGAGGTAGCATAACCTATAGTAACTGGCCGAACCAGAGATGTTGTGACCGACAAACACCAACAACACCAAACAACATGGACGCCGCCATATTGAATTCATACACCAATATTCATAAGTCCCGTATGTTCAAAACGTGAGGGACTGGAAACTCTTTGCAAAGTTTTTTTTCAAATATGAATTCAAATGATTTTCTTGACTCTTCGGTGCATCTTTCAAAGTATCGCAGTGTCTTTCTCTCCAATCAGTTGCTATGAAAAAAAATGTGTTTCGTTTTCTTTTTTGCGAAGCTTTGGGTTCCCTGTGGTATTGTGCAACACTGTGCCACAGGAAGCCCAAATCTTTACAAAAATTCGCAAAAACAATTGGATAATTTTAAAATAATATTATAAGAGGAAAATACATAGAACGTACAAAGGAAGTACCGAGGACTACAGAACAGTTTTAGTTGCTGTGGTTTTGTTGATTTTCTTTTGCATCTGAAAATTCAGGCGGACCACAGGGAGCCCAATACAATCAGAGTTTGAGAGCTTTTTTTCACTTTTCACATACAGCCCTGAAGTGCGTCAGTTATATGATCACAACATGGAAGAAACAAACAATATAAATATAAAGTTACTAACTTTTATTGCATATATGAATGTTTTATGTTACTTTTAACTATTAACTTCTTTTAAAAACACACTGTTCTATTTAATAAATGTGTTTTAAATTTTAAGCTCTAAATGGCTTATTTCTTATTAAACTTATATATTGTCAGTGGATATTCATGATCAATTTACAGCTAAGCAAAAAATTAAGCAAAACAAAGCCATTTCAGTGTAAAAACTATTTCAGTGTAAATTGCTCTATTTCAATGCAAAAGCCATCTCAATGCAAAAGCCATCTCAATGCAAAAGCCATCTCAATGCAAAAGCCATCTCAATGCAAAAGCCATCTCAATCACTCAAAAGCCATCTCAATCACGCAAAAGCCATCTCAATCACGCAAAAGCCATCTCAATGACTACAGTGCTGTGCAAGAAAGGGTTGCACATTTTAGAACAACTATATTGGCACTAAATAAACTGAAACATGCTTGAATACGTTTTATGAAAAAAAAAAAATTTAAACGAAACTTGTGTAAAGTGCTGCAACACTCAAATGGCTTCTCATTAACCAATCAGAAAGTGCAAATACATGGTGTCAACTGTCACAGCACTGTGCTTTAGGTCACGCATTTGCATAATTGATAAAAATGTCCTTATTTAATAATGATAATAACAATAACTGGTTTATTTGAGCCTTTTGCAGATTTATTTCCACAGTAACCTTGTGCTTTCACCATCTTATTTGCTATATTGTTCTGATATTATACAATGTGAACAATCTTTCCAATATATAAGATCAGTGCTTAAAATACATACGGTACATCTTATCATAGACTGAAACTATATAAACCAACCTTTATATCTAGAGCTTGACGATGGGGATTATCCCTCCCCCATGAGAACTATATATGATTCTGTTAGGGGTGGGGTGGTTGTACACAGTCTATGGTACCTTACAGCTCACAAGCCTCAATTTCCATGGTGTGGATTCTTGAATGAAAACAAAGGTTTTGTTTTAGAACGAGGCTGGATTTGTGGAAGTTGAGAATGCGATAATATGTATCAGCGGCTAACTGAAATAACCTTAGCCTAGCCTCACTTCCATGCAAAACCCTTGGTTCCTTTCAAGATTGCAACCCAATAGAAACTAGCAGTACCGAGCAATCTGGCCACCAAATTACTTCACATCTTGAACGGCCCACGCCAGAAATCGGGCTCCCTGTGGTGCTGACATGTATGCCGCACAATTTTATTGCAAAAAACTACAAACACTTGAGCACCACAGGAATCCCTATATCTGCTATGCTCCAGTGTGAACATCTGCGGACAGACGAGTCAGTGCGGTCGAGTGGAAAGAAATCCAGGATTCCTTTTAACTAATACACTAATAATAATAAGTACAACTAGAGTAACTATTTGATAAAAAGAAGAATTCACTTTAACTTCCATGAACGCCTCTTTGTGAAGAAGGACTTGCCATGTTGCTGCCTGGATCTTCCTGGGTTCGCAAAGCCTCACGGGCCAGGAAATTCTCTCGTTTGATTTGATTGGACACTCTCTTTGGGAAGTCGGGAATGAGCCACGCAAGAAGACTGGTGAATGCAAATACGATATGCTGTGGAGAAATTATATTGTTTAACTTTTCATTTGTTACCATCATTAATTCCAATGTAATCGTTCATTACTACCATCACCATCATAACCATCATCATCATAATCATCACCATCATAATCATCACCATTCATAATCATCACCATCATAATCATCACCATCATAATCATCACCATTCATAATCATCACCATCGTAACCATCACCATCATCGCCATCATAATCATCACCATCATAATCATCACCATTCATAATCATCACCATCATAATCATCACCATCATCGCCATCATAATCATCACCATCATAATCATCACCATCATAATCATCACCATCATCACCATCACCATCATAACCACTATAACCATCAACAATAATTCATCATCATCGTTGTCTATCATCACCAAATAGATCATCACTACAAATTACCACATTCCTTATCATCAGCATCAACAAGACTGTCTTCATCTCTAAAATTATCAATCATCATCATGATCATGATCATTATCATCACCTCTACCATCATCATCATCATCTGTCATCTAAATAACACTATTGATGTACATACCAGGAAAGCAATGACAAACAAGAGCTTTGCTGCAACAATATGCCAGTGAGCCTTTGCCAATGTGTAAGCATTAGGGTTGGGAATAGGGTGAGGTAGCGAGTCAAAACTCAAGTACGGTGATTCGTAATATCCACGGAATCTGAAAAACAATCACAAACAAATTAAAATAAAAGAATAAAATGAGTACCAGGTGGGACCATTAGGAACCTCTTAGTTCCTGTTGGCAAGGAAGAGAAGAGAGAGAAGAAAAGTAGAAGAGAGTGAATATGGAAGAGGTAGAAAAGAGAAAATAAAGTGAACGTGAGAAAAGGAGGAAGAGTAGAAAAGAGAGGGGAAAAAGGGAAAGAAGGAGAAGTATGGTAGGGTAGGAAGCGAAAATGAGAGAAGAGGAAATAGGAGAAATGGACAGGATGAAAACAAGGAAGAAAACAAAAACGATGAAGGACGAGGAAAAGGAAAAACACAACACAATCGGCAAGGAATATCAACAAGAGGACAAGAAGACATGCTTTGTTTCATCAAGCAATAGCTAGCACAACGCTAAAAGCCTGAACAGCAAACTCTGCCAGTAGGCCCTAAGCCCATGCGGGGTCCCCCGAGGATCGGAATCAGCATTCATCGGAATCAGCATTCATTGGAATCAGCATTCATTGGAATCAGCATTCATTGGAATCAGCATTCATTGGAGATACCGCGCTGGACCAGCTTGACTTGGTTTTAACTACATTCAGCCACATTAGAGTCGTTTTCGTATGAGTGGGAAACCTACGGCACGGCGTTACGGTACGGAATCGAAAGACATTGTATTCAATCAATCACAGCGCGTGAAATCATTACTCAACCAATCAGAATGCCTGGATACCACACGATGATGGCACGGTACGGTCACGGCACGAACCATACCGTACCTACTTCCCACTCATACGAAAACGACTCTATTATTACCTGCAAGTAGTCTTGTTAAAGTTGCAGCTTGTTGTGTTGTAGCGTTGATCAGACAATTGACTTGTTGGTACTTCATACTCAGTAAAGTTAGAGATATCAAAGCACGACAAACTTTCATCCAGGAATCCACTCAAGTTGATCTTGCCTCGTCCGTACCGATGATACAAACGAGGTACAAATTCAGATACAAATGCAATCACAAAGGCCTTGGATGAGAAATGAATATGGTAGATTAGCAAGAATTGGCTACATTCTCGTCCAATTAAGGAATGGTCAACGCTTAGTGTGCGTCCATCGAGTTATGGAGCACGCGGAAATTTGGAAGAGCACGAGAGGCGTAGCTGAGAGCAACTCTAGCTTCGTGATTGCTCTCCCAAATTCCCAAGTGCTCCATAAACTCGATGGACGCACAGCTAAAGCGTTGACCATTTCTTTTATAACATAGTCACTGCAAATTCAAATAAAACGATTTGATTTTCCGATTGAATTCAGAGCGTGCGCTATGCCGATGATGTGAGCGTGTATCCGTGGGCATGAGCGTGTGTCCATGGGCTTACGGGCACACGCTAACCAACCAATCAGAGCGTGCATTATATCATACCTATGTTATAATTAAGGAATGGTCAATGCTTAGCGTGCGTCCATCGAGTTATGGAGCATGCGGGAATTTGGGAGAGCACGAGTGCTCCATAAACTCGATGGATGCACAGCTAAAGCGTTGGCCATTTCTTTCATAACATAGTCACTCAAATAAATAAAAAACGATTTGATTTTCCGCGCTCTGCCGATGATGTGAGCGTGTGTCCATGGGTGCGAGCGTGTGTCCGTGAATGTCCGTGGGCTTACGGACACACGCTAACCAACCAATCAGAGTGCGCGTTATATCATACCTATGTTATAATCTCTTTTCTTCCTGCATTCATTTTCCCCTTTCTTTCTTTCTTTCTTTCTTTCTTTCTTTCTTTCTTTCTTTCTTTCTTTCTTTCTTTCTTTCTTTCTTTCTTTCTTTCTTTCTTTCTTTCTTTCTTTCTTTCTTTCTTTCTTTCTTTCTTTCTTTCTTTCTTTCTTTCTTTCTTTCTTTCTTTCTTTCTTTCTTTCTTTCTTTCTTTCTTTCTTTCTTTCTTTCTTCCTTTTCCCCTTGACATGTTCCTTTCATTCATTCAAGCTTTCATTCTTTCCCTCTCCATGTCCTTCCATTTATTCCTTCATTTCATTTTCCTTACTGATCCCTTCCTCCTACCCCCTTTCTTCCTTTTAGCTATTTTGTTTATGCCTGTGTAAAACTACGATTCGAATGATTTCAACTTACATTGACGACGACAGAAAGTTTGGTGACTCCATTGAGAATAGCATACCATATACCTGGGTATCACAAAATGATATAAGAAATATGAGAAACTGCACTGACGGGTGGAGGTACCGGTATAAAGTATTATATTGGGCTTCCTGGTTGTTTTTTTTTTTACAGCCGTTTAGAATACGTTGCAATGTATTTGACGGAGCACTGATGGATTTATTGTGCTTAAATAAAGTTATTTATTCATTTCATTCATTCATTCAAGGAAGGGATAGAGGGCGCACCCCCCCCCCCCCCCTAGTTTCAACTGAAGTGTCACATGGTGTTACATGGTGTTACATGGTGTTACTTGTAAAATGTTATTAATGATTGTATTGTGTCACTGACAAGTGCCAGGATTAACCATTATATTTGGGCACCTTAATAAGCTGAATCTGCAACTATCCAGTTTGTACGTACCTATGTCTTGCGCTCTTGCCGCCATAGGTCGTCTGAACACACAGATGAACTTGTAAGCATCCAGGCGGATTTCAATCAGGTTGTTAATCAATGCAAGCATTGGACCAAGAGGGAAGGCCGTTACAAAGATGGTAATAAAACCATACTGGATAACTATGACATAAACCACGAAGAAACATGGAATATAATGGCAAATAATAACTGTAGTGTTTATATAAGGAATTGGTTATCTACTGAGTATGTTCTCTGTCTTAGCGCTCCACTCGCCCACACCGCCCCACTCCCCAATCCTCAATCCCTTTGGACCTGCTTCCCTATTTTTAATGTATAACTGACACCATTTCTTTTGAGGCGATTGTTAAATTAACAGATATATCTGTGACTTTCTGATGGGCTTCCTGTGGTAGAACGCGTACAATATTGGGCTCCCTGTGGATCAGCTCTTTGTTGTGTAATCACCTACGTACCCTCTACCACAAGAAGCCCATCAAAAGACAAACACACATAACCTCATATAGGAGGAAATAGTCTGTCCATCTACTTCCCGGGGGGGTACTCCCTTTGTCCAAGTGGTAGGGGTGATCGGCGGTCGATTTTGAAAACGACCCTAAAAGGTACGCATAAATTAAAAGAGCTGTTGAAGCCATGTTAATTCCAACCCCTAAAAGGTACGACCATATATGATTATGATTATTTATTAAAATTTGATAAATAGACACTTGGGTGCATCAAATCAGTGACTGGACAACATCTTTCTTCTGCAGTTCTTTCATGTTTGTCAATAAAGAAATTAAATACAAATTGACCCTAAAAGGTACGAAGTCATGTTACGTAACTGACTTTTGAGTCGGAACCCCTAAAAGGTACACACAGGAAATATTTTGAACCCTAAAAGGAGCGCCGATCACCCCTACCACTTGGACAAAGGGTACCCCCCCCCCCCCCCCCCCCCCCCCCCCCCCCCCCCCCCCCCCGGGGATCTACTTGCTATGATAGGTTACTGTAAGGTGTACTTACCCATTTCCAGATACTCATAGAACAGTCCATATTTGGGATAATCATTCAAGTCATAATCCAACTCCCATCTAGGTGATTCTGTGAGGTCTGGTTGGTCAATGTTCTTCCTTGCTCTCCACCAGTTCATTAATTTCCTACCGACAACATTCACTTACAGATCTATTGATGTTGCTTGTAGAGGGTTGTGAGTGCACTTGATAGAATGGAATGTGGATGTGTCTGTCTGTCTGTGTATCAGTCAAACAGTCAGTCAGTCAGTCAGTCAGTTAGTCAGTCAGTCAGTCAGTCAGTCAGTCAGTTAGTTAGTCAGTCAGTCAGTCAGTCAATCAGTCAGTCAGTCAATCAGTCAGTTAGTCAGTCAGTCAGTTAGTCAGTCAGTCAGTCAGATAGTCAGTCAGTCAGTCAGTTAGTCAGTCAGTCAGTCAGTCAGTCAGTCAGTCAGTCAGTCAGTCAGTCAGTCAGTCAGTCAGTCAGTCAGTCAGTCAGTCAGTCAGTCAGTCAGTCAGTCAGTCAGTCAGTCAGTCAGTCAGTCAGTCAGTCAGTCAGTCAGTCAGTCAGTCAGTCAGTCAGTCAGTCAGTCAGTCAGTCAGTCAGTCAGTCAGTCAGTCAGTCAGTCAGTCAGTCAGTCAGTCAGTCAGTCAGGCAGTCAGGCAGTCAGGCAGTCAGGCAGTCAGGCAGTCAGGCAGTCAGGCAGTCAGGCAGTCAGGCAGTCAGTCAGTCAGGCAGGCAGGCAGGCAGGCAGTCAGTCAGTCAGTCAGTCCGAGTCAGTCAGTCAGTTAGTCAGTCAGTCGGTAGGTCAGTCAGTCATCATCATGTTTAAATAAAAGTCATTAGTATTATTATTACAGTCAGTCAGTCAACCAGACAGCCCAATACTCAACAATATCATTGTGTTGTAACTTACGGTAAAACAATTTCCAGCAAATTGTTGAGCACTTGTTTGCCAACCATGATGATAACAAGCTGAAGGAGCAACTCAAACAAGCAGCCAGCAGGATTACACTGTGAAAATGATTAAAAACACCAAATGAATGAATGAATGAATGGAAGAATGGAAGATAGCAACATAGCAATCAATCCAAAAAGAAATAAAGAATTCATAATCTTTGTTTTGGATCAAATCTTACAATATCTATAAAAGGTACAATGTTTTCAATTGTAAAATCAAATACAAATATCAACGGTACATTTATCTCTCACCCCTTCCTATGTGGTATCATATACTCTTATACTCTTCCCCCTAGTGTTCATGTAAGATGTATATACTCCCTTCAACCTCCCAGTATTGATATATAGCACCACCCTCCACCTTACACATACTTGGTACCACACCCCTTCCCACTAGGGTGGTACCACCCTCCACCTTACATCCATACATGGTACCACACCCCATCCCACTTGGTACCACCCTCCACCTTACACATACTTGGCACCACACCCCTTCCCACTAGGGTGGTACCACCCTCCACCTTACATCCATACATGGTACCACACCCCATCCCACTTGGTACCACCCTCCACCTTACACATACTTGGTACCACCCTCCACCTTACACATACTTGGTACCACACCCCTTCCCACTAGGGTGGTACCACCCTCCACCTTACATCCATACATGGTACCACACCCCATCCCACTTGGTACCACCCTCCACCTTACACATACACCACACTTCCCACTTACCCTTGGTACCACCCCACACCTTACACCCTACATGGTACCCACCCCATAGGGTGGTACCACCCTCCACCTTACATCCATACATGGTACCATACCCCATCCCACTTGGTACCACCCTCCACCTTACACATACTTGGTACCACACCCCTTCCCACTAGGGTGGTACCCACCCTCCACCTTACATCCATACATGGTACCATACCCCATCCCACTTGGTACCACCCTCCACCTTACACATACTTGGTACCACACCCCTTCCCACTAGGGTGGTACCACCCTCCACCTTACATCCATACATGGTACCATACCCCATCCCACTTGGTACCACCCTCCACCTTACACATACTTGGGACACACACACCCCTTCCCACTAGGGTGGTACCACCCTCCACCTTACATCCATACATGGTACCATACCCCATCCCACTTGGTACCACCCTCCACCTTACACATACTTGGCACCACACACCCCTTCCCACTAGGGTGGTACCACCCTCCACCTTACATACATACATGGTACCACCACACCCCGTCCCACTTGGTACCACCTTACACCTTACACCCATACATGGTTCCACACCCACCTTTCCCACTAGGGTGGTACCACCTCCACCTTACATCCACATCCCGTCCCACTTGGTACAACCCTCCATCTTACACCCATACATGGTTCCACACCCCTTCCCACTAGGGTGGTACACCCTCCACCTTACATCCATACATGGTACCACCACACCCGTCCCACTTGGTACCACCCTCCACCTTACACCCATACATGATTCCACACCCCTTCCCACTAGGGTGGTACCACCCTCCACCTAACATCCATACATGGTACCACACCCCATCCCACTAGGGTGGTACCACCTCCACCTTACATGGTACACCACACCCCGTCCCACTTGGTACCACCCTCCACCTTACCCCCATACATTGTTCCACACCCCTTCCCACTAGGGTGGTACCACCCTCCACTTTACATCCATACATGGTTCATTGTTCCACACTAGGGTGGTACCACCCTCCACTTTACATCCATACATGGTTCCACACCCCATCCCACTAGGGTGGTGCCACCCTCCACCTTACATCCTTACATGATACCACACCCCGTCCCACTTGGTACCACCCTCCACCTTACACCCATACATTGTTCCACACCCCTTCCCACTAGGGTGGCACTACCCTCCACTTTACATCCATACATGGTTCCACACCCCATCCCACTAGGGTAGTGCCACCCTCCACCTTACATCCTTACTTGGTTCCACACCCCATCCCACTAGGGTGGTACCACCCTCCACCTTACATCTATACTTGGTACCACACCCCATCCCACTTGGTACCACCCTCACCCCTTAGTACCACTACATTGTCTCTACCCCCTTACTGTTAAGATAGTAGAAGAGTGTACTCTACCTCTTCTTGTCGGAAACCCTCAGATTCACCAACACCAAGAATACGATGATAGTTACCAGGAGCGCCAGGACTGTGAGAGAAAAAATGTACTTCTTAGGGTGTGTTCGATTTACCTTATCCCGGCATAGGAAAATACTCTGGATTATCATGGAATAGCAATTCCACAAGCAGGCCAATAGGAATAGCAACTCAATCCAAAGTTATTCTGGTTTATTCCATTTATTCCTATTGTGGAGCAAGGAATCGTTAGTGCTATCGTACCTTAGTTATTCTGGTTTATTCCATTTATTCCTATTCTGGAGCAAGAAATCGTTAGTGCTATCATACCTTAGTTATTCTGGTTTATTCCATTTATTCCTATTGTGGAGCAAGGAATCGTTAGTGCTATCATACCTTAGTTATTCTGGTTTATTCCATTTATTCCTATTGTGGAGCAAGGAATCGTTAGTGCTATCGTACCTTAGTTATTCTGGTTTATTCCATTTATTCCTATTCTGGAGCAAGGAATCGTTAGTGCTATCGTACCTTAGTTATTCTGGTTTATTCCATTTACTCCTATTCTGGAGCAAGGAATTGTTAGTGCTATCGTACCTTAGTTATTCTGGTTTATTCCATTTATTCCTATTCTGGAGCAAGGAATCGTTAGTGCTATCGTACCTTAGTTATTCTG
Source organism: Actinostola sp. cb2023 (assembly GCA_033675265.1). Lineage (NCBI taxonomy): Eukaryota > Metazoa > Cnidaria > Anthozoa > Actiniaria > Actinostolidae > Actinostola > Actinostola sp. cb2023. The sequence goes on from JAUJYZ010001347.1 coordinate 425,134, forward strand.
GTTTATTCCATTTATTCCTATTCTGGAGCAAGGAATCGTTAGTGCTATCATACCTTAGCTATTCTGGTTTATTCCATTTATTCCTATTCTGGAGCAAGGAATTGTTAGTGCTATCGTACCTTAGCTTTCCAAATGCAATGTAAAAGAGTGACGAGTAGTAGTTGACAAACTGGAAAAGATACATCTTGAAGGTAAAGTTGTCTTCATACTGTGTTTGAGTCCTTGGCATTTCTAAAAATGATCAAGATAATGGTAAACTTAGGACGCTTACCATTTGCAGAACTGATTTTAATCAATATATAACTGAAGCTGCCACTATCTTGATGATGGACAGGACTTCAACTACCTTGATATCAGACAATGGCTTTGATTAGGCCCATTCAGGCTGACCTGGTGAATTCTGTTATTAAAATCTAAATTCTCCTCAAAGATCTACAGGAGAATTTGTATTTTTGATCACAGGCCACTGTGTAGGCTCAGTATCCAGCCACTAGGGTTTTGTGAGCCCGAAAACCCAGCGGCTGGATACTGAGCCTAGCCACTGTGCAGTGTGATCAAAATCTTTCTTCTCCTTTGTTATTCAAAGAACTTAGAGAAGAATTTAGATGTTGATCAGATTATGGCGTTCTTGTACAGACCATTCTAAAAGCATGTACTAACAGTATGATAAAACCTTTCCAAAAATGGATACCCTGTTGCAGTCTAAAATCCCTGAATTCCATATCGTTTGTCTGCATTTGCGTATGTAGCTAGGGGTTAACCCCCCCCCCCCCCCCCCAAAGGTAAAGCTAGTGTAACTTCGAAATGTGGGAAGTGGTTATCCAATCTCTCGAGCCAGGGGCTCATGAAGAAAGCACTCAAAGGTGCGCCGTTTACCCCCTCCCTCCATCAGTGCTCCGTTTTACAGGTATTTAAAAAAATCTGCACTGAGTTACATGGAGGATTAGAGGGAAGTCAAAACAATGATCAATGTGAGGTAATGAAAAATTGAAGGCTGTGCACTAAACAAGGCTTTGACCTTTTTATGATTCTCATGAATTAAGCATTAATATATCGATATTTGTTAACTGTGGCTAGTCTCCTCTCTACGGCCATGAGAAGATGGACTTATATACTTACCCCAGTTTGTAAACATGAATGCAAGTTTCTCATACACCTAAGGAAATAACATAATACATATTAATGCTCTTACTCCATGTATAATTCTCTTACTCCGACAAAGGGCTAAGGCTTGAAATGTCAGTAAAGTTAAGTACTCAAGATTTTTTATGGTGTTATAGATTTCATCTACACATGTAACCTTTTAGCCATTTTGTATATTATTATTATTATTATTATATTATTACTGATTATTATTATTATTACTATTATTATTATTATTATTATTACTATTATTATTATATTTATTAGTATTACTATTATTATTATATTATTATTATTATTATTATTACTATTATTATTATATTATTATTATTATTATTACTATTATTATTATATAATTACTATTATTATTACTATTATTATTATATTATTATTATTACCTTGTTGAACGACACAATAATCAGCAAGTTAATCAAAGCAGCAGTAGCAGAAGTCGTCAATGTAATAGCACCCATGTTTTCCTCATACGCTCCTGAGGAGATCAAGGCTGCATAGACAGACACCCGGTAAAACACCACACCCAGTACCGCTCCTACTACTAAGCATAACTGAAAGTAGAAAGTAAAAACAATTGGAATCATGACGATGATTAATGAGATTATGAAGGTATAGTCTGTTATTGATGACAATGATGGATGATGAACGTAATTTTTCATAATAATAATTTATTATTTATATTGCGTATTTATTGTAACACTTGTTTATACCGGTATATAGATTTTTTCATGATTATGTGATGATGATGGATGACAATGATTATTATTATTGATGATGGTTGAAGATGTGATGTATGATGATGATGATTGACATGATGAATGACGATGACTGATATGTGATGGATGACGATGATGATTGACATGATGGATGACGATAACTGACATGTGATGGGTGATGATGATGATTAACATGTGATGGATGATGATGATGATTGACATGTGATAAATGATGAGTATGATGATTGACATGATGGATGATGATGATGATTGACACGTGATAAATGATGAGTATGATGATTGACATGATGGATGACGATAACTGACATGTGATGGGTGATGATGATGATTAACATGTGATGGATGATGATGATGATTGACATGTGATAAATGATGAGTATGATGATTGACATGTGATAAATGATGAGTATGATGATTGACATGATGGATGATGATGATGATTGACATGTGATAAATGATGAGTATGATGATTGACATGATGGATGATGATGATGACGGGTAATGATAACATATATTTATACCTACCATAAAGCAAATAAAGGTCCAACTACATGTGTAGCGAGGAAATCTTGTACTCCTGGCAACATATGGCTCTTCGACCTGATAGAATAAAAGTTACAGAGATGAGTTCATATAATAGAAGTAATGCATACAGTCAGTCATTCAACATGTCAAACAACAAGTGATTACAGACCATTTTATAGTTCTATTTTACAGTAACCAATAGTGGCAGTTGAGGTTGGTTGGAACTGTTTTCATTGCATTTATATACAACCATTATTGTTGAAGTATGACCTTGAAAATTACAACGCTGTCAGACAAACTCCAGTCAGATGACCGTCAATTAAACCGGGATTGGGGAGGAGAAGCGGGGAAAGACCGCCTGCCCGAAAACTATGGGTTTTTGAATTGCCCGTCTGCTGGAGAACGGGAAATACTGATTGGCTAAAAAGTGACTTGTCTGTCAACGGGTGTCAACAACACTTATAGGCGGCGACAAGCGAAGACACATGTATTGATGCAGACTGTTAAAGATTTGCTTCGAGGAAAAGATGTTTCGGCTATTTTGACCACTGGCTTTGGCAAAAGCATTATGTTTATAGTTTTCCTACTGGCAAGAAAACCGTTGGAACCGTTGGAACATCGAAGTGTTTCTGCAGTTGTCATAGATGAGTGTCATACGATGGTGAAGCCAAAGGTCAAATCGTATGATTGGTTATTTTAATTGGATTAGCAAAGAGGCGGTATTCAAAAACCCATAGTCTTCGAGCAGGCGGTCTTTCCCCGCTTCTCCTCCCCAATCCCCTCTCCTCCTTCCTTTTCCCCCTCCCCCTCCCCCTTCCCAATCCCCTTCCAGACTGCCAAGCTATGCAGGCTACAACAATAATGGTTATAACTTTCAATGCCAACCTCAACTTGGTATCATTGTTCATAGTCACTAAACAGAACACTGTAACATGGTCTACTGAAACTGTACCTTTGTTATGGGATTCACTTTGGTATCAGAGGCCTTTGTTTCATATTCAACTCTTGGTCTTTCCTGAAATAAAACAATGCAGTGTTTTAACAGAAACAGAAACCAAACTTACTAGGGCTCCCTGCTTCAAATAAACAGTTATATCAGTCTTTACAGTGTTTTCATTTCTTACTTCTTCGTCCTCAAAGTTCATCAAGTCCCATTCATAGCTGATTTCAGCTTGCCGTCTCTTCCAGAACTCAAGGAACATTGTTGCTAAACAAAGTTCAAATATGCTTATTAAATTAAGAATGCTTTGAGTACATGTAATAGTTCAAACATCTAATATCCGGGCTGTCACAGGCTGTAGCTCAAAAGTAGGTAGCTCAACAGGTATCAAAATGGCAAGGCACGTTGTGCTTTCAGTATTCAGTAGCCGGTTCAATGCAGCCGGTAGAATGTGCCGATTGCTATGACAACCATGCAACCATGAGAAGTGGGTTGTAAAATCATTGTTTATGCCAAGAAGGCAGGTGCTGCCGTTGTAATTACATCTACAAATGGTGAGACCTTCTCGTGGCATGGATGACCACGTAAAATGGTGGTCTCGCCTCTCTACATTCCGTTACATTGAACGGAAGGGACATAAAAGAACACATACCACTGTTCGACTAAGAGTAGGACACAAAGTTCCCGGCATGTGTGTATGCTCTAGTTCTTACCCCATATGGACATGAAGATGGCAAAAATTGGTGTGAAATTGTTGTCAAATACATACGTCACCTGAAATAGAATCACTGCATTAGCATCACTGAAAAAATCATTTTGGGAATTTAGAATGTCACTATGAATTTAGGACCCTCACGTGAGGAGAATGGGGTCTAGATACCAAAACTCAACGTGACTATTTCTGGAGGGAAAAGAATGGACTGTTCACAGTCTAATACATTAGTACCAAGCATTAAGCTTACCCTTGAATACAAACAAGTATCGTTGAGAGCCCAGTAAGGTCTAATACATTAGTACCAAGCATTAAGCTTACCCTTGAATACAAGCAAGTATCGTTGAGCAAGTATCGTTGACAGCCAGTAGGTCTAATACATTAGTAATACATTAGTACCAAGCATTAAGCTTACCCTTGAATACAAGCAAGTATCGTTGAGAGCCCAGTAAGGTCTAATACATTAGTACCAAGCATTAAGCTTACCCTTGAATACAAGCAAGTATCGTTGAGAGCCCAGTAAGGTCTAATACATTAGTACCAAGCATTAAGATTACCCTTGAATACAAGCAAGTATCGTTGAGAGCCCAGTAAGGTCTAATACATTAGTACCAAGCATTAAGCTTACCCCCAAGTATCGTTGAATAGTAAAGCAAGTATCGTTGAGAGCCCAGTAAGGTCTAATACATTAGTACCAAGCATTAAGCTTACCCTTGAATACAAGCAAGTATCGTTGAGAGCCCAGTAAGGTCTAATACATTAGTACCAAATATTAAGCTTACCCTTGAATACAAGCAAGTATCGTTGAGAGCCCAGTAAGGTCTAATACATTAGTACCAAGCATTAAGATTACCCTTGAATACTTGAAGCAAGTATCGTTGAGAGCCCAGTAAGGTCTAATACATTAGTACCAAGCATTAAGCTTACCCTTGAATACAAGCAAGTATCGTTGAGAGCCCAGTAAGGTCTAATACATTAGTACCAAGCATTAAGATTACCCTTGAATACAAGCAAGTATCGTTGAGAGCCCAGTAAGGTCTAATACATTAGTACCAAGCATTAAGATTACCCTTGAATACAAGCAAGTATATCGTTGAGAGCCCAGTAAGGTCTAATACATTAGTACCAAGCATTAAGATTACCCTTGAATACAAGCATACAAGCAAGTATCGTTGAGAGCCCAGTAAGGTCTAATACATTAGTACCAAGCATTAAGATTACCCTTGAATACAAGCAAGTATCGTTGAGAGCCCAGTAAGATCTAATACATTAGTACCAAGCATTAAGATTACCCTTGAATACAAGCAAGTATCGTTGAGAGCCCAGTAAGGTCTAATACATTAGTACCAAGCATTAAGCTTACCCTTGAATACAAGCAAGTATCGTTGAGAGCCCAGTAAGGACACTTTTTGTCACATCGAGGACACATTGGTATTCTTCCACCAATATTTTCATCACAGATGTCATTGCTACAGAAATAAAACAATTGAAACATATTTACATGTAGGTGATGATGGAGAAAGATAGTGAAGAGATGGTGGTAGATCAGAATGAATGGATGGAAGAATGGATGGATGGATGAATGGAAAGAGGGATAGATGGATGAGATGATCATGAACAGACAGATGCTTGGATCAGAATGGATGCATGCATGCCTGCCTCAATGAATAGATGAGATGGAGAGATGGATAATCAGTGGATCAGAATGGATGGATGGAAGAATGGACGGATGGGAACAGGGATAGATGGATGAGATGAATAGATGAGATGGAGAGATGGGTAATCAGTGGATCAGAATGGATGGTTGAGAATATTTAACACATGAAAGGATGAGTGGATAGTCAGAATGGTTGGATGGGGAATTTAAAGATTGATGCATATTTAAATTAATGCACACTTACGCTGGTGTGTAGCTCGACACTGTTGCTGCACCATATATCACGACAATCAGCCCTACTAATGATGCAGGAACAAGCATTCCAGTGTAAAATCCAAGCCATGCAAAGTATAAACCAATCTTTTCACCAAAATACTGGCTGTCAAGTTAGAAAGATGACACATGGATTAGTTTAATAATAATATATATATTTTTTATAATTTGTAATAATAATAATAATAATAATAATTGGTGGTGCTAATCATCCTTCTTTGCAGTCAACAGCTGAATTACGAAGGACGCAGCTCCAACTGGTCGAGTCGAAGGCATATAAAGGTGCACTTATGCAGCCACCATGTGACCCATGTCTGACCACGGATGTGATTAAGGTCAATGTAGTTCGTTTTTACTGAGGGAGGAAAACTGGAGTATGTATACAATATATATACAAACAATGGTGTGCGATCATCAAGGAATTTTAATTATTATTATTATTATTATTATTTGAGGAGAATAACTGTCTTCTTGTACCTGATTTGATCCAGTGGCTGCATCTTGTACCATGCTTTAGGGGAAGCCCATACTTCGTATAATAGCTGTATCAATAATAACAACAATAAATACCCCTCGGCACCGTAAATTATGGACTGAGTCTTGTTCACTGACTTATCAGTTATGGCCCAAGTACCATAAAAAGTGATAAAAATGAGGATCCATAACTTACGGTACGGATTGAGCAAACGACTCTCAGGTTAATAAGATGTTTATCATATGGCTTCTGCACCACCAAATACACACAAAAAGGATGTCTTTATTCACTGTGGTCCATACGGGAAGTTATAGACCACTAATTGACCAATTACATTAATATTATTCAATATATAAACAGTGTGTACCAACCTGTCTGTTATTCTCAGGTTTGTGCGTCAACAAGGACTGTTCCATTTTGTGGTTACCCTGACAACATGGAAACAGGAAATTAGATAAAGTACACTATACCAGGGGCGTAGGCAGAGGGGGGTCCCAGGGTGCCTGTGACCCCCCCCCCCCTTCCTCTGGGTCTACTCTTTAAATTTATATGTTTGAGGAGGGGAGGGGGAGGGGATTTGGTGGTGAACGATATGGAGTGTGACCCCCCCCCCCCCCCCCCCCCCCCAATGGAAAATCCTGGTACGCCCCTGTATACTGAAGTACAAATCAGGTTTGAACTCAATCAGGGAACATATGGATCTCCCTCACACCTCTCTGGTTCAATGATTACCTCATGGAGTGGGTACACAGCAGTGTAAGAACCATTGCCAATTAATCTCTCAACACCTACAGCACAGAGAAAAATGGATGATATGGGTTAGAAATTGGCAAAAATGATGATAATGATGATGATGCTGGCTATTGGAGATGGTTTATTATACCTACATGTAAGAGATGATGTTGATGCTGGCTGATCACTGAAGATGATGACAATGATGATGATTTTCTAATGTTTTATTTATTTGATATTAATTAATTTTATTATTTAAGGTGATTCCCTTGTTTTGCATTGCGCACGCTTACTGCGCACGATTTTCTAGCTCGCACGAGCTCGCACACATTTGAGATCGCTAAATTTTCAAGATGGCGGCTATTGAGATAAACAGGCTTAAAACGGCCTTTTTACAAATGCGAGCAAAACAAACAAAACAAGACCCAAAATGTAACAAACAAAGTTTCCACACATTAATAAGCACGTTTCTTTTCACTACGAAAGAGAAAATGTCTATTTTGGAAGAATCTCTACCCAGTCTCCACGCGGAAATTATCAAAAGTACGTGCCAAAACTGAACGTTTTTCAAAATATTTCACCAACGAGCACGGTGACCCCCATTTTTTATTCAATAACTTTCATTACACTATAGTTCTCTAGTATAGAGCAAAGTATTAAAAAAAGTTAGGATTTCAAACATAAAAAAAATTGAATGAAAGCATACGGAGTATCGATTTTTAGACCCTCTCGGTGCTTCGAACATCTGTGTTTTATGTTCTATTTTTCGACAACTATGCAAATTTCGAGCATTTTCTTACTATCAGACGGTAGGCTAGAGATACAAAAGCTATAGCAAACACATCATTTCATTATTAATAGTTTGTCTTTTAAGTTATGGAAAATTATTTACCCTATCCCGATGCCACACGAGACTCGAAACCCTAAAATACCATAATTTCAAAAATGAGCACGGTGACCCCCTCTTTTTATTGCATTTTTTGAAACTCCATACTGTAATGTATCACCATGCCAAGTTATAGAAAATTCTAGGATTTGCTTCTTTTTCAAGGGAATCACCCTACAAACGTTTTGTTAAATGATGCAGATGATGACAATGATGGCACTGATGATAGTGATCTTACAAACAGTCCTTGACTTACCAACTTGTGTAACTTTATTGATGCCATACCTAGCTCTTTGTAAAAGAACATACACCTAATCAAACCAAACAAAGAAATATCAGTCTTTATTACTCATTTCAACTTTAAATATCTACTTTAAGTTAGAACATTTTTAATCCAGCATTCCATCTGTGATACTACAACCTTCCTCAGCTGAAGATGGTGTGAACTGGCTATGTAAATTGAAAGTGTCTTTGAGATAAAATGTTATACACGAGCAGAAAGTTGGTCAACATGCTACTGTAATTGATTGAGTTGCAGTCATACATGTACATGGGGTGTACTTTCAATATGCATATAGCGAGTTCACAACATCTTTGGCTGGGAAATGTTGTAGTATCCTGGCAGTGACAACATTTTCCTTATTTAATTTCACAGAGTCATTTTCATATGAGAGGGAAGTATATTGTGTAGCTACGTTACAGGGAAGTACATTGTGTAGCTACGTTACAGGGAAGTACATTGTGTAGCTACGTTACAGGGAAGTACATTGTGTAGCTACGTTACAGGGAAGTACATTGTGTAGCTACGTTACAGGGAAGTACATTGTGTAGCTACATTACAGGGAAGTACATTGTGTAGCTACGTTACAGGGAAGTACATTGTGTAGCTACGTTATGGGTAATGTGCTGTGAGATGATTACCCTGGTTCCAGAGACTTGTCAAACTCTATAATACGATGATAATACGATATTTGTTCGTCCAACGAGCTATGAACAGCGAGAAACAACAAAGCCTCTGGTCGTAGCCGTTACGAATTTCACTTTCATGCAGACACCTAATGAATGACAGCCTTCAAACATGTCAGATACAATCGACCAATCAGCGAATCTTGTAAGACGATCCCCTTTCACTGATTGGTCGATTGCATTTGACATGTTTGAAGACTGTCATTCATTAGGTGTCTGCATGAAAGTGAGATTCGCAATGGCTACGACCAGAGGCTTTGTTGTTTCTCGTCTCGCTGGTTCGCAGCTCGCGGGATGCTACAAACATCATATATTGACAAAGCCTCTGGAGCCAGGATATGCGATGATGGTGCTTGGATACAGCACGGTCACAGCACGGTATTCTGATTGGTTGAGAATGATTTTGTGCGCTGTGATTGGTTGAATAGATGTCTTCGATTCCGTATCATGACCATAACTCCGTACCGTAGGTTTCCCACTCATATGAAAACAACTCTGATTACTAAGGTTATCTAAAAGAAAAGTCATTAATGTAACGGTGAGTAATTCCCCTGTGATCTCCCATACACAGCAATACTACCTGGAAAGTGCCATACACAGCAATACTACCTGGAAAGTGCCATACACAGCAATACTACCTGGAAAGTGCCATACACAGCAATACTACCTGGAAAGTGCCATACACAGCAATACTACCTGGAAAGTGCCATACACAGCAATACTACCTGGAAAGTGCCATACACAGCAATACTACCTGGAAAGTGCCATACACAGCAATACTACCTGGAAAGTGCCTACCACTATATTTTCAATGACTTTCTTAAAAGGATATTAAATTATATCAAATCTAACTCTTACAATTCTGCTACGTTGTGCACTGGTGAAGAATGTATCACGATCATCGATGAGAAACCTGTCCATTTTGTCTCTTCTAAAGGCGCATGTGAAGTAGTTTTGTTCTTCAGGAAGATCTTCTGTGCGGATTTCAAAAGGGTTTCGGAGACCGATGTAGTCAAAGCATCTATCACTCCAGTCAGCAGTATCCATGTCGTTTTGCTACAGTACAAGATGCATTTACAATTACAGAAAATAAAGGATTCAGGGAGAACTGGATTGGAAAGGAAAAGTAATGGAACTGGATGGAAGGATAGGAAAACAGACAGAGCAAAGAATCTATAAATGGAGTAATGGTTTGGAATAAAAAAGAATGAAAGAAGTGGGAAGGGAGGGAGGAATAATTATGCAAACAAATGAATGAATGAATGAACAAAGGAACATTAATTTTCAACAAATGTCTTTACTGTAAATTGATGGAAAAGTTTGAGAAAGCGGGGGTTTAATAATTGAGTAATTATTTGAAAATAATGCATACAGAAAGGAGAGACCTGCTATACACATACATGTAATATATTCCTGTAGACTTACACGGATAGGCATTTTCATCATCATTTCTTCAGCTATTTTTATCAGTACTTTCCATGGGGCATGAACCTTCACAAATGCAGTTTTGCCGTTGCTGGATTCCTGTGGACAACAGATTGGTACTTACAATCCAACCTCTCCACAAAGGCCACCTTGTGGGGAGGTTCCAATAAGTTATAACTGATAAAGAAACACTGGCCATTATGTAGAGGTGGTCGTTGTGTAGAGGTACAATGTAGCTGTTGTGTACAATTAGAGGTAGCTGTTGTGTATCCTAGAGGTTTCTGTATTTTGTCCTATTATAAAATAACATCATGTATAATATAAATTCTCACTTCTTCGCCAACGCTCTCCAGTTCCAGGCCAAATTTAACCAGGTTTTTCTCAAATTCCACCCTTTTTTCTTCTCTCTTCTGTTGCCATTCTTCAGGTTTATCAACATTGACTTCATAGGCCAAAACATAATCTGAAATAAGATACATGTGTAATTTAGCAAAAACAACAATTAAATATGATACATTGTAATGGTGGATGATGATGATGATGATGATGATAATGATGATAATGATGTAAAGGTGGTAGTGATGATGATAATGATGTAGAGGTGGCAGTGATGATGATAATGATGTAGTAGTAGTGGTGGTGGTGGTGATTATCATTATTATTTTAAAAAAAATTATTATTATTATGATGATGATGATGATAATGATGTAAAGGTGGTAGTGATGATGATAATGATGTAGCAGTAGTGGTGGTGGTGGTGGTGGTGATTATCAATATTATTTAAAAAAATTATGATGATGATGATGATGATGATGATAATGATGTAGAGGTGGCAGTGATGATGATAATGATGTAGTAGTAGTGGTGGTGGTGGTGATTATCATTATTATTTAAAAAAATGATGATGATGATGATGATGATGATGATAATGATGTAGAGGTGGTAGTGATGATGATAATGATGTAGTAGTAGTGGTGGTGGTGGTGATTATCATTATTATTTAAAAAAATTATTATGATGATGATGATGATGATGATAATGATGTAGAGGTGGTAGTGATGATGATAATGATGTAGCAGTAGTGGTGGTGGTGGTGATTATCATTATTATTTTAAAAATTTATTATGATGATGATGATGATGATGATGATGATAATGATGTAAAGGTGGTAGTGATGATGATAATGATGTAGCAGTGGTGGTGGTGGTGATTATCATTATTATTTTAAAAATTTATTATTATGATGATGATGATGATGATGATGATAATGATGTAGAGGTGGTAGTGATGATGATAATGATGTAGCAGTAGTGGTGGTGGTGGTGGTTATCATTATTATTTTAAAAATTTATTATTATGATGATGATGATGATGATGATGATGATAATGATGTAGAGGTGGTAGTGATGATGATAATGATGTAGCAGTAGTGGTGGTGGTGGTGATTATCATTATTATTTTAAAAATTTATTATTATGATGATGATGATGATGATGATGATAATGATGTAGAGGTGGTAGTGATGATCTCTAATGATGATGTAGTGGTGGTGGTGGTGGTGATTATCATTATTATTATTAAAAAAATGATGATGATAATGATGATGATGTTGATGATGATGATTTAATAATAATAATAATAATAATAATATCTTCATAATATCATTAATAGACTCTAAGTCCAGGCAGACTCTACACCACAGGATACACATGTATACTACAGATGATGATGATGACGATGATGATGACGATGATGATGATGATGATGTAGAGGTGGTAGTGATGATGATAATGATGATGTAGTGGTGGTGGTGGTGGTGATTATCATTATTATTATTTAAAAAATTATGATGATGACGATGATGATGATGACAATGATGATGATGGAGTGGTTCTTCATAATTATTACCATATGCTTTCACAACTGTATTAGAAAGAGGTTATACATGTATTTTGGAGAAGCAGATGTTCAAAGGTCCACTGTAAATGCAAAGCAACTTACCAATCCTCTTTTTGCCCCCTTGAAAGTACAATGACTCTGTATGTCTTGTAGTCTAAGGTATCAAGAACATTAAAGTTAAACTGAAGAATATTGACTAGAATTTTGGCTGCCATCGCCTCCCCTTTGTTTTTACAATATGTAAATGAAGTACTTTGACTTATAATGAGATGTTTGGTTTTTGTCTTTGTATTAAAAGGCTTAAAAAGGCTGCATGTTGTTGAGAGCTGATTCACAAACAGCTTGAAATGTATTTGAAAAACGCATTTTAAAAATACAGGACTGTACATGCACATGTAAAGCTTATTTGAAATTTACAAGACAAAACTATATGCCAAAACTTTTAGATATATGACACTTCTGACATATTTTAATTAAGTTAACTTTAACCAAACATTTCAAAATACATATTTCTTTACAAATTCATTTCATTTCCATATTTCCATAACTTCATTAAATTACAGTAGTTGATATGCAAGTTTCAACAGATGGTCGATATAAGATATGCATGTGCTTGATACATGTATGTACAGTACCTCATTTGCCTAAATATTATTTTGATGTTTGATATCTAGAATAAAAACTGAGTGATATTTGGTCATCTGTAACTGAAACGGTGAGCTTAAACTGCAGCAAAATCAAGGATAAACAATAACAAAGCTATATTAACGGCATAATTTTTGACACACACTCCATCTATCTGCTCTTATTATTCGTTCTCAAAAGTAAGAGAACATTAAACAAGTCCCTCAAAGTCTAACACACACAAGACAACTACAAGCTTACCTCTTTCACGCGATAAGGTGTTCTTGTCGTCCCGTCTGTCGTTTCCTCCGTTGTTCTTGCAGTACTTGTAGTTACAGGTCTTTCTCGACCTCTGATTTCATTTTCAGGGTATCTAACGCTTTCAAAACCTACGGGAGGAAGCCCAGAGGCCCCTCTTTGGTCGTATCCTCCACTCCCATGGCTGTAGTCTTGAACGGAAGGTTGATGTACAGCGGGTTGATAAGGTGTAGCGTAGCTTTGTTGTGCATTTGACTGTCCATATTGTGCAGGATATATGTCGTTTCTTGGTGGATACGAAGGATTGGAAGGCTGTGTTTGATCATGCAATTCAAATCCTATCGGTGCTGGAGCCAGTGGAGGCTGTTGTGGATAGGCGCCATAGTAATCGCCAGGTAAATACCCTGCCATGTTATCAGATCTGTACGTTTCAGTTGGCGAAATCTTCTGAGATCCAGTAACAGCGATATACATACCACAAACGGAATCACTCTAACCTCAAGGGAAAACTTCGCAGCCGAATGATTCCGAATTATGTACGAAATGCGTTTAATTCAAAACGAACTTTGCACGAGTAATTTCGTGTCCTATTCGTACATTTTCTTCATATTTGCTCAAGTGTCCGGAAAAAAAGTTATCAAAAGTTTTGATTTTTTCACATCATTTTGAACTTCGTGATTTGGGTTTTGATTGAGAGCAATATTTTTTGTCAATTTACAACCAACATGGCCGGTCACTTTTTGAAATTTCTTCTTTGTCTCGGTTGTATTTATTACTCGGGCCCAGGCCGCAGGCCGCCCGAGTTAGAAAATGCGGATTTCGGTAGTAGTAGTAGTAGTAGTAGTTTTGTTCGGCTTCAAAATGACGAGTATGCGACGTATTTAATCGTATCCGGAGTTTCAAGATTACTCCGCAGATTTGAAAAGATAAAGGAGACACAGGACTCAAGTAGATTATGAATCTTAGTTTTGAAAGCAGCTGTAGATCTTCAAGCTATTAAAAGGTCAGGATTCTAGTTCATCGTTCAATGACTAGAAGTGGTAAAAGGACTAGAAGCTCGCTTAAAATATATATTTTTTAAAACAAACGCGAGGCCGTTATCGGAACCATCTGACCTATGCAACCTCAAGACGTATCATGTTCGTACTCACCGGACTAATAGTCTCCCTCGTCACTCAACTGTCACTGATTGTCATGACGTCAGAGAAATTATATTGTATTGAAGAAGATGTCCTTGTTTTATTCGACGTTCGAACCGTAACTCGAACCCGAACTCGATTCCAAACTCGACGTTTCGGGATCTGAAGCTAGAGAGGGGACCTTTACACAAACTCATCAAAATCAAATCAATTGAACTCAAAGTCAAAAGGTAATCAAATGAACTCAAAGGCAAATCAAATGAACTCGACACATACATGTATATACATAGTCTCCCTCGTCACGCAACTGTCAGTCATTGTCAGGTCTCTCCTCGCGCAGCTGACATTGTCCTTGTTCTTCAACCAACTGGCATTCATTTTCAAGTACTTCCTCGAACAACTGACATTTTCCTTTTCACAATGCCCGAGTGAACGCTCATTGAGCGTCTTGTTAGATTAGTGGCGTGAAAGTGTAAACATGAATGACGTATATGATGACGATAATAGTGAATTGACTATATAACATCAGCCGGGAACACAATATCGCTTGTTACTCGGGTGCATTCCTGCACACTTTTAGAAGAAAATGAAGCGAAAAAAAAGATTAAAAAAATGCCAGTATTTTTTAGAAAAAAGATTGAAAGAAATTAAATAAAAAGAAGAAAGGAAAAATAGATACAGAAGAAAGGGAGTGAAAAGAGGAAGGTAGGAAGGAAACAAGAAAGAAAGAGCAAAATCAAAAAAAAAGAAAGAAAGAAGGACTAAAAGTAGAAGACTCAGGAAGAAAACGAAAAACGAGGCCCCAGTGAGTTACTATAAAAGATATAACTGAATAACATCATGCTCAAGGTACTTAGGCCTGGTTTTTTTAAAGAATTTGCCTAAAACAGTAAATTTTCCTCAGTTGTGTTTGGAACAGAATAATATAACAGTTTTTGAATACATGATATATCTCATGAAACTTAACATTTTGGTGCATTTTTCAAGATAAGAGATGGGTCACGTGACTTGTGACGTCACAAAACACGTTTCTTGGTTTGGGGTGATGGAGACAAAACCAACCAAAATGTTTTATGCGTTTTCAGGATTGTTTCCAAGTGACAATTACGAATTAGCCTTAATACCTGGACCATCATTCTCATTTAAGGAGATATTTACCTACAAAGGATAAAAAATCAGGTCACGTGACCTATTTTACGTAATATCTCCTTAAAAACGAATGATGGTCCAGGTGTTAAGGCTAATTAATAATTGTCACTTGGAGACAATCCTGAAAACGTATAAAACATTTTGGTTGGTATTGTCTCCATCACCCCAAACCAAGAAACGTGTTTCATGACGTCACAAGTCACGTGACCCATCCCTTATGTTGAAAAATGCACCAAGATGTTAAGTTTCATGAGATATATCATGTATTAAAAAATCGCTTTATTTGTCCTCTCCAAACACAATTAACGAATTTTTAATGATTTAGGCCACTGAGTGCTTAGCTTTTTGACAACAATCACATTTTTCCAGATATAGCTACGTTGTGATTTTCTTTTCTTTTTTTATTATATTTTTTCAGGTCCTAATTTACAAAATGCATAGCTAACTAACAAATAATAAATTACAATTCTGTAGATTTGGAAGGTTAAAAAATCTATATACTAGACATCTAACGAATTACATGCAATCATGCAAGACAGTCGTACGTGTTTATATCCCGCTGTATGACTAACTCAGTGATGGAAGAAGACTGTGCAGTCAGGGCACAGGTAGCCCAAGCTCAGTATCAGTGGCGTAAATACAGTAAATAGGCTTTCTTGTTCTGGTGTACTTGAATAAATAAATAAAAAATCGTTTGCCTTTATTCGCCTCGTACTTGTTCCTTGTGTTGTCCTTTACCTCTGTAGAAATTTCTAGGCCATTCCGCTTGAAATTGAGAGAGTTACGGCGGTTTAAAAAAAATTCCCTACCAGTAAGAAAATATAGAAGGTAGGTCACTCATGGCCGCCAGCGAACTCACATGGTCCCACTCAAATGCTCGTAAATCTCTCGAAACTAGACATAACGCCAAATTTCTTACGGTAAACTGTAGTCCAATACAAGTCCGATAAATCACACTGCCATTCCCTTCTCTTACTCATCGCTATCTGCATCCAAGAGCAACTGAAGGTTTTTGTGATTTTCATCGGCAACATGAACCTCTGTACCTTCAAGTCTGACACGGATTTTGAACGGCCGTACAAAAAATGCACACACCGGGGAGGGACAGAGGTACATTTGACACTTGAATAAAATTTCTGTACCCTCCCGTGAGGATTGCAACCATATCTTGTCAGAGATTATAACAAAACTCTTTTCTTCGAATTCGTGTTGATTTTCAATACCCCATTTGGAATTTGCTCCAAAGGCCTTTTCCTTGAAATCAGAAGCATTAATTTGACAGAAGAAATACTGTAATCTATGATAGAACGAAATTTTATTCAAGTGTCAACTTGATTAGATTCTTATATACTGCACGTTCGTATTTTGAACGAGCTTCACGCTCCTGGACGACACGTGTTGAAATAAACTATTGTATTGTATTGTACCTCTGTCCCTCCCCGGTGTGTGCATTTTTTGTACGGCGTTCAAATTGAAGGTACAGAGGTTCATGTTGCCGATGAAAATCACAAAAACCTTCAGTTGCTCTTGGATGCAGATAGCGATGAGTAAGAGAAGGGAATGGCAGTGTGATTTATCGGACTTGTATTGGACTACAGTTTACCGTAAGAAATTTGGCGTTATGTCTAGTTTCGAGAGATTTACGAGCATTTGAGTGGGACCATGTGAGTTCGCTGGCGGCCATGAGTGACCTACCTTCTATATTTTCTTACTGGTAGGGAATTTTTTTTTAAACCGCCGTAACTCTCTCAATTTCAAGCGGAATGGCCTAGAAATTTCTACAGAGGTAAAGGACAACACAAGGAACAAGTACGAGGCGAATAAAGGCAAACGATTTTTTATTTATTTATTCAAGTACACCAGAACAAGAAAGCCTATTTACTGTATTTACGCCACTGATACTGAGCTTGGGCTACCTGTGGTCAGGGTGGGCGAAAAGATTAGACTCGTTAGATAGATAGACGCCTTTATTTATTCAGAGTAATCCCTTCAGCATTAAAATAAATACTGTTATGTTATCAATGGGAGCCCTGGTAGTATATACTCGGGGGAGGGGGGGGGGGGGGGGGGGGGGGGGGGGGGGGGGGGGGGGGGGGGGGGTGTCGGGGGGAGGGGTGTACTCGGCCATTTTTTGGGGTAGGGGTGTGCCGCCATGATCCCCAAAACCTTACCCTATCCCAGACCTAAAAACGGAAATTTTCCGTACCCTATCCCAAACATAAGCTTCAAAATCTATGCCCTATCACAGCCCTATAAGCTTGAAAATCAATACCCTATCACAGACTAAAATTGAAAGTTCGTGATCAATTTGAAGTTAAGAATTTTTATTTTGCCGCTACGATAATTTATAAACATTAGAGATCTTCAAATGTTCGTAAAAATGCAAAAAGAATGATAAATACTTGTTTCGCTGTAACAACATACCCTATCCCAGACCTAAGCTTGAAAATCTATACCCTATCCCAGATCTGAGAAGCTCGAAAACCATACCGTCGGGCGGCACATATACCCGTATAGCTTATATAGGGGAGTACCTCCCCCCCTCCCCCCCGGGCTTATATACAACTGTTTCAACACATATATATGTTGTCGATAAAAGCTCTCAAACCCTTCAGTGCGACCGAAAGGTAGCATGGGAAATATTTCTGAGAAACGCGCACCTTCGTTGTGTAAAAAACTTACAATCAATATTACCCATACTGCTTTTCGGTCGTGGAGTGGTTTTACAGACAACATTTTCGAAACTGCTGTACACTATAAAACTTAATCAAATCGGTCATACACGTCGTTCATTCCGAACAATAAGAGCCTTATACGGGACGATCGGATTAATTAAAGAATGTCACTTTTGCTATTTAATAATACAGTTCCAAACTATTGCCATATTGATTCGCATAACGTTTTTGTCTTGTACACTATTCACTATTCACTATACACTATTCACTATACACTATACACTATACACTATTCACTATTCACTATACACTATTCACTATTCACTATTCACTATTCACTATTCACTATACACTATTCACTATTCACTATTCACTATTCACTATACACTATTCACTATACACTATTCACTATTCACTATTCACTATACACTATTCACTATTCACTATTCACTATTCACTATTCACTATTCACTATTTCGATGGCTTCAGGCAGACTTGATGGCTTGCCAGAATCCTGTGATGATAGTAAAGTCATGTCAGCTAGTGTTAGTGAAAACTGTTTATTCCGTTTCTAACATGTTATTATGTTTTCTATTCGCGCGCTGCATTCGCCATCCTCGGGAACTCAGGGGTATATTCTGTCGTTCGTTTCTCGCTCCCAGAGAAATACCCCTGGGAACGAAGTCTGTTGGAACTTGTTCCGGAAGTCAGAATTCATCTCCTTTCTGATTGGTCGACCAGTATCAAGTATATTCTGGTTTGAATAGGACAGCCGCCATATTGAATTTTGACTTCCGAAACAAGTTCCAACAGACTTCGTTCTCAGGGGTATTTCTTCTGGGTGCGAGAAACGAGCGACAGAATATACCCCTGGGTTCCAGAGGATGTGCATTGGCGAGTGATCGATGAAATACGTCTTGCATGTACTCAACATTTGCGCAAAATTCAATGAATTGATGGGAGGGGAGCGGAGTGGAGGAAAGGGAGGGGAGGGTACAAAGAGGAAAATTGTCGATGGAGGCCAGTGGGAAATAGAAAGAAACATATCACTCGATCTATCCCCAGTATTTTCCCTCTGTACTTCATTACACAGCCGTTAAAGACGATACATATCAAACTTATGTTATACAAAAGGTCATTGTTTCACATATGCAGATGAGGCGAGTCTTGTTTTGGCGAAAAACAGCATGATTTTGATACATTTTTGCTTTTTACTGCACGGTTAAAATACAAATCAAAAACCTACCAACGGAATATAAAAGACGAATATGTAAGGAATGAATAAGCTGGCAATTCAAGCACAAATAAAGAGGTTTGAAGGTGGCATTTTCCGTTTCTTCAAAATTGATCGAACTGAAATCTCTGAAGAGATATGGGAGAGCGTTAGGTACGCTACCCACAAAAACCCTTTGAATTCTTTGGGAATTGTGTCAATCAAAAACCTACCGCCAGATTCAAATGCTCTGTAATGATACGCGCGTTTTGATATAAAATACATGTATATTGGATATAATTAAGCGGTGGCAAAATGAAATCTAAAACTCTTTGTTTGGTAATCGTGAACATCATATTGGAGCTCTTTATCCCGGTCTGTATGTAGAAGCTACATAGACAAATAAATTATGGCTCGGAAAGGACGTTTTTGAAGGCAATTTCTAATATTTACACACAAGATCAATAGGTCTGAAGTTCGAATTTGTGATATATTTTCCCCTGTTGAGGAAACATATGCAGCTCTATAGCATCCTCTTTTATACTTATAATTTACACATTGTCAAAGGCGGAAAAAGATCAATTGAGAAATGCTTTATTTAGCGGCCAAAGAACAAATTGCTCGATTAATCGGGCCTCAAACGTGCTTTTAATAGTAAACAAAGCACATTTGTAATTCAATAATTTCATCTTGCACAAGCGCATTCAAAAACGTTGTCCGCGTGATACTGTGTCCCAACAGGAGCAAATGTTCAATGATGCAGGACATAAGTTTGATATGTATTCCCAAGCAAATGTTCCGTAGAAGGCTGATCTAGGTTTGCAAGGGATTATGCCGCTATCTTTGTCTGTATATGGTTGATTGTAAGCTCCTAGTTTGTTCATTATCAAATGAAACACACACTTACAGTGCGACTACTGTAACCGGGGCCACTTAGACAACGAGAATCAATCACAATTCAGACGAAAACAAAGCCAATTTCAAAATTCGTGTACTTCAGCCAATCAGGAGAGAGCATTCTCGTTATCTAAGTGGCCCCGGTTGAAGTCGTCGCACTGTAAACCATTGGAAAAAGTTCACTTTACACTGACCCCTTTTGTGTGCACTCCAATCCTTGTTTGCAAGGTCCGCAGTCCGGTTTTTCTCCAATCCAGATTTTCCGGTACAATATAGACGCACACTGGTGATATTCGTCAAGTTTTGGTTTACAGAGTGGTATTAGCGTATTTACAGTTGGTTCAAGGACGCAACACGAGTCGGACTTGCAGTCTGAGTCTTTCTCACAGAATGTACCTATAAAATTCGGAAGTGTAAAGAAAAAGATGGCGGATCCGTACATTTTACCACAATCCTTTGCGCGGTAAACCACTATACAATTTTAGAACAGTTACCTACTTTATGTAACATGTGAACGTGTGAACGTGTCAGAAAATTTGCAGATGTGAGTCGATCGAGGTCGCAAAGGATTGCTGGGTAAAATGTACAGCCGCCATCTTTTCTTGTACAGTGGATTGTCTCTTCAAATCAATCAACATTCTCGTACCCAGAGCCCTTTCGTAATCCCAATGACGATAGGGCTCTGGGTACGAGAATGAGGTCGCAAAGGATTGCTGGGTAAAATGTACAGCCGCCATCTTTTCTTGTACAGTGGATTGTCTCTTCAAATCAATCAACATTCTCGTACCCAGAGCCCTTTCGTAATCCCAATGACGAGAGGGCTCTGGGTACGAGAATGATCAATATTTGAAGACTGGGGACGAGTGGCAGAGAATTGCGGCAGAGAAGCCTGGGATCTATACTCACTGGTCTGACCAAATATGGAATTTTGTTACCAAATAAGGTAGTATCATTACCTGGATCTCCTTTGGACTTCTTCTCACAGCGTCCAAATGTACACATCATCCCCTTACAGCACTGGTCTTTGCGAGTGCACGCCATTTTGTTTTTATGGCAGTCTTCACAGTACAAGAGATTACAATATTTGCCTTGTTTGCAGGGCTTTTTGTCCGAGCATTCTGCTTCATAATAGCCAGGAGCAATAATCTAAGCAAAATTCAAATGTACATCAGATATTGATACAGAAATCTAATTATCTAACCCAAATTACTATAGAATAGACTTCAAGCATGCAGTCCTTACTCTAAGCCTGGTTTATACTAGCAGCGAAAGCACATGTACCAGGCCTTATTTCACTGTGAAAACGAGCCCGACGCAAGCATAAGCACATGCAACAGGCCTTACTTTACTGTGAAAACGAGCCCAACGCAAGCATAAGCACATGCACCGGGCCTTACTTCACTGTGAAAACGAGCCCGACGCAAGCATAAGCACATGCAACAGGCCTTACTTCACTGTGAAAACGAGCCCGACGCAAGCATAAGCACATGCAACAGGCCTTACTTTACTGTGAAAACGAGCCCAACGCAAGCATAAGCACATGCACCGGGCCTTACTTCACTGTGAAAACGAGCCCGACGCAAGCATAAGCACATGCAACAGGCCTTACTTCACTGTGAAAACGAGCCCGACGCAAGCATAATCACATGCAACAGGCCTTACTTCACTGTGAAAACGAGCCCAACGCAAGCATAAGCACATGCAACAGGCCTTACTTCTCTGTGAAAACGAGCCCAACGCAAGCATAAGCACATGCAACAGGCCTTACTTCACTGTGAAAACGAGCCCGACGCAAGCATAAGCACATGCAACAGGCCTTACTTCACTGTGAAAACGAGCCCGACGCAAGCATAATCACATGCAACAGGCCTTACTTCACTGTGAAAACGAGCCCAACGCAAGCATAAGCACATGCAACAGGCCTTACTTCACTGTGAAAACGAGCCCAACGCAAGCATAAGCACATGCAACAGGCCTTACTTCACTGTGAAAACGAGCCCAACGCAAGCATAAGCACATGCACCAGGCCTTACTTCACTGTGAAAACGAGCCCAACGCAAGCATAAGCACATGCAACAGGCCTTACTTCACTGTGAAAACGAGCCCGACGCAAGCATAAGCACATGCAACAGGCCTTACTTCACTGTGAAAACGAGCCCGACGCAAGCATAAGCACATGCAACAGGCCTTACTTCACTGTGAAAACGAGCCCGACGCAAGCATAATCACATGCAACAGGCCTTACTTCACTGTGAAAACGAGCCCAACGCAAGCATAAGCACATGCAACAGGCCTTACTTCACTGTGAAAACGAGCCCAACGCAAGCATAAGCACATGCAACAGGCCTTACTTCACTGTGAAAACGAGCCCAACGCAAGCATAAGCACATGCACCAGGCCTTACTTCACTGTGAAAACGAGCCCAACGCAAGCATAAGCACATGCAACAGGCCTTACTTCACTGTGAAAACGAGCCCGACGCAAGCATAAGCACATGCAACAGGCCTTACTTCACTGTGAAAACGAGCCCGACGCAAGCATAAGCACATGCAACAGGCCTTACTTCACTGTGAAAACGAGCCCGACGCAAGC
Organism: Actinostola sp. cb2023; assembly: GCA_033675265.1. Taxonomy (NCBI): domain Eukaryota; kingdom Metazoa; phylum Cnidaria; class Anthozoa; order Actiniaria; family Actinostolidae; genus Actinostola; species Actinostola sp. cb2023. The sequence goes on from JAUJYZ010001347.1 coordinate 448,066, forward strand.
ATAAGCACAATGATCAAAATTGTTTCATTTTTAAATGTGTTGTGCCCTAGCTGGCTGGCGCTGTAATGTTTTCTCCACAAGATATCAGTAGCTTCCTATTGTTGCCCAGGGCAACGTGATGTCGCATGAAAACGGCGAATCGATTGAGAAAAGACGGAACTGGGGTCTAACACAATACAGCACTTCCCCACGGCCATGCAGTCCCAAAACTATATTTTACTGTAAAAACTCCCTCTATTAAGCGGCCAACCCCTATTAAGTGACCACTCGGTATTTCCACGAGGGCGGCCTGTATTAGTTATATTACCATTGTATCCAGTACTGCTGGTGATTGGACGCAGTAATATGTCTTTAAAATCGCATAGCATTTGATCAGTTTTAAAAGTCATACAATCAGCAGCTATAGTTGTAAAAACTTACTTGTCTTTTTTCTTGATGTTTTTCCTCGTTGTTTTTGTTCACGTTTATCGCTTTTGTCGAAAAATATTGACTTAAAAGTTCCTCGTTCTGCAGCACAGAACTTCTTTTCCCGATATTTCGCACAAAAATAGGTTCGTTATACAGTTTGTAGCCATCAGATTTAAAATGTGTCTGTAGTTGATTTAAAATGTTCTCGTTGACTGCAAAACGAGTGTCTCTTTTCACTGTCTCTCTAGCCTTAACAATAATAACAATTTCAATTGCCAAATAAACAAAAACGAAAATAAACTTAAGCGTATGAACCCGAGAGAAGAACATCTTTACATTCGTCGGTACTGGAGTGATTTTAAAAAGCGTTCGTCAAAGGTACCCACGGCGAACCATTTCTTGTCTCTTTTCAATCGTCCTCTTGTATCATTCCTTGGTATATCCGTCCTTATAAATCAAAAAATTTACATAACTTTTCAATCCTAGGAAACAATATTTTGAACAATAGATGACGTAAGAGAGCTTTGTTCTGGTAAGAATTCAACCTGTTGGTCGCGTTTTGTCTTCGACACGGTACCAGTCTATCGACCGTTTACTAGGTCCCTCAGTGCATGATGTCATCAATGTCCGGTTAACTCGTGGATGGAGACGTGATTTAATAGCAAACTATGGCCATTCGGCGTTTTTGCAGTGTTTCATTCCCTCTTATGGCGGCTGGCAGATCGTTGTGTTCGACGGCGCTGCAGTGTTCGTTTCTGCGCAACCTCGAAAACACTCCCTTACCGAAATTCGTTACTATCTTTCTGAAATTTTTGGATCCTTTGTAGTAGATGACAGGATTGAGGGCACAGCTAGATAGCACTAGAAATTCGAAATATTGATTTGAACAAACTGGGCTATAACACTGGAATCCGTAAGGTTGTTGAAAGTGCGCCGCACAAACGGGCCATAATATGGATTGTTGAAATGAAAAGCTACAGAATATGGTACTACGAAAGCGGCAACAATACTGATGATGTGTTTAGTAATCTGAAATTGATGACGTCGTATGAGAGAGATGTTATTTTGTCTTCGTTTTAGACAAATCCAGCAGACAATTGCTGCGGCAGAAAAGATAACAATGCATAAAGGAAGAAGTACAGCCAACGCAACGAAGATCTTATAAACATCCATAACCATTAGAGTTTGAGGCTGGCGTTTACACACTATTGTATATTCACTGACATCAACGTCTATCTTAACTGGGATGACGAACATCATTGAAGTTAAACCAACTACAGCGGCTTCAATCCAGCCAAAGAGAACTGCCTTCTTGACGAAAGAGATTGTGGGCAGGATTTCAGGCTTAAAAACCATTAAAAAGTATTCCATCAATAGGAAAGTCAGCAAATTAATGTTGATGGATGCTGGGAACGCCATGTTTAAGCCATGGATCCTGCAAGACCTCGTAGTTGTAAAAACGTCAAATAAGATGTCTATGATACAGATAGGTAGTGCAATGGTAGCAGTGAGGAGATCTGACAGAGAAAGACTTATCATTAAAAAGCTTGTTACTGAGCGTCGTACAACCGACTGAACACTACTCATCTTTCTTTTAAAGTCTTTGTACTTAAAGAACAAGGCAAGGGAATTCCCCACGACCCCGAAGACTAACATCACTGAGGCCAGGATGACAAAAGTTATCTTGAGCACCATTGGCACTGGCATAAAGACGTACTTTCTTTCGGTGTTGTTGTTGGGCGAAGAAACCATCGACAAGTTCATGGAAGAATGAACTCTACTGCCTTGAACTAGATTCACTGTCTCTCCCGCCATCCTTTTCTGTAAAATGAGGAAGAAACAGGAAGAACTGCAATCTTAGATTCATGCAACGTTGCGCATATCATTTGTATCCAGACTCTCGTCTGATTGTCAAGTCCGGACATAAATATTATTTTTACTGATATATGAACCATTTCTGCATTTAAATAAGAGTCTTCGTTAGCTTTGTTCAAATAAAGAATGGACGTAAGGTTGAACAATGATATACAATTAGTCGGTCTGTCGATGCAATTGAACGCATTACCACTCAGGACAAAGCTTCAATATCTCTATTATATACTAGTAAGAATATTGGAGTGTACCACCTGCATGGCAATACAAAAGGTATATATATGGTCTATATGCAGGGCCGTACACAGCACAGGGGCAGGGGGGGGGAGGGGGGTAGTTGCCCCCCCCCCCCCCTAGTAAAGCGAAAAACATACCAAAAAATACTGAGAACTGTACTATTTGTGTGGCTACTGCATGCGCTTGCGCAGCTAGCCACTATTGCCATCGTCTGAGTTTTCCGAAAGTAAATAAGTAAGTAACAATAGATAAACTTCGGAACCATTCACCACCCAAGTAGAGAAATATCGCTGATAGATAAACTTCGGAACCAATCACCACCCGAGTAAAGAAATCGCCCTATCACTTCGTATTACCGAGAGCGAGCCGAGAGCGGCGTACGTGCTCAACCGATTGCTTGATTGTCTGCATGGAGTTTCATCGATGTTTAGTTTCAGAAAATTCACCAATATTATTTATCACAGCTTTCATTCTGTCTTTCTAAACGGTCAGATGAAAGGTTCTGTAAGTGTTATTCAACTTTTAGGCCGATGTTTACGCCGAGATTCGCAACTACTCCAACCTGAACTGACAAGACAGCGAAAACAACGCTCGCTGATTTTAAACAATGAGCTCCATTTGGAGATACAAAAGCCCGTAGTGGGAAAACAAAAGCCCTTTAAGGGAATATATGAGCCTCTTCGTAGGATAAATGAGCCTCTTTTGAGGATAATTGAGCCCCATTGTGGGATAATAAAACCTTATATTACAGGAAGCACGTGCTTGTCATATTAATGTACCTTTCATTGACCAAGAAACCATACGTTTGTGCAAATAGATATATAGTAGTAGCCACATGTACCCCTAAGGGTACCTGCTCCCCCCCCCCCCCCCCTTGAATTTTGGGTTATGCACGGCCCTAATATGCAGATATTTCAAGAAACGTTGTCAATACTGAATACCGAATAGTGCATTCCTAGACCGAAATGCATTTATATTTAGTATATCATCTCTAATATAGCAAGGAAACAACTGCTAACATGTATCAAAGTACTTTGTAAAAAAACATCAAGAGGAAAAGCTGATAATGCAAAGAAGAAAAAAGAACCGTTTGGTATGAGCCGACTATCAAAATAATAAACTGAAGAACAATGCAGGACCTTGTAGATGTTTTCCAGTTTGGGGTGTGGATAGGGTGACAAAAGAACGGAGGGAAGTTTCACCTGTTTTTCTGTTATCGAACAAAGGAAACTAATGAATCAAGTTACGTCAAGGCTTTTGTGAAAAAGACTAAAATGATATAAAGAATAAATAGTTAGTCTTGCTATGGTAGAATTTCAATGTTGCTTATTAACTGCATTGTTTCGTGGTTTAGACCTAAAGTGCAACTAACCCCTATGAGATTGTTTTAAAAATCTATTGAATATATGCTGAATAGTTGGTGGGTTCAGTATTTTGTGATTTGATCCATCTGTTTATGAGTTATAGAAGTTTGAAATCTCAATATGCAAATTTGATGACGTCTACTAAGGAATCATTTATTATAAGTAATACCATGGCATCTTCGGGATATTAGTGATTAAATGTCCCGAAGCCGAGGGAAGTTTAGTAAAAGTCCCTCGCCTCCGTAATACCATGATCACCGAGGAAATGGACAAAAATACAGGCTTGAGTTAACCGGCGCAAAGGAGAATATATTATAGTGTTTTGTGAAAGAGTCTTAATTGATTAGACTGTACTCTGGGGAATGCTTCATGTTGCACATCTTTGTTTCATTTACACAATAAAAGAGTATAAATTAGTTATAGTAAGGAGTACCTGAAGGTAAACAGATCAGAAATGGCAGAAGGTCGGTTTACTTTTATGAGAAATGACGAAGTGGAGCAAGTAAGGGAGAATACGGTTCCTCAAAACACTAAAAAGCACATACAGAAAAAGAGGAAAGTGCCAACTAATATAATATTTCATTGTGTGAACAAATAACAGAAATAAGTCTAATAAAATATCCTTTGAATTCGACTTTTGTGCATTTCCTTCTATTGCGCATGCGTTAACGATGTTGTATTTTGAGCTTCACACATCCCACACGTCTTGAATGCTCGAGCCATCATAAGTAGAGGAGCGATTATTACTCGGGCCCTTCCGAAGGAAGCCCGAGTTATAAAATGTGTTTTTCGGTAGTCGTGGTAGTTTTTGTTCGGTTAAAGAATGACGAAAGTATGCGACGTATTTAATCGTATCGAGTTTCAAGATGACTCAGCAGATAAGAAAAAAACAAACGACATACAGGACTCAAGTAGATTATGAATCTTAGTTTTGAAAGCAACATGTCGTTAATAACCCGTTACTGAGCGGCTTCGTATTATGTCTCTGAAGCTAGAGAGCAAGGGTTTGATTTTTCAGTAGATTTTGTGTTGATAGCTAATCTCGCTTTGCTTGCTGCCTGACTGTCGTCACGCGCCGTGAAAAACCGTTTAAAAAGTATTCGACAGTAAAACGAAACACATTTCTCAGATATATAATGATGGATGTTTATTCGATTCGACGTTTGAAAAATTCAGAAGGAAAAGAAATCGTAGAAATCGTACTTCAAAACTTCATCAAAGCAAAGGTAAACGAGGTCAATGTCCGAAATTTGGGTTCATGCCAAAGTTGTTTTAATAGCCTATTTATATACTTGCACAATACAAAAGCGCATTAATTTTAGAACCGCGGCGCAGCGCTATTTAAAACAGAATTTCTACGCTGAAAACAAGTCAGTGAACGGCAAAAATTCCATCAAAATCAAAACGTCATTAGAGATTATAGGGATCTGTTGCAGAAGAAGACGCTCAATGAGCGTATAGTCGGTTATTATGACAATGGCAGTTGCGTGACGACAAACTATTTATGTCGATGACTCATAAAGATTCGTGTAGGTACGTGTGTATTACATCTTTAAACGTACTTGAGGTCACTTGAGGTTGCATATTTATGGCGCCACAAACGTGTCAAATAGTTATTGTTCGCTCAGGGCAGATACTGAGATATTGCTAAGTCATCGTATTCGACGACTAGAAGTGAAAGAAGCAGTTGAACTGTGCAGAAGAGAAATTATGTTGTATCCAAGGCAAGCCATCCATCAGTTTCTCTTAAATACGCTCTCACATACAAACGCATACGCCGATTCGTGTGGGCCCACTCTAAAAGATGTTGAGCATTTTCGACAGGGCCTTTACATGAACTCATCAAAAGCAAATCAATTGAACTCAAAGTCCAAAGGTAATCAATTGAACTCAAGCTCAAAAGCAAATCAAATGAACTCAAGAACTATAATACAAATGAACTCTAATGTTGACTTAAATGTGAACTCAACTGAGTACTGCCTAGCCAAGCATGTATACCACAACTTGAAGCCAGATGTACTGATTCAGAAGTGTGATTCCAACATGGACAAATCCAAAGGTGAGAAAACAACTTTGAAATCGCATCAAGAAGAACACAAATCTGAGGCGAAAATGAAGTCAATAAGTTCGATTCAGAGATGCTCACCGAAACACATATACATATTCTCTTTCTTCTATATTTTCTTACTGGTAGGGAATTTTTTTTTAAACCGCCGTAACTCTCTCAATTTCAAGCGGAATGACCTAGAAATTCCTACAGAGGTAAAGGACAACACAAGGAACAAGTACGAGGCGTAGAAAGGCAAACGATTTTTTATTTATTTATTCAAGTACACCAGAACAAGAAAGCCCATACATTTACTGTATTTACGCCACTGATACTGAGCTTGGGCTACCTGTGATACTTCTACTGAATCTAGACTCTGGGTCATGTGTGCAAAAACGAATATTACACGTGATGTTCCAAATGTGCAAATGTGTAAATGTGCTTTTCCAAGGTGGACAACGTTAATGACATTGACTGTTTCAATAAGAAAGGCCGATTGCAGAACCTATGTAGAGTCAATGTTTGCTCATATATTTATTGTATTTTCATCAAGAGATCATTATATATATATACAGTCATTTGCACAAATGCTGGCCGCTAAGAAATATCAATATATCGGGTCAGGAGCCTCCATCTGGGATGTATTCGTGAGACGACCTGTGACCGGATCAGGCTATTTTTAGAACACCAGTTTTGCCGCGAAATTTTAACACCAGGGATTTTTGATTTCGGCTTTGTTACGGAAGTTTCTAGCTTTTGGCTTGGTAGGTTTACTATTTGATGTTTTTTTAATTCCTTGAGAAACAGAACACGAACTTGAAGACTCTTGGTCACTTTCCGATGAAGTACTAAACTCTGCAAAAGAGTCACTGTAATTATCACTATCATTTTCGCTCTCTTCACTTTCACTTTCTTCAATTTCGCCAATTTCTTCGTCCGCCACTTTGTTAATATATCACAAATAAACACAAATCATCTACCTCATTGATGCTGATTGGCTCTGTTTAATTCCCATGGGGGATTCCTATTGATTGATGATTAGTTCGCGGGAAAAAGTGTTTAAAAATAGCCTGATCCGGTCACAGGTCGTCTCACAAACCCAGTACGGTAGATGGAGGCTCCTACTTATGGGTAATTAAATAATCGAAAATCCCCCTTAACAAAGTTGGTAGAAATATTTAGTATAATGTTTATTTTAGTCTTACGTTTGTATTTTGCTTCATTTAATAAGTTAGGAAACTCAAAATAGTATTATTTAATTACCCATAATGCACCCGATATATCGTGGCGGCCAGAATTTTTGAAATGACTGTAATGGTCTCTTGATTTTCATGCATTATATTTATTATATTATTATTATTGCATTTTCACATGCAGTTTTAATTATTTTTGTATAAATCACAAGAGACACCAAGACAGGAATATCATTTTTTCAGCTAGTTGAGATGATCTGTACGCTCAAATTCCCGCATAAACGTAAATTTAATGCGGCAATGTTTTTTAAAAATTGCGGAAATCCCGCGATCTTGAATGAACCCTGAGATTAGAAACGGACCGTTTTTAAATGTGCAAGGATAAGCTGTTACTTGCGAATGAAAATGTAATGGGTTTCGTTGAGTTAGTAGATACGAGTAGAGCTACTTTGGGTGTGCATTGGATTTATTTAATAAATCTATATGGGCTATTTAATAATAACAATAATAATGAATACTGCGGCCATCATAGTAGATTGGAATCATATGGTCTCGGGCTTCCTGTGGTTGCTTGGCAGGATGCCATTTTAACCTCTGAAAATACCATCATTAAGAAGCCCGAGTTAACGCATCTTGTTTACATTGGTGTCGAAAGGTGCTGGCTGTCAAATAAAGTGCATTTTGTTCAAAATTACAATCAATCAAGAAACTTCTCCTGAATCGATAAATTAATAATAAATATTTGTTGCTTTGAACAACAATTACATTACAATAATACAATACAATACGATAAATTGAAAGTCTTAGATCATTATTTGATATCACTGGACACAGCGTAAATTGTGCCATGTGTGTTCAGCTCTGATTTGGTTAATTTTGAGATGAAAGATAAACGATAACATGAAAAAGGAAGAAAAGAAGAAAGAGTGGGAAGGAAGGAAGAAATGAAGCAAAGTGGGAAGAAAGAGAGAGAGAGAGAAAAGTAAGAAAGAGAGAAAAGAAAGAAAGTAAAGTACGAAAGTAAGTAAGTAAGAAAGAAGAAAAAAAGAAAGAAAGATAGAAAGAAAGAAAAAAAAGAAAGAAAGAAAAGAAAGAAAGAAAGAAAAGAAAGAAAGAAAGAAAAAAAAGAAAGTAAGAAAGAAGAAAAAAAGAAAGAAAGAAAGAGAGAAAAGAAAGATGGAAAGATGGAAAGAAAGAAAATAATGAAAGTAACAAAGAAGAATGAAAGAAAATAAACGAATGAATGAATAAAGCAATGAACAAAGGAGCCAAGGAAAGAATAGGTAGGACAGAATGAAGAAAATGAGAAATGGAGAGAAGAAAGGAAGGTAGAAAGGAAAATATAACTAGGAGAGAATGGAAACTAAGAAAAAAGTGTGATAGATGGAAGGGAAATAATCTAAAATTTCCCATTTGGAAACTGCAGAGAGAATACATCAAGATGATGTCTCTGAAACTCTTTCAGTCGCTGCTCCTTCATCTTGATGGACAAACTCAGGTCATCAATGATGGAATTCATCAAATCAAGCAAGCTTTGTCTGGTTGTACAATCTTTCAGCTGTTCATATTCTGCAATACCAACTCTTTGACAACCAGAAACTGACAGTATTGGCTCGTCATAACCACTTTGTAAACACAATAGGTGTCTTTTCACTTCTGATTTGATGTTTGATGGAATGTGAAAGAGTTGTTCATTCTCATCCATCATGACAATCAGAAGTTTCTCTGCATTCTCCTGTAACATGAGCAGAAATGATTACAGTTATTCAGTTAGAACAATATATATTCATCATGTTCATCAATAATTCAGGAATAATAATTTAGGAAACCACAATAGAAATCATAAAAAATTATATTCATTTGCAAGAATTTTAACTTTGATTTTCTCGGCCAAACTTTATACTGGTATCTAAAAAATTATAGTAGAACATGATTATATATCTGTGGATATGATTAAGTCCTATACATTATTATTCCACTAGTACATCATTTTACCATATTAGGGCAAGAGATAGCCCGAGAAAACAGCCACCTCTCATTGGGGTCAGCTCCCGAGAGAGACACGTCTCTCTCGGGGGAGTAAAATCCAACCCCGATGAGAGGCGGCTGTTTTCTCAGGCTAGGCAAGAGAACACACAAAATATGCCAGCGTATCACACAGTAGCTTGCACGCACACGAAAAACATAGCAAAAATGGCTCAAAAATGTCAGGAAGCAAAGAAACAAAATCAATTGTGGAATAATAAACCCCTTATTTGATGGTTTGACAGATAATACTTGTGGACATTTTACTCACCAAGCTATAAAATTATTTATTATTATTACTAAAGTGGAGGGGAAAAAAGGTTTTTTGAATTACCTTATTGTCCTGAGAAACTGAATTTGGCAAAATTCCTTCCAGAAAGACTCTGCATAAGTACTTTCGTCTCTGTTCCCTCGAAATCCTTGTCTGGGATATCAGACTTTTGTCAAAGAAATTCAACAGCCTTTTCAAATGTTCCTGTCTGTTGTGAGCCATTAATAGGAATAGCAGCTGTAAAGCTTGTGGGACATTTCTCCTTCTGGTGCACAGTAAATGAAGTATCCCCTCCAGAAGAGCAGTAAACTTTGCAGGTATCAGGGATTCCATCAACGATGAATAAAACTTTGCTAAGGAGTTAGAAATCCCTGCTTCTGTAATCACAATTTTAGTGTGGAATACAAACTCTTTATTGTGCAACAGAGGGAATTCTCTCAAGGCATCAAAGCATGAAACAGCTGCATTTTTCCAGATGGAATCCCTTGCTCTTCGACCTCCTCCTTGTTCGCCTCTTTGAATTTTGTTGAATGAGTCCACAAGACGGTTATAAGGACTGTTCGTTATTTCTGTAAACTCTGCTGAGGCTTCTGATTCTGATGGGCTTACAACGTCCTCAAGGTACGATACATCTAACAGCTTAAGTAAACTGGAAAGAATAACTTCAAACCAAATGTCCTTGCAGAAACTGGGCGAAATCTCATCTTCAAGTTGGGAAAGTAACTTTGACTTATGCGCAGTCCTAAGGATTTTAATATGGCATGCAGTAATATAGGTGTCACTGTTTTTCAATTAAATCTGTACCTACATTGTACTGCTTCTGTTGCTGTTGACACTTCTATCGCCTGCGTAGCAGCACTGGGGAGGAAAAGGAGCTTCCTCCTGATCCTTTTCCCCTCCCTCCCTCCTCCCAGTGCCACTACGCAGGCTAACACTACTACTGTTGCTCCTGCTATTATTGCAGCAACTGTTAGTTACTACTTCTATTACCTACTACTACTACAACTACTACCTAACTACAACTACTACTACTTCTATTAACTACTACTACAACTACAACTATTACTACTTCTATTGCCTACAGTATACTACTACTACTACTACTACTACCACTACTACTACTACCACTGCTACTACTACTACTAATCTACTACTATTACTACTGCTACTACTGCTACTACTACTACTACTAGAGTGATTCCAATAAACCTGGGCACTACTAATTAGCTGTCAGTGTTTATTATATGCAAATATTCAAAAGAAAACAAAAGAGTGAGTGTCTAATAGTGTTTAATGGTGTAGTTAGTAATGCCCAGGTTTATTGGAATCACTCTACTACTACCACTACTACTGCTACTACTAATATGTATTACTATTACTACTGCTACTACTGCTATTACTACTACTACCACTACTACTGCTACTACTACTACTACTGCTACTACAAAATGTACTACTATTACTACTGCTATTACTACTACTACCACTACTACTGCTACTACTACTACTACTACTGCTACTACAAAATGTACTACTATTACTACTGCTATTACTACTACTACTACTGCTGCTGCTACTACTACTACTACTACTACTACTACTACTACTACTAATGTACTACTACTACGACTACTATTACTAGTAAATCAAATGTACTACTGCTATGTGTTTATCATTAATACATGTAATGTTTTAAAACTCACCTATTCTGCATATGCATCAGACTTCTTCTTCTAACTTTCCTTGGCGTCTCTGCCATAGAGTCCAAACCTTGCAATCCATTTGTGCCACTGAAACTAGCTCGTCTCTTTCTACCAAAGTCATTATTGTTGTTGTCCGTTTGAACAACGCTTTCCTTGCCAGACAGCTTATTCGATTCGCCCTCGTTGATATCTTCTTTGGATGACGTTCCCATCGATTTTCGCTTCGATCGTCTGTGGATGTTCCAACGATCAAGACTCAATCGCTTCTTCTTTTTCTCAGTCTTGTGGCAGCCTTTAGTAGAGTCTTCTAACTGCCCTGAACTCGTGTAGTCAGCCAAACGGTACAATCGGTTACCCTGGTCAAACACCTCTCTCTTCCCATCAGATGTCAAAACGCTCTCTATTACTTCAGATTCTAGTAGTTTCTGAGCTAAAGATTTGACTTGAACTTTAGACGGGTCACTAGCAAGTTCAGGGTGATTAAATACATAGCTTTGAAGTTGTTCGATGAGTTCGCTTCCACGAAAACAGTTCTCAAACGTTTGGAGTTTTCGTCGTCTCTTTCGAGGTTCTAGATTTGTCTTCAAGTGTTCAACGAGCTCATTCCAGATTTTCGTGGCTTTAAACGGCTCTGAAACGCTGAAGCTCATAGTGCTTTTGCCTTGCAATGAAAAGGTACTTATCCTGGAGCTTATTTGAAGGCAAACCAAGTCAAATTATGGTCGTAAAGCTGCTTCAACATTCAAACCAACCGCCATTTTCTTGACTGGAAAGTTTGGCCGCGTTGGGGAGCGTTGGGGCTGAGTAACTCGACCCAGTCTTCCCTTTGATAGGATTACACAGACATCCCAATCTTAGAAGATCGGGATATCGATCGGGATATCAAACAAATCAAGAAAAACACTGTTTTTGTAAGGAGGGCAGTGAATTGGATATATTTAAATTCAACTATCATTGTCCTACAAGTTTAATTACTAACAGATGTATATAAATACATTTTCAGTACAAGCACGTGACATTCAATATTAATACATTACATAGTTTTTAGTACTATTAAAAATATTTTATATTATTTAAAAAAATACCACAAAAGCCTACTATCAAGTTAAATGAAACCATCGTCAAGTTGCTATAACCGTTTGAATTCTAGCACGACTAACTACGTGAACTATTAACGAGCCTTTCAGTCGTGGCTTTTTCGTGTTACCATGCTGTTTCGGTTTTTTTTCCAAAACCCGGGGGAAACAGAAACGATACGATATCGTAAAAGACAAGAAACTATGAGACATGGAGACAAAAGAATTATTATTATTATCATAAAAGAAAGTGAAATTTTATTACTCGGGCCCTTCCGAAGGAAGCCCGAGTTATAAAATACAAATATTTTTATTTTTTTCATGGTCATAGAATGCGAAGTATTTGATCGTATCGAGTTTCAAGATTACTCCTGAAGCAGATAAGGGAAGACAAACGAGACACAAAACTCAAGTAGATTTGAATCTTAGTTTTGAAAGCAGCTGTAAATCTTGAAGCTATCGAAAGGTCAGGATTCTAGTTCGCTATGTCATGTTTGTTATTAGGCGACATTGGACCCCAGATTAGGCCTTTAGTTGCTAATTATAATAGTACGTGTACAGTTATGTCCTTGAGTATTTATAATTGAACTCACGACCAGCGATGTAACTACATCTAATACGGAAAGCTATATGTACAGAAGTCATGCAAACAGTCGAGGCAGTCGAGACTGAAAAGCAAGCCATCGAAACGATACGCTTACTACATACCAGATACGCATACTCTAAATCTTCCTCGAGCGTTTTCGAAAGGGCTGTTCTACGACTTCAATCCACGAACTCGAACTCATCAAAAAACGAACTGAAAATCAAATGAAATGAACTCAAAAACTATCATGACCTCGCTATGTCATGTTTGTTATTAGGCGACATTGGACCCCAGAGTAGGCCTTTTGTTGCTAATTTTGATTTGCTCTCGACCATATATCCATTGTCAATGAAATATTGTCAATGGCAATAAAGCTCGATCGAGCAAGAGGCCGCGCGCCGTAGACTAATGCATCAAACATGTAGGCAAGGTAGTGATGTAATGTGCTTATTGAGCGAAAACCGTGCAGAATACTTACACATGTAGATTGTACGTGTTGGAATGATTCAGAGATAGATTATAAAGATAACAGTGATCTAATCTGTTTATTCAGCGAAAACCGTGCAGAATACGATTGTACGTGACTCAAGTTCGATAGAACATGCTTTCCTTGCAATTTCAGTACTGCGAACTTTACAGTATATACTTCACTAGACGAGAAAAGATTTATATTTTGGCCCCTTGACCTCCGGTGCTTTCCCTGATTGGTTTGTGCTTTCTAATCTTTCTTGTTTTCAGTAACTCATGATCGATGTTTATTTTATTCCACGTTTGAAAAATTCAGAAGGAAAAGGAATCGTAAAAATCGTACTTCAAAACTACATCAAAGCATTGAAGGCGAGCAAGGTCAATGCGGTTCGTAAATCGAGATCGTACATAGCCCTTCATCAGACATATAGTCTCCCTCGTCACGCAACTGTCAGTCATCATCAGGTCTCTCCTCACGCAACTGACATTGTTTTTAAATAGAACCGCCGCGTAGCGCTATTTAAAACAGAATTTCCACGCTCAAAACAGGTCAGTGAACGGCAAAAATACAATCGAAATCAAAACGTCATTAGATTTCAGGGATCTGTTACAGAAGAAGACGCTCAATGAGCTAAGCGTATAGTCGGGTATTTAATATGACAATGATAGTTGCATGACGAGAAAGATTATTTGTATCGATGAGTATCGATAAAGATCTTCGATTGTTCGAAGACGTATATCATACGTTTTCAAACGTACTTGAGGTCACTTGTTGCATATTGATGGCGCCAGAAACGGGTACCCCGTTGAGATGACGAAGGCCTAAGCATCAACCAAACATCAGTACGCAATTCGCACTCTTAGTATTTGTTTCTTTTTCAAACAGTTATAATCTATCAACACACCATGAAGAAGAGAGAAGGAGTCTTCCAGTATAAGGTCTGGGAAATCTTCACTTCACTAAATCTATTTTCTGAATGCGGACGTCCGACAAAACTAACTTTCGGCTCCAAGCAGATGTATTGTTTTTTTTTAGGCCGAATATTTTCACTCTGATTTTGACTAAAATGATATCAGAAAAGCATCACAAGAACGAGAAGAAAGAAGTTCGCTATTGGTACTTTCTTCTTGCTGTTCTGCCTTGAACAATTAAGAAAACCATTCCGAACAATTGATGTAATCGATTTGAAAAATAGCAAATTCGATGGAAAATCAAAGGCTTTAATATAAAGTCGTGAAAATTTCGGGTTTTCCAAAAAGCCTGTTGATCAGAGCAGATACTAAGACCTAAGCCATCGTCTTCGACGACTAGAAGTGAAAGAAGTAGTTGATCTGGCCAAAAGGTAAATTATGTTGTATTCAAGACAAGCCATCCACAGTTCTTCTTAAATACGCTCTCACATACAAACCACATACGCCGATTCGTGTGGGCCAACTCTAAAAGATGTTCAGCGTTTTCGACTGGGCCTTTACACGACTGAACTCATCAAAATTAAAGCAAATCATCTATTGAACTCTAAGTCAAAACGTAATCAAACAAGACGCTCAATGAGCGTTCACTCGGGCATTGTGAAAAGGAAAATGTCAGTTGTTCGAGGAAGTACTTGAAAATGAATGCCAGTTGGTTGAAGAACAAGGACAATGTCAGCTGCGCGAGGAGAGACCTGACAATGACTGACAGTTGCGTGACGAGGGAGACTATGTATATACATGTATGTGTCGAGTTCATTTGATTTGCCTTTGAGTTCATTTGATTACCTTTTGACTTTGAGTTCAATTGATTTGATTTTGATGAGTTTGTGTAAAGGCCCCCTCTCTAGCTTCAGATCCCGAAACGTCGAGTTTGGAATCGAGTTCGGGTTCGAGTTACGGTTCGAACGTCGAATAAAACAAGGACATCTTCTTCAATACAATATAATTTCTCTGACGTCATGACAATCAGTGACAGTTGAGTGACGAGGGAGACTATTAGTCCGGTGAGTACGAACATGATACGTCTTGAGGTTGCATAGGTCAGATGGTTCCGATAACGGCCTCGCGTTTGTTTAAAAAAAAATATATTTTAAGCGAGCTTCTAGTCCTTTTACCACTTCTAGTCATTGAACGATGAACTAGAATCCTGACCTTTTAATAGCTTGAAGATCTACAGCTGCTTTCAAAACTAAGATTCATAATCTACTTGAGTCCTGTGTCTCCTTTATCTTTTCAAATCTGCGGAGTAATCTTGAAACTCCGGATACGATTAAATACGTCGCATACTCGTCATTTTGAAGCCGAACAAAACTACTACTACCGAAATCCGCATTTTCTAACTCGGGCGGCCTGCGGCCTGGGCCCGAGTAATGAACTCAAACTCAAAAGCAAATCAAATGAACTCCACACATATATACATATTCTCCCTCGTCAAGCAACTATGAGTCATTGTCAGGTCTTTTGATCCTCACGCAACTGACATTGTCCTTATCATAAGCCCGAGTATACGCTCATTGAGCGTCTTGTTTAAGTTTAGTGAGGGCCCTGTAATGATATGAACACTATTCGTAATCTAATCCCCCGTCACGCAATACAACCTATGTATTCGATCATTGTGTGTTTATGTATTGTACATAAAGGTTAATTGTTATGCGGACGTGACTGTAATGTGACCCCGAGCTCATATTACGCATTCTCTTGTAGTTAGCGTTCTCTGAACTGCGTACATATACTCGTACCTGTAATCGTTAATACCTCTAAAACTTCTCTAAAACTTCAATACAATATGCCAGATCGGTCACCAAGGAAGGCTAAATCGCTTTGTCCTGGATGCAAAGAGCCGAAGTCATCACACGCATTCGGAAAGCCCCATAAATCCTGCCCTGGGCCAGCCGGGAACACGGCCAGCAAAACAAAGCCGGCGAAAGATGAAATTGCGACACTCAAAGAAGAAATGAACGACATGAAAGCAACTATCCAAGGCCTTGCCACTCTACTTCAAGGCCGCAAAACAAAAGAGGACGAATCTGCTGAACAGTTAACAATGAAAATGCCTTCAGAATCAATGAAACAAGATCTAAACGTCAATGACCTCCGAGCAATCAGGTCACTCGAGACCAAAGTTGATCATCAGATCGCTGAGCTGGGATTAGCAGGCACAGGCAAAGACAGCGACTCAGATACTGACAGCAATGATTCCACCCCGAGCGATTCAACTCAAGAAGACTCCGAGAACGATAACAGGAAGAGCCATAAACAACCACACAAGAAACACGAGACAAAACGCCAAGGTAAGAAGTTAAAAAGTGGTCTTGCCCGCAAAGCTTCTGACATAGTGTCAAAATACGTTCTATGGCCTCACGAGTATCTCTTGAACGCGCTGCCAAGCTCACAGGAACTCACGTACACAGATTTAACCTACGAGCAACTCATCGCTGGCGAACTCGACATAATCGTGTCTGGCCCCATAACTAAACACGAGCGTGACGGTCGTCTACGTCATTTAGCCGACTTGTCCAAGGATGCAACGGTGTACCCGTGGCCAACTGTCCGGAATTATCATAAGACCATCTTACAGCAGATCGAACGCGGCCAGCTACGGTGGAGCGACGATTTCGACGACTTGCACGCTCGATTCGTAAGGAAAATACCCCTCGTCGAGTCGCATGTTACTGCCACTCTTCAAAAGTCACGCAATCGCACTCGATATTGTGGAGCCTTTCAGTCGAACCACTGCGATAAAGAGAAAGACCACCTCGTCGACGGGATTGTCGAAAAACACATCTGCGGGCCATGCATGCGCATCAGAAACATCGAGACACAACACGCTGCGATTGATTGCCCACACAAACTTCGAGGTTCACGTAAGGAATCGACCACGAAATCCAATTGACCACTACTTCACACTGAAAACTTAGACTGGACCTACGGACACATGGATCACCCGGAATTGACCAAGGACACAGACAGGCTCTTGTCCATGGACACGCCCTCGTCCATGGACCCGTCCTCAATCGCGGACACGCCCTCCACCACGGACACGCCCTCAACCACGGACACGCCCTCAACCACGGACACGCCCTCAACTGCGGACACGCCCTCAACCACGGACACGCCCTCAACCACGGACACGCCCTCAACCACGGACACGCCCTCACCCAAGGACACGCCCTCGTCCACGGACACGCCCTCATCCACGGATACGTCACACAATACAGTCGTCGACCATACCACATCGCATCTGGGTACTTCACCTCGGATTTCGTCAACGCACCTTCCTGTACAACAATCAGCCGCCCCATACATCGCACGACTTCACAAGCGTGTTCAGACTTCTCAGTCATATAATTACGCAGGCCTACGCATTCCAATAACGTCTCCACTCAAAATTCCCGCTTGGCGAACGAGACTCCACGACTATCACGACAAAATTGTTGCCGACTTCCTTGAGTTTGGATGGCCTGTGAGCTATCAATCTGACACACTACCAACGACATTTCTCAAAAATCATCCTTCGGCGGCGCGATTCAGCGACGCCGTTGACAAATACGTAACCAAGGAAGTCACTCTCGGGGCCACACTCGGGCCTTACAGCAGAAACCCTCTTCACCAGCCGCTCGCCACATCTCCCCTCTCCGCCGTACCAAAGAAAAACTCTTGTGACATGAGAATCGTGATGGATTTAAGTTTCCCACACTCGACATCAGTCAATGACGGCATACCTTCTGATCAATTTCTCGGCGAACCTTTCAAGCTCACATATCCTACAATTCGCACCTTGATGGATATCATCCGCGATCACGGCCAAGGCTGCTTACTGTATAAGCTCGATCTACGGAGAGCATACCGTCAGCTTCCTGTCGACCCACATGATTACCACTTACTCGGCTTTTGGTGGCGCGACTCATATTACGTCGATACGAGACTTCCATTCGGCCTTCGCTCAGCCCCTCAGGCCTGTCAACGTAGCACAAATGCCATAGTCTACATGCACACGAAGAACGGTCATCACGCGGTGAACTACCTCGATGACTTCTGCGGAGTAAGTCCCTCATCTCGGGCATTGACAGCGTTCAACTCTCTGCGTGACCTACTCGTAGAACTCGGTCTAGAAGAAGCCACAGAGAAAACCGTTTCACCCACAACCCATCTCACATTTATCGGACTTGACATTGATACCGTCGCTATGACCGTCGCAGTGCCACCCGAGAAGCTCGCAGAAATCCGCTCAATCCTCATCACCTGGCAGGGACGACAGCGCGCGCTACTAGAAGACAACTACAATCCCTCATCGGAAAGCTAGCTTTTGCTGCCGCCTGTATCCCACCCGGTCGAATCTTCATGTCACGCCTATTAACCGCACTTCGGTCAGTCAAAAGGCCACACCATCGCATCCGCCTCACAGCGGATTTCCGCATGGATTTACACTGGTGGCATACATTTAGTAGCCAATACAATGGAATCTCCCTGATCCTTGAACACTCAACCCCTAAAGCAGATGAGACCGTCGCATCAGACGCGTGCCTGACAGGGTGTGGTGCCTTGTACAACAACGAATATTTTCACAGAACATTCCCGCGACATCTTCTTTCAGACTCAAACTTGCACATCCACCATCTGGAACTGCTCACCGTAGTTGTTGCCTGTCGTACATGGGGGCCCCAGTGGCAACGCAAACGCATTATCATTAACTGTGACAACGCGGCCTCAGTTCACGCAATCAACGGCACACGAAGTAAGGATACCTTCTTATATACTTGCGTGCGCGAGCTGTGGTTCCTGTCATCTCAACATCACTTCGAAATCAAAGCCGTCCACATCGCAGGAATAGAGAACCGACTCCCCGATCTCTTGTCTCGGTGGCACCTGGGCTCGCATTACGGTGTCAACTTCCATAAGACTACAGCGGGCAAGCACCTTCAAGAGATACTCATTGAGGATAGAGCATTTGATTTTCACTCACCATATTGACTATTCCTTTCTACTTACAGTTACACCACCAGCTCTCGAGCGCTTGGACAAAGACTCTCGTTGCTCGATGCGAGCAGCATTTCGACCCGGCACAGAGGCTAACCTCCGCACACAACTACGCTCCTATCTTCTATTTTGCAACTACTTCAAACTGACCCCATTTCCAGCATCACCATATGTTCTTAGGTGCTTCATCCAACTTCTGTCTCGAACATTCAAGAGCCATCAATCCATCCGGAACTACGTCAGCGGAATCAAAACGTTTCATTCGTTACTTGGCCATAAAACATGTGCCTTCACGTCAATAGACGTACTCCTCACTATGCGCGGCATAGCAAAACTTTCTACTCACCATCCTCGCCAGAAGCTGCCAGTCACCCCTGATATGTTGCTCAACATGCACAAACACCTGGACCTCGATGATTCTCTCGACACCACAGTCTACGCAGCTATTTTGATCATGTTTTTTGCATTCCTCCGTCGATCAAACATTACCCCACGCTCCACAACATCTTTTGACGTTCATCGAAACTTAACTCGACGGGATATCGTTGCCAATCCAGCCGGCCTTGGAGTCATAATCCGCTGGTCCAAAACTATTAAGTGCCACGAGAGAGTGCTCACTATCCCCCTGACTGCCATCCCATCGTCACCATTGTGCCCAATAGCGGCTTACTCGAAAATGGTCCAACTAATTCCTGCAGCACCACAGGACCCAGCTTTCGTCGTCCCGCACCGTGACAGTAAACTGCGCCCCTTAACACAAGCTCAGTTGGCCACTCGCTTCAAAGAACTGATATCTTCCATCGGTCTTGATCACAAGCTCTATTCCCTACATAGCCTGCGCCGAGGGGGAGCAACATTTGCAAGACTCGCTGGTGTGCCTACGGACCTTATAAAGATTCACGGTGACTGGAAATCCAACGCGTATCAGTTGTATATCAAGGTCCCTTTTACGCAGCGCCTCAGTCTCACTCAGGACATGGCAAGACTCATCCGTAACAAACTTGGATCGACCACAGTGCATAATACACTAGATAGATAGACACATATATATATATATATATTATTAACTTTTGTTTGGCGGTTTTGCTGGGAAGTTGAAGTGTTTTGAACCTCATTAATAAACACTTCCTACCGCCAAACACGCGTACACTGTTTTATATAGCTATATGAGAATTGTGTGTTTATGTATTGTACATAAAGGTTAATTGTTATGCGGACGTGACTGTAATGTGACCCCGAGCTCATATTACGCATTCTCTTGTAGTTAGCGTTCTCTGAACTGCGTACATATACTCGTACCTGTAATCGTTAATACCTCTAAAACTTCCCTCCCTCCCACCCGGGAAGTTGAAGTGTTTTGAACCTCATTAATAAACACTTCCTACCGCCAAACACGCGTACACTGTTTTATATAGCTATATGAGAATTGTAATCTGATCGCTCTCTTATGTATACACAAGCAAGACACTGTACACGATTTCGTAAGCCTAATAAAACTACTCTATCCTGACTACATAATAGACGAATGCTATTATTACAGGCCCGTGACAAGAAGTGTATATATTTCACTTTTATGTGTTTACCCTCTTTATCTGAAGTCTTCATCATCATCATCATCAAATTCGGAACAAAACGTTAAGTAGCATTTCAGAAACTATGGATTATTTAAATTAGCTAGGTTGTTGGTCCAAACCAGCAAATCTTACATCTTCTCCAAATCCTTCAGCAGTCATCCCCAGAAAACCTCCATCTACACGACTGCACAGATAGGCGATAGCCGCTGCTATTTCAGCAGGCTCACAAAACCTATTTAGCATGTGGTACTTTCCCCAGATTGGTTCCCATTTTTCACGGTCGTTTTGGGCTGCCTTGGTGACCTAATTATTGGAAATTGGAAATTATAATAAATTCAGTTTCATATTAGTGTAATTAAAATGTCATTCATTCGTTCCGTTGGGCTCCAGTGGGGCCGAGGGACTGAAAAGGGAAGCGCGGTTTTCCGTTTTTCTCTCGGCCCCCTCTCTCACGGAGCCAGTTTCCGAGGATGTCTAGTTATCTGCTTTCCTCCTGTCTGTCTGTCTGTCTGACTGAATCGTGTGTGTGTGTGTGTGTCTGTCTACTTGTCAATCAGTCTGAATCTCTCGGTTTGTCTGTCTGTCTGTCTGTCTGTCTGTCTGACTGAATTCGTGTTTATTATTATTATTATTGTGTATGTGTCTGTCTGTCTGTCTGTCTGTCTGACTGAATCGTGTGTGTGTGTGTGTGTCTGTCTACTTGTCAATCAGTCTGAATCTCTCGGTTTGTCTGTCTGTATGTCGACCCTTTCTCTGCATACCTCTGGTGTGTTAAGTCCATGCAGGACTAATAGAATTGACTCTTATTCCGTCTTTGGATAAGTCCAAAGCCATACACTTTGTTAGCGTTACTATGGCACCTTTACTTGATGAATAGGTCCAGCGTACAGGCTGAGCACGGTGAGCTGCAGTACTGGAAATATTTACTACAGCACGTTCGTTTCGTGCAGCTGAAATTTAAAATTGTACATTGAATTGAATTGACTGACAGTGACCGCAGGAGCGGAGCTACAGTGACGCACTGATTTCGTGCGTACCTCGGGCAAATTCCTGGCTGCTCCACTCCGCTGCAGACTGACTGACTTGTGGACTGACTGAATAAATGAAGGATGGATGGATGGATGGGAAGGACTGATTGCCTGACTGCCTGACTGCCTGACTGCCTGACTGCCTGACTGCCTGACTGCCTGACTGCCTGACTGCCTGACTGCCTGACTGCCTGACTGCCTGACTGCCCGACTGCCTGACTGCCTGACTGCCTGACTGCCTGACTGCCTGACTGCCTGACTGACGGATGAATGAATGAATGAATGAATGAATGAAGAATGAATGGATGTTTGTACTCTGATCTATTTTACTATTTTGTATTTATGATCAACGTTTTTGCAAATCGCTGTATATAAAACAAATAATTTAGTCGTTTAGTTCATTTATTTCAGTGTACTCCTATTAATTTAATGGGGAGTCTATTAAGCGGACATCCTCGGGACCTTGCGTGGTGTACGTTTAATAGGGGGTGTCCGCTAATAGAATCCCATACATATTACGCAATATTGGTTCGTTAATGATTCACCGTTTACTAGGCTAGTCAGAGTTAACAAGCTTACAATAAAGAAACAAAGAAACAAATAAATAAACCGAACAAACATAGTCAAGCAATATGGTGAAACGATTGTGCACTTTGTGGTAAAAGCATCAAACTTGGCACAAATGTAGTATTTGATGTGCCGATTAATTTCATTTATGGACCCACCTCGAATTCATCCAGGGGGACACTTTAACATTTAGGGGGTGGGGGAGGGTGTCAAAAAATTGTGCACTTTGAGGTCAAAGCATGTTTATTTCAATCTGTATTTATTTTGTAATTAATTTCATTTCAGTTTGTTCGTTCGTTCATTCATACATTCATTCAGTCATTCATTAATACATCCATTCGTTCGTTCGTTCATTCATTAATACATCCATTCATTCATTCATTAATACATCCATTCGTTCGTTCGTTCATACATTCATTCAGTCATTCATTAATACATCCATTCGTTCGTTCGTTCATACATACATTCATTCAGTCATTCATTAATACATCCATTCGTTCGTTCGTTCATTCGTTCATACATTCATTCAGTCATTCAACCCGGCAGTCATTAATTCGATCAATTATTTCATGCTTATAAACTGTACGATAAAGTTGCAATAAAAACCTTTATCATTAAACCCTTTGTTTTCTCCACAAGGGATTCCAACCTTTTGAGAGAACAAAGTCCTACACCTATCATTTGTCCTTCTGTGAGGCGCACATGTTCGATGGTGTATGATAAATCATCTTCTTGTTCGTTGTCTGCTCCTAGCAATACGAATCTGTGTAACAATAACAATAACAAGGTCTAACAATAACAATAACAAGGTCTAACAATAACAATGGGAAAAGAAGAATAAGAAGAACTTGAAACTTGGAGAAGAATCGTCATCATCATCATCATTATGAATCCATACTGTTGTGAACAATAATTTAGTGATTTACATAAATTGAACATTAACTGATTAGTTTACTTGAGGATTAATATAACATCATGTTTGTCAACATTACGCAGATCATTAACCAATCAGAATCGTTTAAGTCTCATTAGTTTCATTAGTGTCGCGTCCTTGAACAGTGTCTTCGCCAAGTCAGTATATTTACGTTTAAGTTAACCACCAGAGATTCACTCTTCAGGTACAGAATCAATCGTACAATTGTCATAATATTGTATTCATCATGATTGCATGTGCTGTGATATTGTTGTTTCTATCCATTTGACTGATTGTAAGTTAGAGACATTTAAGATACATATAAGTCAGGACATATGATCGGAATGTAAGCTATATTTTGTCTTTTAGAATATTTGTACCACCGTGTCAAGACTGTACTTATTAAAGAAGATTTCTGAGCCGGTTTATGTAGATTTGTGCTTACCACATACTGAACATTTTTTAAATATGATTATGTAAGGCTAGATGAAAAAAGGTATGTACCTCGTAACAATCCTAAAAGGAATAAATGACGAAGTTAACTGTAGAAAAACCTCCCATTTTCTGCCAGGGAATAGCAGAAGTCTCCACTTTGCGCCATGAGCCTGGAATTCTGGGCTGGTGAAAGGCGTTGACTCTGAGGTGTTGGCTAAAACCGATACTTTAAAATCGTGGATTGCCCAAAGGAAACTGTCTATACAGTCTTCTTTGATTACCAGATCAGCGGTGTTCTTCAAAAAAAGTAAAGTGGACTAATTAATAAATAAATAATTAATTATTAATTAATTATTAATTCAGATGAGCGGAAATGAGTGGAAAGCACAAATTACCTTTTCCAGTATACCCGGCGTACGCAATCGATGAAATCGATGATCGATGACAATCGATGACAATCGATATCAATCGATATCAATTAATCGATTGATATTGGAAATCGATGACCAATCGATGAAACAAAAATCTGTGACCTTTGATCGATTGTCATCGATTGCCTTATGATTGATCGATTGTTATCGATTGCCCTAAAATAGATCGATTTTCATCGATTTTCATCGATTGTTTTGTACTTATGGCCAGAGCGGGAACAAGCGCACTCAGCTTGTAATTGCCCTAGCTATCCCCGGTCATTACTACCTTGAAAGCATTTCCTCGCGTGCCTCTTTCCCGGTCTCTTTTTATGAGCTAGAAATATTTCTCCTTGTTGGACTTGGAAAAGACAACATTGATATCCCTTCACGATGCATCGATCGCACTTTTAGACTGACTTCGTGGCTTTCCCAGCGGCTTTCCATATACGACATTTTAGCGGCAACGTACAGAGGGAGGTCGATAGGACTACGTCACGAAATCTTGTACTGAACCTGATAACAATCGATCGATGATCGATTTTCATCGATTGTCATTTTTCTTGTGTGACTATCGATTGGTGATCGATTGGCCAAAACCAATCGATATCAATCGATTAATTATATCGATTATGATCGATTGTTCGATTGGTTTTCCGATCATCGATTGTCATCGATTGCGTACGCCGGGAGTATAGCGTTAGTGAGCTTTTCTTTGTTACTTTGCAGCAGTTTCACGTGGTTTTCTGCACATAGTTTCATGTGGTCTTGCATGTCGATTTGCGTTCCCCAGTAGCAGCACCCATCTACTCCGCATTTTCTTTGACGAGTCACGCAATGGTACATATGGAGTGTCATTTCATTTCTACGTGGGAAAAGAATAATGAAATGTTGTTTGACTTGATGTTGTCACGCAAGGTAATACGTGACGTAAAACGAAACAGGGCGTCACAAAAACATCACAAAAATCTAGCTAATAAAATATAAGAATTTCCTTCATACCTTTTCATTTTGCTTTGGCATTTCAAAGGGCAGTGTACTTCTGACTGGGGACAGGCTTTGTTGAAATGGTCTTCCATACCGGCTAGTAATACCGAAGAACCGCATTCTGTGCATGGCACCTTTTGATACACACAAACCAAACTGTGTTCGTCCTTATGTTTTCTTTCAAAAGAAGATACACAGCCTTCGTTTGAACAAGTATTCTTCTCTTCAGGACATTCGTGCTTTAGTAGACTAAACCCAACGTTGTTTCCTCGTTACATCTCCTGCATTTTGCTTTCAATTTAACGACCAAGGACTTCAAGGTATAATTGCACTCGAACATCAAAACACCCCGGCACTGGGGACAACGGTTATTGACTGTTCCAAAACACTTGCGGATGCACGGTCTGCAGTATAAGTATTTCCGCATCGAAGGACGACAGGATCGACCATAACGGCGTCACTAAAAGTATCGAAAACATCAGTTTTGTCAGCTTTGAAGAAATAAAAAGTCAACAAATGAAAAATATATTTACCAGACTTTACACATAAACTCCTCTGGAGTTTCATCTTCAAGAGAAATATATTCCATTTTGTGTGTCCAAGTTTTTGAAGATATTCTGACGTGTGTCGCTGTCTGTCTGTTTGTCTATCTGTTGTCTGTCTGTTTGTTTGTTTGTCAATCTATTGTTTGTCTGTCTGTTTGTTTGTCTGTTAGTTTGTTTGACTATCTCTGTTGTCTGTCTGTCTGTCTGTTGTCTGTCTGTCTGTCTGTCTGTCTGTCTGTCTGTCTGTTGTCTGTCTGTCTGTCTGTTGTCTGTCTGTCTGTCTGTTGTCTGTCTGTCTGTCTGTTGTCTGTCTGTCTGTCTGTTGTCTGTCTGTTTGTTTGTCTGTTTGTTTGTTCATTTTTAATCGGTTAAAATGTTGAACGGGAAAAAAATGTAATAACCGATAACGGGAATGAATACCCGACACCCGATATCGATAATTAATAACCGATATCGAGAATTAAACTAGACGCTCTTCTAGCGTGAAGTCGGGCTTCTAAATGAAATGTAACCTATTTGAACTAAATATAGATATCTTATAGAGTGCAAACCATATGTCCGTGAAATAGTACTATTACTAAATAGTACTAAATAGTGTTATCTCCATTGTTTTCTATTGTTTCATCAGTGCTATTTAGTACTAATTAGTTAGTACTGTTTCACGGACATATGGTTTGCACTCTAGTGCGATTGAAACAGTTTTTGGTTGCTCGTCGTTGCGTGACTCGAGCTCGATAGAACATGCTTTCCTTGCAATTTCAGTACTGCGAACTTTACAGTATATCAGTAAAAACGTTAATAGCCCGGCTTCACGCTACTAGAGCGTCCTGTTTCAATCTAAATTTAGACTTAGACGACAAAAGACTTATATGTTGGCCCCTTGACCTCCGGTGCTTTCCCTGGTTGGTTTGTGCTTTCTAATCTTTCTTGGCCAGACTTCATGTCTCCTTCGGCCGGCACAGGGCGCATGCGCTGGATTTGAGGTCAACGACGACGACGACGACAAAGAACGCTTCTCAATCGTTCGATTGAATTCGATTGAATTCGATTGATGTTTTGTTCGGTTTTGTTCGATTGACTACGCGCCGGGCAACAGCCACCATGTATTAATTTACCTTTGCATCCAAAATAAACCGCCCCATTTACAAGAAAGTTCACTTTTCCATGACTCTCAGCCACAGTATCGACCGCCTGTATGCACTGGTCCCTGTCAGATACATCTACAGCAAAGAACTCAACTCGGTGTCCAGCGGAAGTCAGCGATGTCGCTACTTGTTGACCAAGTTTCTCGTTGATGTCAAAAATTACCACCGTTGCCTCGTCATTTGCAAACCTCTTGACTGTGGCTTCACCGATTCCCGAAGCACCACCGGTTACGATGGCTACACTGCCAGAAAATCTGCCTCGAGTGAACTGTTCATCCGACGAAGGAGGGCACTGACACGTCGCCATGATCGATCGCGATCTCGTTCCCAGGTCTTCTCACGAAGACTGTGGCCTTAAAACGTGGAATGACGGAAAGACGGAATGACGGAAAATCCTAAAACGCGGAATGACGGAAAATCGCCGGGCGACCCTAAAACGCGGAATGACGGAAAATCCTAAAACGCGGAATGACGGAAAATCGCCGGGCGACCCTAAAACGCGGAATGACGGAAAATCCTAAAACGCGGAATGACGGAAAATCACCGGGCGACCCTAAAACGCGGAATGAAAAAATGTACACATGTTCTCCCTGGATTTCTGGATGTCTTCAAGCCAATTTGATATATCATTTGTATATATCATCAAAATTATACATCAAAATTATATCTTACTAGCTAGTTCTCGTGTCATCATTCACACAAAAAATGTTCAAAATAACATACATGTAATAAAACTAACAACACTAAATATTACAAAATTTATGTTCTCATATCGCCGCGCGAACTCGTTTATTTGATATTCCGCGTTTATCATGTCAATATCCCGCTAAAATATCATTCCTGGAGGTGTAGCGAGCACAGTAATACCAACAAGTCGAGTACGATCTAAACACAACTTTATTCTCGAGAATATTCAAAGACTATACTTAAAACCGGCTCGCAACAACACCCAACATATTCAGTTGGCAGTTGTTGGTCGACGTTGGCGGTTGTGATCGCACATGGCGACACACATGCCGCTTTGAACTGTACGATGTGATCGTTTTCTATGTTACATCACAGGTAGCCCAAGGAATCTATGAGAGGCTTGTTATCGAGCTGTATATAAGGCTTTGTATGGGACCTTAGTTCATCGGCTTTATTATTTACGGAGTTATCGACCGGAGCCTAAGGTTCCATACAAAGCCTTATATACGGAACAAGCCTCTCATAGATACCTTGGGCTACCTGTGGTTACATAAGATTTGGGCCTCTTTGAAGAACATCCTTCTTTGTCTGTCCTCGTTGCTTATAAGTTTCTTGATGACCACTTTATCTCCTTTTGGGCCCCTCTTTGCTACAAATACCAAGCCAAAAGAGCCACGGCCAATTGCCTCTTCTTTGGCATGGAGATCAGTCCATTTGAAGATGGGTAATCCATTTGTAAGGCCGTCTGAATGATGGGAATTCACCCTCCCACTTAGGGAGGGTAATTTAAAAGCCATACAATAAAATCAAATCAGAACAGTCTAAGAGTAATAAATTATCATCTAATACTGTAAGCTACTCAGTAAACCATGAGACGCGTACTTTGCATTTGGACCTGCTTTGTATCACTGATTTGACAGTTACATATTTTGATCAGAACATATCGGAATGTCGTGCGAATCGTACCCTGGTTCCAGAGGCTTTGTCAAACTCTATAATACGATGTTTGTACCGCGCCGCCAAGCGGCGTCCCGAGAGCTGCAACCAGGGTATGCGAATCGTATTTTCCCGAAAAAGCGTACTGATTTGAAAAGCAATTTCTCCACTTAGTTTATAGTCCCGATCACTACTAGTCAACATATCCCATGAAATCTTCTTCTTCTTTATTACTAATATTCTGGGACTAGCAATTTCAAAATATACGTGTTACAGAGGCCGTGCACGCTGCGAGGTCACGTAACCCCAGCGTACTGGTCGAACACCGGCTTACAGACACCCCGTTGATATGGACTCCCGCTAATACGGACACTTATTCCTGTTGCTGTACCTTGCTACATGGGTCTTGTTTTGAGAGTCCGACGAGATAGAGGGATTAAATTGAATGTTATTTTGAATCAGTCATTTTATTTTTTTATATTTTGTTCTATTTTTAGGAGTTGGGGTGATTTTCCGTCATTCCGCGTTTTAGGGTCGCCCGGCGATTTTCCGTCATTCCGCGTTTTAGGATTTTCCGTCATTCCGCGTTTTAGGGTCGCCCGGCGATTTTCCGTCATTCCGTCTTTCCGTCTTTCCGTCATTCCGCGTTTTAGGGTCGCCCGCTCTCTGGCTTCATTTGTGGCTTCTATTTCACTATATAAAGTAATATGGAAGATGACTCTCCGTATTTCTATGCCAAAATAATGCACGCTGAGGTCTAGACTTGCCAAATCATGTGCGAGCGAAGCGACCGAGCGAGCGACGAAGTCGCGAGGCGCGCCGATATTAGCAACAGAAAGAGGAAGGACTTTTCGAAAGTCTAGCCGAGGTCTTGAAAGCTGCTAGTGGATGCACGGAGCGGAACGCGAGTGCATTCAGCAGCTTTCAAGATCTCAGAAGTTGTCATTTTCTTTTAAGACTTTAGTCAGTGAAAAGCACTCTATAGTGATCTAGTGCCC
Organism: Actinostola sp. cb2023; assembly: GCA_033675265.1. NCBI lineage: Eukaryota > Metazoa > Cnidaria > Anthozoa > Actiniaria > Actinostolidae > Actinostola > Actinostola sp. cb2023. The sequence goes on from JAUJYZ010001347.1 coordinate 477,490, forward strand.
TGGTGCGATTGAGCACTACTGGGTTGCACAGTACGAAAGACGCATACTTATCAGCTTATCCGGCCTATCTAATCGAACGAAATCGAACGAAAAATCAATCGAATTCAATCGAACGAGTAATGCACGCTCAGCAACCAATCAAATTTCGCGTTCTTGGGGGGTACACATAGTTTTTTATGCGAGTCTGTCATCCTAAACGGGATATGAGTGCACGATTGTCGTTGTTAAATATGCATACAGTATTTAGCAACCCGGAGACGTTTGCCAGTCTTTAGACTGAAAACTCAAGCCTGTTGATGTATAAAAGGTAAACATGTTGACTTGGGCTCCCTCAATGAGCTGACAATCGCTGACAATCGAAATAACATTAATAATCATTTATAATAATAACAAATTATATTTTTTATGGTTGCTGATGGAAAATAAGGAGGGGGAAAGAACTGAGAAGAAAAAAAAGAGAAAAAAAAAAGAAGAAAGAAATCGACTTCGACGAGGCTCGAACTCGTGCCTGCTGAATCAATTCAGTACTAGTACTCTCCCACCCCTCCCGTATCAAAAGAAAGCAAACAAAATAAATCATGAGAAAGGGGGAAAAAAAATAAAAAATGGGACGATTCTCCCGAGACATTCTGTGAAGCTGAGACATCGAATCGATTTACGTAAAGGGTGAAGATTTCGGCCCCGCCCGCGCTATCCCGGTGCTATATAAAACTAGGTCCTAACCAAAAGGCCAGTGAGGGAGGGTATATCCGGCCCCTAAGCCATAACTTCAAATAAACCCTATTAGACCATTGCTCCATCTAGTCACTCATATTATATTAAGGTGTGATTTTTGTAGTCTATTCGGCGAAGCTTCATTGATATGCTGATGTCTTGTTCTCAAATCCTCAGGGAAGCACAGAACCATTCAGAAGCTAGTGAACAAGTCGTTCATCAAAATATTTGAATATGGATTGTTTTACAAAACAAAAGCCTTTATTACGAATCAAATGAAAAATTACAACAACAACAAGCGGTGGGCTACCTGTGTTATTACTATCAGTAGTTACCAGTTTCCTAGAAAACACATGGCAAAGATGGCGGCGATGCAAGCTACACTTTCTGTATTCTTTTAAGAATCTTCGTATATTTTTATCCCTATGAATTCCTAAGAAGCTATGCTGACGAAGTTAGGAGTTCCTAGTCTCAGGATATTTGCAAAATTTAGTCGAGAAATTGCTTCAAATCGGTCGATTCTGTCGTTAAGGAAACAGAATGAGACAATTTCTCAATCTTGTTTTGGAATTGTTACGAGAAGATTTTGTGAAAAGATAGATGCAGGTAGTGAAAGGCAAAGCTCTCCTGGCTGTGAACTGAATAAGAAACTACTTGATCAAGGTAGTATAACTAGTGAGGACAATACATCCTATGAACAAGGCTGTGAAGCAAAGCCAAAGCCAAAGGACGAAGATCTCAACTATGGTGATAATATAAAAGACAAATTGACTAGTTCAGCTACTAACTCCAAGGCTGTTGATAACTTGTCTGCTGGACTGAATGGTCAATACCCTCTGGTTTCTCGTTTCCAGCTTCCGTCAGACTGGCGCAAAGGTCAGTCAAGAGCACCAGGGATCAAGTTCCCTGGAGAGATATATGTAATCAAGAGTATACAAGACGAGTTACAGTATGTGGATGTATTAGAAGATTTACTGCAAGAGAAAGTGTTAGGGTTTGATACTGAGCACTGTCCTGTGCAACACTTAGTGTGTGTAGTTCAGCTTGCAAGCCATGATAAGGCTGTTCTATGGCAGTGTTTTAATTTCAAGAAAATTATGCCACATTATCTTAAAGAGTTGTTAGTTGGAGACATTAAGAAGGTATGTACAATATATCATCATCATCATCATCATCATTTGTACCATTGAACACCTAGGGCCAAATAATATATGCATGGCTCCCCCTCACAACCTCATGGCCGCCTCTGGTACCCGGGGAGTACGGGATGGCCATAATAGCGTCATACTGAGCTGTTGTTCAGGGCAAAATTAAGGGTGCTTTCCATTTGGCAGAACTGACTGGTCTGATCAACCGGTTCTTAAATGGAATGTGTCAATTCTGAGAACTATCTGAAACAGTTCCCAGAACTGACGTGTTCCATTTAAGAACTGGTTGGAAAATCTGGTCAGTTCTGCCAAATGAAAAGTGCCCTAAGTGTCCATATTAATGAGGTGGCCATGGGTGGTCAGAAAGCGGGTTTCACTACATTATCATATCTACATAATAAATTATTTAATAATTATTAATTCTTGATTATATTATTTAATGCTATCAGGTTGGTCATGCTTGCATGGATGATGCTATTATGATCTCAAGACAGTTCAAACAAGAACCCAAAAACTTAATTGATACAGGTCCTTGGGCAAGAGACCTGCATTGCTCTCTGCAATCCCTGCAAGGGTTGTGCGCAATATTCCTCAGAGAACATCTATCCAAGACACATCAACAATCAAACTGGAAAAAAGAGAATCTCAGTCCTGGACAGATCCGCTATGCTGCTACCGATGCTTGGATTTCTCTAAAAGTGTATGAAGAAATGAAGAGGTACAGTGTTGTGATGCCTACTGTTACTTGCCGTCAGGTCAAATACAAAAATTATTGCAAAATAAGCACTTAAAAGTAAAGTAAAGGACTGATTTAACGTCCAAACTTTAGCTAATGCTAATCTACCAGAGAGCAGACAGTGCGCCCTTCACCCCCTCCTTCCATCAATGCTCCGTATTTTAAAGGGTATTTAACGTAAATCATTCAAAATTTGATTTAGCTGAAACTTCACTGAAATAATCTTGAAGGGTCTTATAATCACTAGTTAAAATATTTTTGCAATATTGGAGAGGGAAGTACATGTACTATATTTTAATGAATCTTTAGAGATGTCAGTGACGTCATCTACTCAACCCAAACTCAGCTCCATACATTTCTTTCAGTTTGTATTTTATGTTCTCAAACTCATTAATAATTCATTAGCTCAATAACCAATCAGCTCTCACGATTCGAGTCAGGTGGATGTATCTTGATACCGGAGGAAGAACTGATCAAGACACTGATCAAGACACTGAAATTATTGTATATTTACCATTATGTTACTTACCTTTAACTTAGTAGACTTACTACCTCTTACTTATCATGAAAAAAAATCTAGTGATAAATCATCAACCAGAGTTGAATCAGTGACCCCTCGCACATTACGCTCACTACTTATCCATTAGACTACCTGACTGCTTGTTCGATTTTGAAGCTCTTTTTAACAAACATAATACTTGCGAGGTGACTCATTAGGCCAAGACACAAAAGCAATTATTATGTTCTTTTCTCAGGAGACTCAAGAACAATTCAGATAATCATTCATTATTAATGAGTTTGAGAAGCAATATCAAAAACTCGTGCTTCGTGTTTCATCAGGGGATTCAAAACACCTCGAAAAAATAAAAGCTCGTGCTTTCATTAGTTTCTCGGTGTTTTGAACCCCTGATAAAACACTCGCACTCGTTGTTGATATATTACATCAAAATATCTGAACGGTTTGTTCAGATACCAGCTCTGCATTGAAGAAAACTGGTCAAACAATCAATCCTAAGCACAAATAATGTAAGAAAACTCCTTCGCACAAACGTTTAGCTTCATAGAAATAAAATAATTAAACATGAACAAATGTATATGGAGCGAAGCCATGTTGATTGTTTGGGTTGAGTATGTGACGTCACTAACACCTCTAAAGATTCATAAAAATGTATTACTTCCCATTGGAATGTCTGAGAAAAAAACGAACCAATGATTGTACGAGTCTTTGACATTATTTCAGTGAAGTTTCAGCTAAATCAAATTTTGAATGATTTACATAATAGTCCCCCTTTAAAGCTACAGAGAGCTACATGGAATGGAAAGAAGTCGAAACAAGGATGTGAGGTCACTGGGAATCGAACTCGGGACCTCTCGCACAGAAAGCCGTGCACTAACCAACTGTGCCTTCCTTACTCCTTGCAACAATAATCTTCAGTGGATCAGGGGTTGCAATAACTTTTGAATTACAATAGGTGTACTGGAGTAGACGGTCATTAGCCATTTCGGAGTTGATGTTCGAAAGGAATTGTGGGGCTGTTTAGAGGGACGCCATTGCTGACTATTTACTGTCAAACACGATGAAACGACTGGGAAACATAATTATTGTGTGCCAAACTCACTTACTTCAAACTTTGGTACATCACTATTCAAACTTGTCGCCGTATATTCAACATAAAGCGTCCCTCAAAACAGTCCCACAATGCCCTGCAAACATCAACTCCGAAATGGCTAATGAGGCTTCAAATAAACATGTACAAATACAACTAAGGTAGATGGAACTGATAAAAGTGGGCACCACTGATTTTGAAACTAGCTAGTTTGTGATCTTAGTGTGTTTATTTATGGCATTTGTTTGATTCTGCATTCTGTTCTTGTTCAGGCATGCAGAGGAACTGGGCGTGACACTTACCCCTATGTATAAGAACTTACAGGAACGATACCAAGAAGTAATGAACAGTAGAAGACTAAAGCAACGTCGCCGCAGACAGAAAATCAAAGAAAAAAAGCAAGAAAAGAAAGCAAAAGCACTTACACAGACCTCGGAGAGTAATATACATGTACAAGTAGAGAGTGCTGATATACATGTACAAGTAGAGAGTGCTGATATACATGTACAAGTAGAGAGTGCTGATACAAGCAATCAGGACATGACTCAGGGGACTGATGCTAATTCAGAAGGCCACACGATTTCAAAGGGGGTCAATAAGAACAATATTACATACCAAACTGTCAATGAATCGTTGAATACTGTAGATTCTACTGCAGTTAATGAAATTCACAAAGATAAGAAAGACAAGAAAAGTATAGGAAGCAGACAAAGGCATAAGAGATTTATGGCAAAATTTCACTCTCTGGAGTAATCTTGTCTATCTGTAATACATGGTTGGAAAATTTTAGTTTTGATAATAGACGTATTTTCAAAATCAATCATGTCTGAACCTTTTTCATGGAAAGGGTAGGGGAAGAATATAATATTATTAGGGGGAAGGGTAGGGGAAGAATATCATATTATTAGGGGGAAGGGTAGGGGAAGAATATCATATTATTAGGGGGAAGGGTAGGGGAAGAATATCATATTATTAGGGGGAATGGTAGGGGAAGAATAGAATACTATTAGGGGGAAGGGTAGGGGAAGAATAGAATACTATGAAGGGGAGATGAAGGGCAAAAATGGTTAAAGAAAGAATGACAATCTATCGTTTTTATTGAACAAAATAGCTATTGGATAAAAATATATACAAATTTTGTGATTTAATTCTCTATGTACACTTCCTATCTACATGTACTTGGATTTTATACTTTCTACCTAAAACTATCTACAGTACCTGCCAAGGTTGTCGGTTTGTGCATTTTGTGCCCCTCTTGCGCTATGGAAAGAACAATGGGCACCTCCCATACCTGTCTGGGTATACATATATAATACTAGATCATGTCTGTTTGGGTGGTGGCTTTTTCTTTACCCCTCTGAAGCCCTTCTTCTGTTTGGAGTAGCCAATGGGCACCTCCCATACCTGTCTGGGTATACGTATATAATACTACATCATGTCTGTTTGGGTGGTGGCTTTTTCTTTACCCCTCTGAAGCCCTTCTTCTGTTTGGAGTAGCCAATGGGCACCTCCCATACCTGTCTGGGTATACGTACATAATAACTAAAGATACGAGCGCTTGTGATGCCCTGGTCATGTCGCACGTTCCGTAAGTGTTCCATTCTCTTGATATTCTCTTCTCGTCGCTTTAGCAAGATGGTTTTCCGTCTGGCAGCCTCGTGGGCAATACGCATGCGCGCGACGGCCTCGAGGCGTCTTGCTATGTTGAAGCGTTTCTTCTCTTTTTCGGCTTTCTTTTCTGCTTCTTCTTGGATTTTTCGTTGTTCTTCCTCGAGGACGCGGCGTTCTTCTTCCTCTTTGCGAAGCCTTTCTTCTTCTTGTTCCTTCAGTTTTGTCTCCTGTTTTAGAAAATATATCAAACTTGTAAAAGTCGTCTTAGGCCGTGTTTACACTTGGTGGTTTACTGAAGTAAACGAGTTACCGAACCTTGGTAGAAATTAGAAAACTATTGTTTGTTGAGAGGTTAACCTTAGTTTTCTGATTTGTACCTTGGTAAAGCGCTCAAGTGTAAACACGGCATTAGTAATACCCCTTTTTACAGTTCCCTGCGCCATCTTGAAAGGTAGCCGAGCTTTTGCATCGAAGCAAGACCATCAGTGACCTTGCAATGATAGAGACATGTGAATAATTGTCCAAGGTGTTAAAAAAGGTCTCTATCATTGCAAGGTCACCGTTGGTCTCGCTTCGATGCAAAGGCACGGCTACCGTACTAGCTTTCAAGACGGCGCCGGGAACTGTAAAAAGGAGTATTGATGGGTTGTACTGGCGGCCATGTTGGTGGAAAGGAACAATTATAGATACTTTAATTTATTCATGAATTTTGTTTTATCCATAAACAAGTCAGTGGCGGATCCAGGGGGAAGGTCGGAGTGGTCCAGACCCCCCTGTCATACCTGAGGTTTGATTGTTTTATACTAGAATCTAGTCTATTTGCCACATGTGTTTTGCTATATGACACCTCCTCTCAAAACACTTCTGGATCCGCCGTGAACATATGCGATCATGGCCGCTACGCTGTTTGTGATACCATTTCCTTAGAAATTATTGGAAACTTAATGAACATCTGCTTTTAAGGGGAGGTGGGTAGGTCCATTCACTTCCATAGTGGGGAGGGGTACGTAAAGTAAAAACCTCCCCGAGGCTTGGTTACCATGCAAGATGGCTACGTTGTAGACCCTGAGCTGGATAATCACAACACTATTTCACCAAAAGAACAAGTAATGTTACCCTGGCTTCCGCTATGCGTCTCATTTGTTCTTTATATTCGCGTTCTTCTTGTAGTCGGCTCAGTTCTTCTTCAGCTTCGCGTATTTGCTCTTCTTCAAGTCTTCTGTGTTCTTCTTCTTCTTCCATCAGGCGGAGTCGATCTTCTTCGAGTCGTCTTTCATCTTCTACTCGGTCAAGCTCCTCCTAGATTTGTGTAGTTAATAAACACTTCAGTTGACGTATGAATAGAAGAAGAAGAACCATAAAACAGTCTTGTTAGTGGACATTTATTGGTGCCATTCGCAAGACATTGAGTATAATTATTAGGATCTACTCCCCCTCACCCGCCACGCGTTCGCAGTTTGAATTTGATATGAGGTGTGAGGGGTGTTTCTCAATGATTGAAGGCCGTAGCATTTGAAACGGCAAATGGTAAACGCAAACTGTAAACACGTACAAGATTATACGCCTTGAACGGCCCTGATAGCTATTGTATCTCACCTGACGTCTCTTAGCTTCCATAAGTTCCTGCCTACGTTTTTCCTGATCGACTTTCATTTGTTCAGTTTCCTTTTCTTTCTCTCTCATGTCCTCCTCTTTTTTCTTCTTCTCTTCTCTCTTACGTTGGACTTCAAGTTTGCGTCTCTCTGCTTCGGCAGCTCTACGTTGTTCCCGTTCTTCGCGCGCTTTCTTCTTCGCATCCTTCAACTTTTCAATAGCCTCCTCTTCCTCGCGTCGTGCATCTTCTTCATCAGCGAGACGCTTCGTTCTTTCTTCCACGATTGCATGCTGCTTGAATTCAGCTTCTTGTCTTGCACGTGTTTGTTCCTCTTCTTTCTCCTTTGCCAGGCGAAGCTCTTCTTCTCGTTTACTATTTTCTTCTTCTTTCGTTTTTCTTTCCTCCTCTTTTCTCTTCTTCTCCGCTTTTCTAGCGTCAGCTCGTTTCTTGGCCATTTCTTGCTTCGTCAGCTTCTTAGACTTCGATGGAGCGTAAGCGTTTTTCTTGTCAGGGGCAACTTGTGGTAGATCAACATTTTGCATGTTACTAGCAGGTTCAATGCTCCCGTCAGGGGTACCCTCAAGATTTCCTTGCTGTATGAGCTGCTTTAGGTCGTCATCCATGTGTTGTAACATTTCTGGTGTGTTGAACGCATTGAAGTCGATGTTTTGAGGGTCAACTTGTATCTCTTTCTTTGAGGATTTCGGAACTTTGGGTTTCTTCTTGACTTCCTTCTAAAATAAAAAAAAATGGGGGAAATGACTTTAACTTAGCTGGCATAGCAGCCAGGCCCTCACAGGGAAGGGGTAGGGGGACTGGCGAGAGCATGGATACGGCGCAGGCTAACTTGTGATTGGTCAATTAAGATATATAATTGTTTGCGATGTCTGATTAGCTAAGAGAGCTGAGAGAAACCATTCAAGTGTTTGGGCTTCAATTATTATCAACCAACCAATAGGAACACAAAATAACTATCTCAACCAATCGGCACAAGGCAGATCAGTACTAAATGTTATAAATAATCAATTAGAGTAAATTAGCTATAATTCAAATTAAATAGACACATACGATGACGTCACCAAATCACGCAATTCTCAAAATATTATATATAAAACAAACATATTCCATTTTGCCGTGTATCTGAACTCTTATAGGTGCACAGAAGATTTCGTCGGTCTCGTGGCGTACTTTTTTCAGTGTTCTCACTACATTTTGACGTCATCTGTGCATCTATAAGAGTTCAGTCGCAAAAATACTAGAATAAATGACGTCATCGATTGATTGATCTAATATTCAAAGTACCTTTTCCTTTTGAGCTTTTGCTGATTTATTTCTGTTGATAAGAGCTGCCAAATCAGACAAGTCATTTCTCGCTGGCTCCGCTGGCTTAACAGGTGCGGGCTCAGTTTTCTTGGGCGACTCGAAAACAAACGGCCGCGCAGGCGCAACTGACTCGCTGACACCTTCTTCACCCTCTTTACCAATCCCCTCCAACTCGAGCCGACCGCGCTGGATTGTGGGTTGGGTTTTATTAAGAAGACTGCTGACATAGTCTCTGCGGGCTTCGGCTTCTTCGAGAGTTGATTCTTGCTGCTTTTGCAGTGGCGTCTTTGGTCGGTCTTTAGCGTTATTCATTTCAATCGCTAGTTTTGGCTCTGCTTTTTCTTTGGCTGCACTTTTGGGCTTTTCTTTCTTAGTCGAGACGTTATCTACAACATCAACTGTTTTACTGTCTAAGTTTGGTTGAGGTGCTGGTTCAACGGAAGTATTTTCCTCAGAAATTAATTCTTCTTTTTCTTGTGGTTCGTTTACATCAGGTGTAGTTCTGCTTTTACCGCTGCGTGGTCGCTCCGCAGGCTCATGCGCAGTCTTTAGGTATTTAATCACTGACTTTGAAACTGACACTGGTTGTTGTCGATCCAGCTCAGTGACTGGGGAACTGGGACGAGATCTTTCAATGTCAATCGTTTCTTGGTATATAGTTGGTGAAGTTGGTAGTGAAGTTGGTGGAGAAGTTGGTGGAGAAGTTGGTGTTAGTAGCTTAGTATCTCCATCAATTCCCTCCTCGTTTATCGTGACTGTTGGTAATAAGGGCGTTGCTGGCATTGTAAGTGGTGTAGGTGGTCTAGCCTGTGATCTCTCGGGCGGCCATTGGTCTCTATCGTACGCTGACACCACAGAATCACTATCGTCTTCTATTCCTATGGAGTCAAGGTCATAATCATCATCATCATAATAATAATAATCATCATCATCATCATCATCATCATCATCATCATCATCGTTATCATCATCATCATCATCATCATTATCATCGTTACCATTATCATCGTCATCATCATCATCATCAACTATAATCATCAGCAGTAGCAGCAACAACAGTAGTAGTAGTAGTAGTAGTTTATTTATTCACGTGTCATAATTGAGCACAAAACTCTTTTAAACATGAACGTGCGTGCTACTTAATAATCATTATCAACATTATCACAACTAGCATCATCATCACATGACCGTCATCATAATCATCATAATAAATAATAATAAATGAACATCATAGAGTAATCGTGTTATTTCGTCATCCAAAGGTTTTTATATAATTAACGACCAGCTTTCGGACACATTGTCCATATTCAGCGTCTGAATGATTCAGTTAAGAATGGTCGACGAAACAACGTTTGTTTACTCTATAATGTAATGATTCCAACATACAAAAGCACTTTAATCAATAACAACAACATTGTCATCACCACCAACAACAGCTAAAATAATGGTCATCTATACATCCTTATTATCGGGCAAGGTCTTCGTGCATGTAGCTGCACACATTGTCCTGGCTATTGTTTTGTATGTAAAAACAATACATAGAACGACAATAGAACAATAGCCAAGACTTTTGTGCAGCTACACGAAGACCTGACCTTTTTATGTAAAAACAATACATAGAACGACAATAGAACAATAGCCAGGACTTTTGTGCAGCTACACGAAGACCCGAGCCAGGACTTTTGTGCAGCTTTATACATGAACAATAGCCAGGACTTTTGTGCAAAACAATACATAGAACGACAATAGAACAATAGCCAGGACTTTTGTGCAGCTACACGAAGACCTGACCTTATTGTAAAAACAATACATAGAACGACAATAGAACAATAGCCAGGACTTTTGTGCAGCTACACGAAGACCTGACCTTAAAAACAATACATGAACGACAATAAACAATACATAGAACTTTATGTAAAAACAATAATAGAACGACAATAGCCAATAGGACTTTTTTGTGCAGCTACACGAAGACCTGACCTTATGTAAAAACAATACATAGAACGACAATAGAACAATAGCAAGGACTTTTGTGCAGCTACACGAAGACCTGACCTTTATGTAAAAACAATACATAGAACGACAATAGAACAATAGCCAGTACTTTTGTGCAGCTACACGAAGACCTGACCTATCATCGACATAGTCCAGCCTTACCAGTACTGACTAGAGCTGGTGTACGTAGTTTTGGTGTCGGCGAAGGAGAGCGGGACTGGAATCCAGTCGCCCCAGTCTCTGATGGTTCTCGAGGAACAAGCAGACCCTCAGTCGTTTCTATTGGCGGAGCTTCGAACAAACAAAATATGAATACTATTAGTATCTGTCGTATAAGATCGAAAGTTGCCAGCCTTGTAGACAAATGTTTCACATTTACACGGATTGAATACAACTGTCATAAAACTCTTGAATTTCGATGGAATAGAAAATGGCGGACACACGCGCAAAGCAGCTTGGGTGGGTCGGCTTTAATTTTCATTTGTTTCATTTATTTTTCCATACAGCGGTTCTTGTTTGTCAAGAAAATGAGGTCGAACTATTTTCTGATGAAAAGAAAAGCAAGGCGGCATGGACGTACTGGACATGACATAGACATAGACATTGACTTACCAGGACTCCAAGAAGAATCAAGACGAAAAATGGCACTCGAGCTGGTGAGAACGGGAGAAGGCGGTCAGATCCAAGTTCACCTCTGTCGTAAAAGATACAATGAATAATAATACCAAAAACATGGAAAGTATTTAGACTATATGAATTCACCTTATGACGTAATGATACCACTACTCCCAGAATCCTTTTCGCTTCTTTTGTTATTCTAATTCACCCCATACCTTGGTACTCTCATAGGAGTTAAAACATTTGAATAAGAATTCTAAAAGGATTCTGGTAGTAGTGGGTCGCTACGTCATAAGGGGAATCGGGAATTGACCAGGAGTAGCTTCTTTTGTTATTCTAATTCACCCCATACCTTGGTACTCTCATAGGAGTTAAAACATTTGAATAAGAATAAGAGTTCGAAAAGGATTCTTGGTCAGTAGTAGTGGTATCGCTACGTCATAAGGGGAATCGGGAATTATTCCAATAAAGTTGTTATATATAACACTTTTTATCCATACTTATGACGTCATCTGGCTGTGTTATATATATGACGTCAGGGTTTTGACGTCACAGAAACATAACGTCATATATATGACGTCATAAGTGATATAACGTGAAATAATAACCTTCTGCTGCACTTCCATATCCACTAAGTTCATCGTCAGTCATGTCCAACTCTCCATCAGCATTTACAGGCCAGGTGACGTCAGGCGAGTCCAGTTCCCTCTCCTCATCACTGTCCTCAACGTAGGCATGGTGACGAGACATGACCTCTATGACGTCAGCAATATTAGCCTCACTCCCAAGCGTTGCTAAGGTAGCATTTGTCCCATCACCGGGGATAGAGACAGGGGCACTGACAGGTCTGGACTGATTTGCGTCAAAATGGCCTGACCCCAACCTTGTGGGGATTTTGGGGTTACGAGTTGTTGCCGATCGACTTCTCAAAGCTAAACCGCGTCCTCCAAAGTCATTCAGTGTACGAAATTCTCCATTTCGGTTTTCTTTTAATATACTGGAATCAGTCTTGGAAAGTCTGCCTGAACCACGTGACAAACCACGTGACGTTTCATCATTAATCCATGGTGACGTAGTAGGAGTATTTTCGTGTCGTGAACTCATTTTAGAGTTAGTCGAAACACGTGACATATCACGTGGCACATTGTCTGGACTTTGTTCACGATCGTTTGTCGAGCTAATTCTTGATGTACTTCTCCTAAAGGAACCGCCCGAACCGCGTGACATACGGCTTTGCGTGACAACATCACGTGACGGTGACGTAGCACGGTCTCCATCTTGGTTCAAGGTACTCATTGAACTTGTAGAAACTCCAAGGGTACGGCTTTCACGAGGTGTAGACATGGATCGTGGGGTCATGCGAGCACTGGGCGGCGGTGCGCAAACAACGCAGGAATCGTCTTGGGGGAATGACGTCGTCTTGTCAATTTCCTGTTGGTCGTCATGGTAATCAATCGAGCTTTTTGATAGGCTGCGTGTATTGGCACGTGACTTCCCCGACATGGTTCGCGCACCCTTTTGGTAGGATACACTTGACATACTACCGCTTCCACTGACGTAACCGATATTGGTCGCGCGCTCGGCTTCCATATCTAAAGTAAAAACAGAAGGGTTATTGGCACATGTATAGCTGTTGTCTTGGAAACGCGCAAGAGATCGGAGAGCACAGGAAGCCCAAGCTAACCTTTTGTAAACGCGCAGAGGAGAGGAGTGCATGGTACGCTCAACGCTGTCTAAGTCAGACACCTTTTGAGCTCACTATGAGCTATGTCACCAACTCTTATTAATTTGTCAGTTTCACGAAGTGTTTGCTTTCAAGAGGTCGAGTGAACATTGTTAAAACAGTGCAGCAGGGACAGAACAAAGGCGTCTGTCTGTCTTACAGGGTATCTGTCTTACAGGGTGTCTGTATTACATGGTATCTGACTTACAGGGTGTCTGCCTTACATGATGTCTGCCTTACAGGGTGTCTGTCTTACAGGGTGTCTGTCTTATTATTATTATTATTATTATTATTATTGCAGGGTGTCTGTTTTATTATTATTATTATTATTACAGGGTGTCTGTCTTACAGGGTGTCTGTCTGTCTTATTATTATTATTATTACAGGGTGTCTGTCTTACAGGGTGTCTGTCTTATTATTATTATTATTATTATTATTATTGCAGGGTATCTGTCTTACAGGGGGTGTCTGACTTACAGGGTGTCTGCCTTACAAGGTGTCTGCCTTACAGGGTGTCTGTCTTATTATTATTATTATTATTACAGGGTGTCTGTCTTACAGGGTGTCTGTCTTAGAGGGTGTCTGTATTACAGGGTGTCTGTCTTACAGGGTGTCTGCCTTACATGATGTCTGCCTTACAGGGTGTCTGTCTTACAGGGTGTCTGTCTTACAGGGTGTCTGTCTTCTTCTTCTTATTATTATTATTACAGGGTGTCTGTCTTATTATTATTATTATTATTATTATTGCAGGGTGTCTGTCTTACAGGGTGTCTGTCTTATTATTATTATTATTATTACAGGGTGTCTGTCTTACAGGGTGTCTGTCTTATTATTATTATTATTATTATTGCAGGGTGTCTGTCTTACAGGGTGTCTGTCTTATTATTATTATTATTATTATTACAGGGTGTCTGTCTTACAGGGTGTCTGTCTTATTATTATTATTATTATTATTATTGCAGGGTGTCTGTCTTACAGGGTGTCTGTCTTACAGGGTGTCTGTCTTTCAGGGTGTCTGTCTTATTATTATTATTATTATTATTGCAGGGTATCTGTCTTACAGGGGGTGTCTGACTTACAGGGTGTCTGCCTTACAGTGTGTCTGCCTTATTATTATTATTATTATTACAGGGTGTCTGTCTTATTATTATTATTATTATTATTACAGGGTGTCTGTCTTACAGGGTGTCTGTCTTCTTCTTATTATTATTATTATTATTGCAGGGTGTCTGTCTTACAGGGTGTCTGTCTTACAGGGTGTCTGTCTTATTATTATTATAAGTAATTTATATTGGACAAGGGTTGCTGTGGTTACTGATAAGAGCGGTGAAGTATTGACTACCTTTAACTGTTCCTGCGCTAGACGCCTTCCTGTGTGAATGATCCTTCGATCTCGACGAGTGAGCGCTGCCGTTATACGATGCAACACTGGTAGGACGCGTGGCAGGACACTCTGTTTCGTCGACTTCTTGTATAACGTCTTCAGCTCGACTCCAACTTTCAGACTACATGAAAATAGTTAACTCTCATTTGTTCATAATTCAATAGTTCATCGATTCATTCATTCGTGCATTCAATTAATCATCCATCCATCCATCTATCCATTCAATTCGCCCATGTTTTCTTTCTTTCATTCATCCACTTATCCATCCATCCATCCATTCATCCATCCATTTATCCCTTCATCCATCAATTCGTCCATCCATTCGTCCATCCATCCATTCGTCCATCCATTCGTCCATTCGTCCATCCATTCGTCCATTCGTCCGTCCGTCCGTCCGTCCGTCCGTCCGTCCGTCCGTCCGTCCGTCCGTCCGTCCGTCCGTCCGTCCGTCCGTCCGTCCGTCCGTCCGTCCGTCCGTCCGTCCGTCCGTCCGTCCGTCCGTCCGTCCGTCCGTCCGTCCGTCCGTCCGTCCGTCCGTCCGTCCGTCCGTCCGTCCGTCCGTCCGTCCGTCCGTCCGTCCGTCCGTCCGTCCGTCCGTCCGTCCGTCCGTCCGTCCGTCCGTCCGTCCATCCATCCATCCATCCATTCGTCCATCCATCCATTCATTTATCCACTTACCAATCCCCCTGGCGTTTCAAACCTAGGCATCAGCCCGTGATCTGGTGAACCTCCACGAGACGACGCTGGGTAAAACGTTGGTGACGTATTTCTGCTGAACTTTAATCGCGGGCTCGGCCCTCTACGATTATTACGTGCGGGGTTCAAGTCGGCACGTAGTATTTTATCCAGACGATCCGGTGTGGAACCAAGTGCTATAAAAGACAATACACTATTATCAGTACACTCAATATCAACTTTAAAAACCACAGGCAGCCCAACCATTGCACTCTCTGTGGGCGCGTCTTGCGGGACGCACACAGGGAGCCCAACATAGGACGTTACTCAGCACAGGGAGCCCGACATAATACGTATTGCGCGCGTTCGCTACTACAGGAAACCCATCAAAAAGACGCAATGGTTGGGCTGCCTGTCCTTAAACTATATGTTATGGTCTCTTGCTATAGGATCGCTACGTTTACATGTCTGACTCTGCTATACATTGGCGGGAAGAGGATAATGGCTACAAACAATTTCATACAACCGATGCCTTTCTATCAACCTAAAAGCGACCCAACAAATGAGAGCGCTCGGTGGACGCAATATGCTCGAGAATCCGACGATGCTCTTCGGCGCGGGCTCGGTGATGTTTCATGTGGACGCAATGGATTGAGCGATTCTATACGTATCTCGTGCCAATTATAATGAACATCAAAAATGACGACCAAAATCTTGCTTTACCGTATTTCCTCAAATAAACGCCTCCCTCCAATAAATGCCCCCCCCCCCCCTCCCCTTAAGGAGAAAAACCGTTAATGTACGCCTCCCTCTTTTAAACGCCCCCTTCTAATAACCGCCCTTCCCCCATAGAAGGGCGTTTCATGATTAGAGACGCCCACTCGAGGGTGGGGGCGTTTATTAGTTTATTAGAATAGACACGAAATCTAAAAACAAACGCTGACATTGAAAGATTGCTGTTTTTATTCTTTAAATGTCTGACTCATTACAGCTTATGTTTTTCATCGTATTGTTGATGACTCAGGAAACATTTCAGAGGCAAAATTTGAACGCCTCCCTCTAATAAACGCCCCCTCTAAAACTTCAAATTTTAAATTAACGGCCCCGGTGTTTATTTGAGGAAATACGGTACTTATATACCAAGCAGATACGGAAGTTCACGAGATCTTCGAAATCCTAACGATATGGGAAAAGACGGTTTCAAAGAAGCAGTATACTAGCCTTGAATGAACGAACACAAGAAACGAAAACAAGTGAACGAACGAAAGGACAAAAGAACAAATAAATTGTGGACGAAAGAATGGACAAACACAAGAAACGAAAACAAGCGAACGAACGAAAGGACAAAAGAACAAATAAATTGTGGACGAAAGAATGGGACGAAAACACAACGAACAAAAGGACGAAAGAACAAATAAAGCGAACAAGAACGAAAACAAGCGAACGACGAAAGGACAAAAGAACAAATAAATTGTGGACGAAAGAATGGACAAACACAAGAAACGAAAACAAGCGAACGATCGAAAGGACAAAAGAACAAATAAATTGTGGACGAAAGAATGGACAAACACAAGAAACGAAAACAAGCGAACGAACAAAAGGGAAAAGAACAAATAAATTGTGGACGAAAGAATGGGCAAACACAAGAAACGAAAACAAGCGAACGAACGAAAGGACAAAAGAACAAATAAATTGTGGACGAAAGAATGGACAAACACAAGAAACGAAAACAAGCGAACGAACAAAAGGACAAAAGAACAAATAAATTGTGGACGAAAGAATGGACAAACACAAGAAACGAAAACAAGCGAACGAACGAAAGGACAAAAGAACAAATAAATTGTGGACGAAAGAATGGACAAACACAAGAAACGAAAACAAGCGAACGAACAAAAGGACAAAAGAACAAATAAATTGTGGACGAAAGAATGGACAAACACAAGAAACGAAAACAAGCGAACGAACGAAAGGACGAAAAGAACAAATAAATTGTGGACGAAAGAATGGACAAACACAAGAAACGAAAACAAGCGAACGAACAAAAGGACAAAAGAACAAATAAATTGTGGACGAAAGAATGGACAAACACAAGAAACGAAAACAAGCGAACGAACGAAAGGACCGAAAAGAACAAATAAATTGTGGACGAAAGAATGGACAAACACAAGAAACGAAAACAAGCGAACGAACAAAAGGACAAAAGAACAAATAAATTGTGGACGAAAGAATGGACAAACACAAGAAACGAAAACAAGCGAACGAACGAAAGGACCGAAAAGAACAAATAAATTGTGGACGAAAGAATGGACAAACAAAAGAAGGTACTTGCCTCGTTGTGGAGGAGGTCGTTTTCCGCTGGTGATCCTCGGGTTGGCCCTCGGTGTTTCAGGGGCAGGTGGTAGAGGAGCGGTACTGGGTCTTAGTGTTTCTTCGTATCCATAAAAGTACTGGGGTAAGATAGAATATGGTCTTCTTGTGTGGCCGTGGTGTACAGGTGAGCTCGTGTTGTCAGCATCTCCTTGTAAGTCCCTGAAATAACAACAAGATATTGATAAATCAGAAAACTAATAACGGCAGCCCAACCGTTGCTTATGGGTTTCCTGTGGTAGAGCACGCGCGCAATACGTATTACGCTGGGCTGATACCCTGTGCGTAGAAATATGTTGGGCTTCCTGTGCGCACTTCTTGCGGGATGCGCACAGGGAGCCCAACCTGATACGTATTGCGCGCGCTATGCCACAGGAAACCCATGAAAAAAAGACGCGCGCATATAAATATATTTTTATTTAATATAATATAATAGCCTCAGAAGCAATGGTTGGGCTGCCTGTACCAACGGTCCATTTTATTCAGTAAGTCACCGACTGACTGACTGACTAACACACAGACTGACTGACTAACACACAGACTGACTGAGTGACACACAGATTGACTGACTGACGGACTGACACACAGACTGACTGACTGACTGACTGAATGACACATAGACTGACTGCCTGACTAACTAACTGACTGACACACAGACTCACTGAATGACTGACTGACACACAGACTGACTGACTGACGGACTGACACATAGACTGACTGACTAATTAACTGACACACAGACTGACTGACCGACACACAAACTGACTGACTGACGGACTGACTGACTGACTGACTGACTGACTGAATGACTGACTGACTGACGGACTGACACACAGACTGACTGACTGAATGACTGACTGACACATAGACTGACTGACTGACTAACTAACTGACTGACACACAGACTCACTGAATGAATGACTGACACACAGACTCACTGACTGACGGACTGACACATAGACTGACTGACTGACTGACACACAGACTGACTGACTGACTGACACACAGACTGACTGACTGACTGACACACAGACTGACTAACTAACTGACACACAGACTGACTGACTGACTAACTGACACATAGACTGACTGACTGACTAACTGACACACAGACTGACTGACTGACTGACTGACTGACTGACTGACTGACTGACTGACTGACTGACACACAGACTGACTGACTGCATAACTGACTGACTAACTGACACACAGAGTGACACGCAGAGTGACACACAGAGTGACACACACAGACACACAGAGTGACACACAGACTGACACACAGACTGACACACAGACTGACACACAGACTGACACACAGAGTGACACACAGAGTGACACACAGACTGACACACAGACTGACACACAGACTGACTGACTAACAGACTGACTGACTGACTAACTGACTGACTGACTGACTGACTGATTGACTGACTGACACACTGACTGACTGACACACAGATTGACTGACTGACTGACTGACTCACTCACTATGCACTAGCTATTAAACTGACTCACTGATTGATTGTGTTCGGTAAATAAAGTTTATTATTATTCACTGTCTGAATATAACTAGATGTTTACTCACTCGTCATTGTCAGCGTTTTCTTCTTTTCCCATTTGTTCTTGTTGTAACTGTTTTTCAAGTTTATTCCATTTAATGTACTCGCGAACTATGTCCGACATGTCATCGTCTTCAAGTAAACTTGTGTAAGTACGACAAGAATATATTGTCTGCACATCACCAGACCTTCGTCCAGAATTCAACGCCCTTCAAACACACAAGAAAAATAAACAGAAACACGTCAATTGATTGATCAGCGGCGTTACTTATTCTCGTCCCCCTCATTCCCAGGCTTCTCGGTGCGCGTTCCTATACTCTGACGTCACTGGAAGCAAAGTGTCCGCCATTCTGAGCGCGGGAAGCAAATTATCAGTCAACTCATTCTATATAATCAGACTCGTTCTATTTTACGCAAAGGAACGCCTCAGTAGATTGGCGAGTTCTTTCCGTGAATGTCGGCGAATGGCTCGGGATTGGGAACGAGTGTCCATTCCAAGGTTCCAAGCCTGCTCGGAAAATACTGAGTACGAGAAAATGACAAACCTGGAAAGAGAGACCAGGAATAAGAGACCAGGAATAAGAGACCAGGAATAAGAGACCAGGAGAATAAGAGACCAGGAATAAGAGACCAGGAATAAGAGACCAGGAATGAGAGACCAGGAATAAGAGGCCAGGAATAAGAGGCCAGGAATAAGAGACCAGAAAAACAGACCAGGAAAAACAGACCAGGAAAAACAGACCAGGAAAAACAGACCAGGAAAAACAGACCAGGAAAAACAGACCAGGAAAAACAGACCAGGAAAAACAGAGAATAGATTCTATGTGTACTAACCTCGAGCTGCTCTTGAGTTCATCAAGATAAAATTCAGGATCGCATCCTGGTTGTGCGTGTTTGTCCGCCGTTAGAGACTCGGAGTCCAGATAGTGAAGAAAGTGCAGAAACGCTTTTCTGTCTTTGATTGGCTGATGTTGGTTGCCATGGTTACTGCCTCGTCGATCTTGGGTGGGAGGTGTACATGGTATTCCCTCCCAGGCTTGCTCTTCCTGGAATCAGTGATTGGAATAACAACAAGACATAAATTTACAAATAGTGTGAAACATATAAAGTAGAACTCCAACCGCGTTCCCAGGCCCCTCTCGTCTCACTATTTTCAATAATAGCGGACGCTCGAGAGAAGAGGGTAAAAACTCGAATGGTCGCCATATGAAAATAGTGAGATAAGAATGCCCTGGGACGAGGTAGTAGAGCTCCGTTATCTGGCACACTCAAGGGATAAGAAGAATACACAACTCTTTAAGACAGATACCTCTATAAGATAGACACCTCTCTAAGACCGCAGGCACCTCTCTAAGACAGGCACCTTTCTAAGACAGACACCTCTCTAAGACAGACGCCTCTCTAAGACAGACGCCTCTCTAAGACAGACACCTTTCTAAGACAGAAACCTCTCTAAGACAGATCCCTCTCTAAGACAGGCACCTTTCTAAGACAGACACCTCTCTAAGACAGACGCCTCTCTAAGACAGACGCCTCTCTAAGACAGACACCTTTCTAAGACAGGAACCTCTCTAAGACGGATCCCTCTCTAAGACAGGCACCTATCTAAGACAGATACCCCTCTAAGACGGACACCTAGCTAAGACAGACACCTTTCTAAGTCGGACACATGCATCTCTAAGACAGATACCCCTCTAAGACGGACACCTCTCTAAGACAGACACCTTTCTACGACAGGCACCTCTGTAAGACAGATCCCTCTCTAAGACAGGCACCTCTCTAAGACATACGCCTCTCTAAGACTGACACCTCTATAAGACAGACACCTTTCTAATACGGACACATCTCTGAGACAGATACCCCTCTAAGACGGACACCTCTCTAAGACAGACACCTTTCTAAGACAGGCACCTCTCTAAGACAGACACCTCTCTAAGACAGACACCTCTCTAAGACAGGCACCTCTCTAAGACAGACACCTCTCTAAGACAGACACCTATCTAAGACAGACACATCTCTAAGACAGATACCCCTCTAAGACAGACACCTCTCTAAGACAGACACCTTTCTAAGACAGACACCCCTCTAAGACAGACGCCTCTCTAAGACAGGCACCTCTCTAAGACAGACACCTTTCTAAGACAGGAACCTCTCTAAGACAGATCCCTCTCTAAGACAGGCACCTATCTAAGACAGACGCCTCTCTATAGACCGCGTAGCTAAGGACCCTGGAGAGTCGGACACATGCATCTCTAAGACAGAGGACCCCTCTAAGGGGGACACCTCTCTAAGACAGACACCTTTCTAGGGGGACAGGCACCTCTGTAAGACAGATCCCTCTCGCAAGACAGGCACCTCTCTAAGACATACGCCTCTCTGGACGTAAACCTCTATAAGACGAAAATTTCTAAAACGGACACATCTCTGATTGACAGATAGATTCTAACAGACCCAGACCTTTCGAAGACAAAGCACCTCTCTAAGTTGTAGTGACCTCTCTAAGAAGAGCCTCTATCAAGAGAATACCTCTATTAGAGAACCTCTCGAAGACAGACACCTCTCTAAGAGCAATCTCTAAGACAGACGCCTTTCTAAGACAAAAGCCTGTGCTTAGTACAGACACCAAGTAAGACAAATACCCCGGCGGAAGACACCTCTCTAAGACTGAATTGTTAAACAGACAAGTTTCTCACAACCGACACATCTCTTGGCGTGTATCTCTCTTTTCGACGCCTCTCTATAGCGTAGCTTAGGAGAGGATTGGGCCAAAATAAAACGCGTTTGGAAGCGAACAAATCAACGTTAATTCAAGAGTTAGTAGTGGGGATTGGGGTTTTTTAAATGAGGGCCTTGCAACGCCGGGTATTTTAGATAGATACGGCCACGGTTTATTTAAACTCCTATTGGTAAAGTGACCAAAATTATTACTTCTTGACTTTTACCGACCCCAAAGAAAATTCCAAGCGAAGCCAAAGGATATCCAGTTGTAGTGATTTTTGAAGAGGGTTAGTCACATCGCAAATTTCGTAGAGAAGCGTGATTTTTTTAAACCTGAGCTGCAAGTCATTGAGACCTTTTATCGGGTGCTTCCTGCTTAGTACTGGTGATTTGTAAACAAATTGAACGGCGGAAGACATCATTTGAATTGTTCAAGTTGAAGTTGTCTTCACGCTTTTTGGCGTGTATCGTGGTTTCGAATCTAAAGATTCGGCCCAAATAAAACGCTTTCAAGCGAACAAATCTCCCCAATCCAAATGTTAGTAGTGATCCTCTCCTTCCCTTCCCTTTTAAAATAAAATCCTTGAACGTAAGTTAGCTTAGATAGATAGACACCTTTATTTAAACCCAAATAAAGTGTAAATTATTAACTTCCATTTCCCCGACCCCAGAGAAAATTCGTTGCGTTTTAGTTTGGATTTTTGACAGCATTTACTATTTTTGTGGGGTTCTGGACATCGCAAAGCTTCGTAGTGTGCGTGACTTTGACAGCTGAACTTGACACCTCTCTAAGACAGACGCCTTTCTAATACAGACACCTTTCTAAGACAGACACCTGTGGCTATGACAGACAACTCTAAGACACGGACACCTTTCTCAAATTCCTGCTGCACATTTTGACTATAAATTCCCTATTATCTATAAAACGAAGGACGTAAAAATCATTTTCCATGTAATGTATGTTCATTTGTAGGTAATAGGTGTTTAATTTTGTGAAATATAAATTTTGAATTATTTTAATTTAGTCCATTTCTAATCAGTTAATTTTCGATTCAATCTAGGAGTCCAAACAAACAATACTTTGTATATACTTCTGAGATAAGACCTAACCACTTCAGTACGTACGTACGCGTGTTGTCCTATTTCAGACCACCTGGTCATTCCCCAAGTATATTATGTCTTTTCTTTCTTGTTCAGAAAGCATAGCACAAATTAATACATTGATTTGGAAATACCTGAATCGGAAAAGGTCTAATGAAAACGTTTCTCTCGCAAGATAATTTCATTGTATTGTTGTCCAGTTAGTATGGTGCAGGTGCTTTAAAGATACGCCTACTCTGCAAAACTTTGCGTTTGCGGTCGTCAACGCTATGCTTAGTCAGTGGTCAGTTCACACTGATCAGTTAAAGCTTTCTCAAACAGAGAGACTAGTGTACTCTCAACGATAGCCAAGATGTTATGCTAGAGAAATCAGAGTCCAAATCACAGTTTTTCTTAAACTATGTTTAATTCCCAAAATCCTATTAGACAGCGTAGAGACTGTGTTCTCTCGTTTGCTAGGATATTGAATTAATACTACTAACGTTCTATTAGGACTAGAATATATCTTAGATCGCATTACAGTTTCTGCCTTTACACTAAGCCCATTTTTTATATCATTCTTAGCTTGTAAAGTCAGTACCCCAGGGGGGTACTCAGGGGTTTCAGTGACGGGGAGGTGCGAAGACCTTTTTGGGGTTTGAAATTCGCGGCTTGGGACTTTTTTGGGGTTAGCAATTTTCTGGTGGACTTTTTTTGATATAAAGATTTTGGCAAGGACTTTTCTTGGGGTTGATAAAAATGATATCCTACCGTTCTTGATTTTATGCGGAGAAAAAATGGGGTTACGTTGTGGGCCATTGGACTTTTTTGGGGTCTTGTTTTTGCGTAATGGACTTTTTTGGGGTTAAAAAGTTTGGCCTCATTCGCACCTCCCCGTCACTGATACCCCTGAGTACCCCCCCCCCCCCTGGGGTCAGTACAAGTTGTACTAGTAAGATCACAGTACTAGTAACACCAGAGAACTAGAAGAACTGCCACCGAATAAAGAACCGATCCGATACCAGCTTCTACTTCGAGAGTCCTTCCTAACATTTGGTGATAGAATCCGGGTACAGAAGGTTTCTATCCTTGGTGGCGGAACCCAGGGTTCCACTGCATGTAACATCAGTGGAAGAGTCCTGAGTCTTCAACGATGTCTTAATTGAGCCTCAAAGTAGATTCCATCTCAAGTTTCAAAGAAAACATGCGTGAACTCATAAAACCATAGCAAAAATCCAAAATTTAATCATTTTTTTCTAAATATCTCGGAATTTTCTAAACCGCATGCCAGGAGCTTCTAAATATCTCAAAAAATATCCGGATATTTGTAGCTAGGCCTATTGGTGACAGAACCAATCTTCAAAAGGTAGTTTGATTCAGTACAAATCTATGCCATTGCTTTGTTGTGAGCAGCGACTAGTACTCAGCCTATTTTCTGATATTATGTTTTATATAAAAGTTGCTACTACAAATTTAGATTTTTAGTTCATATTCATTGACATCTGAGTTACAATATCTGCAGGTTTTTTTTTCTCTATACGTCTTCACACTGTCTCGGCCACGAACACGGAGTAGCTTTTTATCCGCGGACAAAGAATCTCACATTTTAAAGCCGTGTAAATAAAAAAAAACGTGGAATGAGTACACCACCAGAAACAATTAGTCAGGCGGATTTCCAAGAATTACTCACTTACATACTAACTTACTTACCGTATCAATTGACGGTATACGGTCATCGTTAACCACTATTCAAGATCAGATTGCACATGAGTGAAATGCTCTAGACGATGCATTGAATGGGAGAGTCCTTCCTAACATAGACGCGGCTTAAGATTTCAAGTCTCCACCCTTTCAAAGGTTTGAGATCTTCATTTCTAGTAATTTAAAGATTCTAGATCGATGTACTTTTCCAATTATCTCACGAGAAGGGTCAGTATCAGGGCACGAAAGATGGTTTGAAAAGACGAGTATTTCGAGCGCAATATATTCGAAGTGAAATCCTTTCAAAACACAAAGTGACATACGCGGGGACATACGGCATGTTACTGAATTTTGAAAACGGAATGAATTGATGATGAAGATGATGATGAAGACTTTATCTAAAGAGGGTAAACACATAAAAGTGAAATACACTTACAAACTTGTGGCCCTCACTAAACTTAATAAATAACAATCAAAAAAATCAATTTTCAGTTCATGCAAAGAAATAAGAATAAAAGATCATTAATCGAAGAAACAACTGATGTGTGATGATATTCAATTGTTAAATGTGTTGGTTGCAGTTATTATAGGTTCATTTACTTTCCATTATTAATTGTGTAGAGACATAGAATACCAGCTGCATAGTCGCGGTGCTTTTCGCGAGCTCTGTGATTTCCGTCTCCTGGCATTTTGAATTCCGAAACGACAGAGCGAGTATGAATTCAACTTTGAACGATTCTCTGAGTTCCAACACGTCAATCTCGCCACCACCAAAATGTCCAGGAACAATTGTCATGACTTCGTTGACAGTCGTCATCACTTTGACTGGTCTGACGGCGAATATTCTGGTCATTAGATTCGTTCGATCTCAACTAAAGCGGCGGAAATCCCTCGACAAACTCCTTCTCCTACACATGTCCGTCGATCATGAACTTGTTTGGTTGTTGTGTTAGACTTCCTCTTCACTACTTTGATATCGAGTTTGCAAGACCTGACATGAACTTGACGATGATCAATGTCCTCTGTACTTTCAAACTATTTTCTTTATTTTTCTGTTTTATATCTGGTCACTCAATGTTGGTAGTAATGTGCCTCAACCGTTATAAGTTCCTTGTGGGGTATTCACAGCAAGAATGGTTAGACGATGAACAAGCAAGACATGCAATTGCTGTCATCTATGGAGCAGTGTTCTTGGTGATCAGCGTCTTATTTAGTGGCTACATATATGTCATCGTCAACGAAGGTCATGTGACTTGCGAAGCGGTACAAATTATGTTACCATCAATAATAATGATAATTGATAATAATGATAATTGTCAAGACTAAAAACAGTTGCATTCGCTGCTACAAATATCACTTTAGTTGTCGCGATTGCCATAGCCAACGTAAGTGCTAATGCAACCTGCCTTACGACATTGGGACTCATTGATCGACATCTAAGGATACACATAGAAGAGGTGCGAAGTACTCTAGGGGAACAGACTACCATCAGAGAAACTAGACTTTTACGTACTGCTGCGGCATTCGCTATCGCATATTCTGTAGTCTGGATTCCTTTCGGTGCTGCACGAATAATGAAACATGTTTCCCCTCAGGACTTAACTATACATTGCTACTACATAACTACCTTTACTCTGTCGTACTCCATTTTTGCACTAATTCCTGTTATTAATATTATTACCGACAAACGCATGCGAATACTAAAGACACACAGTGCAACTGTTGCGCCTTAATTCCATCGCGCATTGCTCCAGGCAACTAGAAGGTGGACTATGAGGAAAACAAGTGAGTTCCATGAATGTATACTTTCTTTTCTAAACCACTTGTGAGATCTTAATTAATTAATTCTCGTATTGCATGTTAATTAATTGTCTTATTAAAAGTCATCATCATCATCCATCATTTATCCATCATTTATCATCATCATCTAGGATCGAGTTCTACTTCTGCAACCGTTGCACGCAACGTTGCATCGTGTGACACCCCAAAAAACCTTGTTGTGCGCAACGTTGCATCGTGTAACACCCCAAAAAACCTTGTTGCGCGCAACGTTGCATCGTGTAACACCCCAGAAAACCTTGTTGCGCGCAACGTTGCATCGTGTGACACCCCAAAAAACCTTGTTGCGCGCAACGTTGCATCGTGTGACACCCCAAAAAACCTTGTTGCGCGCAACGTTGCATCGTGTGACACCCCAAAAAACCTTGTTGCGCGCAACGTTGCATCGTGTGACACCCCAAAAAACCTTGTTGTGCGCAACGTTGCATCGTGTGACACCCCAAAAAACCTTGTTGCGCGCAACGTTGCATCGTGTGACACCCCAAAAAACCTTGTTGTGCGCAACGTTGCAAGAAAAGTTGTATCGTGTGTCTGGACCATAAGGCCTGGTTTATTTACATTACCTCTTTTCCAAACTGAAGTACAGAGTTCGCAAGGTTTCCAATCGTCTTCAGTGTCAATCCATCTTGATAAACATCAGTCGGAGGGCGTCGTGAATCAGCCTCATCTATCAATAATTCTTCTGATGGCGTGAACAATAGCAGTGCTCCTTTACGAGTAACGTAAGTCTTGGGCAGTAGGAGTTGGCCATCATTGTAGGCGATGCTGCTGTCTAAAGACTTGGATGATTTGATTTGATGACCCTTTGATTTTAGTAGTATTTGAGGGAGAAGTAGGTCATCTGGAAGCTACAGAAGACGGAAACGTAACGTTACAAAAAGATGACTAAGAAGAAGGGAAGAATGGAAAAATAATAGACATGCGAGGAAAGAATATATGTTTTGGTAGAAATGGCGCGCGTCAAAGCACAGCTTAGCGAGAGAGAGTCATCGAAGATATTGTGAAAAGTGGGATTTCTGCGCGCGTTGCTGCATGCAGACAGAGTGATAAATAAAAGTGAGGGATCCAGTTCTGGACTAAGCAAAAAAAGGAAAAAAGAATGAAAAACAAATCATAAACAAAGAAAAACAAGAAATATTAAGTACGTAAAAACGAAACGAAAAAAATTTAATTGTTCAATTTTAAAATGCCTTTCAAGGTCCTTTCAAGGGGAAAAGGCACAAAGGGGGGTGGGGGTGGGTGGGGGTTAATGCCAGGGGGGGGGAGGGGGGGGGGGGTGGAAGGCTGCGGATAAAAAGTGGCTGGGAGGTGCGAGGTGTTTATTTGTTGTTGTTGTTGTTGTTGTTGTTGTTGATTTTCGGAGGTTGAAAATTTACCAGTATTTTCACAGAATAGCTTCTGACTAATATATAGAAAACAAAACGTTCAAATTATAAAAGCTAAATGCACTTAGCCAAATGACCATCATAAACGCATTAAGGTATTTACCTAAACTGTGTCTAACAACAGGACATATCAAATGTAGTCCATCTTAAAAGCATTTGCAATGAAATAATGGAATACTTGTCACTCTTTAGGCAATTTGTCTCTATAGGATTACCAGTCGAAATTCGCCTAAGCGAATCAATTAATGATCAAAGATAAACACGCGGGTTTCTACATCATTGTCAAACGTCCGTCAAGACAAATGTCGCTTTAAAAAAAAATCAGTATTGCAAAAAATAAACCAAGATTTAAATGCTGATGAACGACGTAATAATTTAAATAAGAACCTTCAATGAGAAGTTCAATAAACGTGTTGAAGTTTGTCAAAAGTAAATCAGATGCTAATGTGTCAAACGTCTGTGTTCTCAATTGCGTGCTAGCTATATTTAAACTCAAACATTGTAGCTTAGAATAAAGTCCCAATCAGTTATATTCTTTTGGGATGCAGATTATGTTGTAAAATGGACGCCCTAAAGACTACAGAATAATAGGGCAAAGTTGTAAAGTATTTTGTAATATGACGTCCTTTGAAGATTATTCAAATCAGTGAAGCTCCAGTAATTCATATTTTGAACGGTACAAAAGAGCAGTTTCTAGACCTTAGAACGTCTTAAACTGAGTACTTTCCTTTCCTTATCAAGCTTTAAGTATTGGATATAAATACGTGTTTATATCAAATGCTAAATCGTAGTTCTTGAGTTACTTAAGCTTATATTACATGCATGGCGTGCAATATCGACGCTCGACGCCATAACTTATTAAACTCACAGAATGGTTATCATTTAGCTCCAGTTCGATTCCTCCATCCCAGTTTGCACTACCACGAGCTAAAGGGGAAAACATCGAAGTCCTACCAACAACAACAGCACCAAACCCAGCGTCATAACATTTTGAACAAACTTATGTGAAGTCTCCTCGCTTTGACCCTCGGTGGTTGCTATGGTAATATGCAAATGTAACTACCGGAAATAATCTAAGCTAATTAGTTTATTGTTCGGTTCAAAGGTCTATGGGAATATTACACAATGGAACTAAAAGATATACAATGTAGTTGTATTATTAGCTCAGAAAAAAACACAAAGCTGCAGAAGTTGAGCGTAGTTTTACGTCAGATATTAATTAATGGCACCAACCGATCTGCATCGACTCACTGATAAAACTGGCAGTTTTGCTGTGAATTTCTCACGGAATGTTTAGAAAATGGTTTCCAACTGGTTTGCACCGGCGAAAGTGTGTACTTAGTTATCCAATAAATTTTATAATTAATACATTATAAATAATAAATCATCCGGTGGATTGCGCTAAAGCCACCTTTCTTGGTACGGGGCCTGATTGATAAATATATGGAATAATAGACCTTTTTTACCGATACCGCGGCCATTTTGGATTCTATTGTTTTGGCTAAAACATGGATGCTCAGGGTGCAAATGACCCAAAAACTGTAGAGAGTGGAGTCGCGTCAATATATTGTTTTTCTATGTCACTCTAGCCATAGTGTTGTATGACTTTTAAATATCTACATGTGTTGTGTATTGTTGTATAATTTTGTACAAATTCATTGCTTTAAATTAGTTTTTCGTAGGTTTTCATGGCCAAATGGTTTACTAGCTTGCACCCTGGGCATCCCATAATTTCTCCATAATTCAATATGGCCGCCGTATCGGTAAAAAGGTCTATTGATTTTAGAGAAATTTTCAATCTGATTAATAGTTTATTTTTAGAAGATGATTCTTCAATGATTAGCAAATACTGAGGCATGCAAACAAGACGCTCTATCTAATTTGATAGGTAAATGAATCTTGCAAATGCGAAAAACTTATTTCTATCGTCTACAGAACTAGTCAGTTTAGCCTTAGACGTGACTCGTCCCCAGTCGTCTGGCCGGAAAAATGTTGACCCACTGCGCATGCGCGTCTCTTTTTTTGCGCTTCCGGCTTTTGCGCTTCCGGCCAGACGACTGGGGACGAGTCAGGCCTTAGACTGTGAACTCTCCCCAATCCTCGCGCGTCCGGGATTGTTTTTCTCTCGTTCGACTGAGTCTGGAGGGAAAAGGGGGACTGTTCACAGTCTAGTTTATACGGTGGCCCATAGGTGCAAAACACAAACGCAAATCCAAAACACAAGCGCAAAAGCCAAAACACAAACACAAAAGCCAAAACAGAAACACAAAAGCCAAAACACTAATTCAAAAGCCAAAACACAAACGCAAAAGTTAAAACACAAACGCAAAAGCCAAAACACAAGCGCAAAAGTTAAAACACTAACACAAAAGCCAAAACACAAACAAAAAAGCCAAAACACAAACACAAAAGCCAAAACACTAACGCAAAAGCCAAAACACTAACGCAAAAGCCAAAACACTAACGCAAAAGCCAAATCACTAACGCAAAAGCCAAAACACAAACACAAAAGCCAAAACACAAACGCAAAAGCCAAAACACTAACGCAAAAGCCAAAATTACACTAACGCAAAAGCCAAAACTGCACTAACGCAAAAGCCAAAACACTAACGCAAAAGCCAAAACACTAACGCAAAAGCCAAAACACTAACGCAAAAGCCAAAACACTAACGCAAAAGCCAAAACACTAACGCAAAAGCTTTTGTGTTTGTGTTTTGGCTTTTGCGTTTGTATTTTGGCTTTTGCGTTTGTGTTTTGCACTTATGGGCCACTGTAGTTTTGCCTTTTCAAAACCTTTTCAAAATACCTCAAACACAAATCCGGATAAAAATTAAAACAACAAAACTAAAAGGAAAGGACAAGAGAAAAGAGAGAAAATGAAACGCACTTAAAAAAAGAAGGAAAAAAAAAACAGAAAAAAAAGCTCGACTCCAGTAAGACTCGAACTCCAGACCTTTGGCTCCTTGGTTTTGGTCATGGTCCCACCCCTCCCCTATCAAAGGAAAGACGATAAAGAAAACTCGAAAAAGGAAAAAGGAAAAAGAAATAATGGGACGATTCTCCCGAGACATTCTAAGAAGCTGAGACATCGAATCGATTTACGTAAAGGGTGAAGATTTCGGCCCCGCCCACGCTATCCCGGTGCTACATCAAACTAGGTCCTAACCAAAAGGCCAGTGAGGGAGGGGATATCCTAATAGACCATTGCTCCATCTAGTCACTCATCATATTAAGGTGTGATTTTTGTAGTCTATTCGGCGAAGCTTCATTGATATGCTATTAATAGTAGTGTAATAGTCCTTAGGGACGCCACGTGAATAAGGTTTGGATTGACAACAGCCTGCGGGGACAGTTAAACTGAAATACATAGATGCATACATTAAGAAACCGGGCCAAAATAAATACACGAGGAAAGTTTACAGGCGGAAAACTGAAGTGGCTTAACGCTTGCAAAATGTAGATCTTGATCATTTGTTTCCTTCTTTCTTACTCGTTGCTTGTGCTGTTTTATTCTCTGGTTTTCGTAATAATTAAAGACGATCCTAAATACTAGTCTAAAGGACAGGACTGTGCTTTTATACTCATATTATCGTTCTTGTTTGAATGATCCTAGATGTAATCAGAACTTACGGTCAAGCTATCGTTTTAAAATCCTAATGCCCGAACAATAGTCCATTTCCGAGTTCCTTTTATCTCTGTTTCAAAACGAGTCTACGTGCGAAACCTTTCTTGTGCAAATGAATTTTCCTTTTTCATGTAAATAAAATTCATTTGCATAAGAAAGGTTTCGCACGTAGACTCGTTTTGAAACGGAGATAAAAGGAACTCGGAAATGGACTATTTGCAACGGCGAAAATCTTTTTTAAAGATTTGTTTTCATATTTTGAAATCTTTGCATAGATATATTATTGGGGTTCCTGTGCATTGCCTTGTCAAAATCAAAACTTTTTTATTTCAAAATACCTCAAAGCCAAATCCGATAAAAATGAAAACAATAACTGACTAAAAGGGAAAAAAAACAAGATAAAAAAGAGAAAATGTACAAATGCGTCTGTTGTCAATAAGTACAGCGGTTTTACAACGGGATCTGTGAACGCGAAAAGGGACTATTACACAACGCAACAATTTAGGCAAATAAAAATGGGAAAACCTTCATTTCTTATAATTTCTTACCATGTTGAATTTATTCATCATACGATAGAAGGCAACCAAAGAATTTGATCCTAAAAAAATGGACATTTTCTGCGGAGGGCCTCACAGATGTTGGTAATTTTGACGGGAACACAGGTAATTACTCGTGCCCAGGCCTAAGACCGGCACGAGTTGAAAAACACAGCCCGTTTTTTTTTTGTTCAGCGTCGCATATTTGCAGAACGAGACAACGAGTCGGACCACGAGATGACCCAGAGATGACTAAGCACATTTCATCACAAGATGTCAAAAATGTAACCACGATGGTCGGATCGATGCTATAGAGTTTTCTCCCTCTACTATACACAAAGGCAATAACGCAAATTCAAGTCGTCCAATAGGCGACTTGCACTAAGAGGTCACGTGACCCCAACACCCTTAAATCGAACAGCAGTGTCAAAATGAACTCCAGAAATGAAAAGAGCAACTCGAAATTAGTAAAAGGGCGAAGTTTCAGCGCATAATGTCTGACACAGGAGATGATGACAAAAATAAATAAAATGGATCTTTTCTAAGATTTTGTTTGGAAAATGCATTGGCTGGCAAGAGCCTACGGACTGATTCCATAAGTCGCTGTTTTCAAGTCAGAATCGACAAAGAGCGAATAGACCGACTTATGGAATCAGTCTAGCAAGAGCCGTGCCATCCAATGCATTTTCCAAACAAAATCTTAGAAAACGATGGATTTTATTTTTAATGCCATTTATCCTGTGTCAGACATTATGCGCTGAAACTTCGCCCTTTTACTAATTTCGAGTTGCTCTTTTCATTTCTGGAGTTCATTTTGACACTGCTGTTCGATTTAAGGGTGTTGGGGTCACGTGACCTCTTAGTGCAAGTCGCTGATTCCCTTGAAATAGAAGCAAATCCTAGAATTTTCTATAACTTGGCATGGTGATACATTACGGTATTGAGTTTCAAAAAATGCACTAAAAACAGGGGGTCACCGCGCTCATTTTTGCGCTACACTGCTTTGAAAGTATGGTATTTTAGGTCTTTCAGTCGAGTCTCGCATGACATCGGGATCGGGTAAATAATTTTCCACAACTTAAAAGACAAACTATTAATAATGAACTAAAGTGGTTGCTATAGCTTTTGTATCTCTAGCCTACCGTCTGATAGTAAGAAAATGCTCGAATTTTGCATAGTTGTCGAAAAATAGAACAAAATACACAGATGTTTGAACCACCGAGAGGGTCTAAAAATCGATACCCCGTATGCTTTCATTCAATTTTTTTAATGTTTGAAATCCTAGCTTTTTTTAATACTTTGCTATATACTAGAGAACTATGGTGTGATGAAAGTTATTGAATAAAAAATGCGGGTCACCGTGCTCGTTTTCGATTTATTTTGAGAAAACTTCAGTTACACTTGAAATATTTAACGATTTCCAATGGTCTCCAATGTGCGCGAGCTCGATGGCGTAAGTTAGCGCGCGCTCGTCAACTAAAATTTTATTCAGAATCGTGCGCAGTAGAGCGTGCGCAATGCAATTCAAGGGAATCACCTTAAGTTGGCATATACATATATATGTAAAAAAATTTGATTCTGCAACAGTTTAACTTCCATTTTGTATAACTGATAAAGGGTTTCTAAGCTTCCATTGTCTCTGTTTCAGTTCGCGAATATCTCGTCTTTCATTTTTTTTGTTCACGTCGCGAATCTGCAATTGAGTGGGAGACTGGGGATGTGTCTCTGTCAGTTCAGTTCGCGAATATCTTAGGCCGTGTTGGCATAATGTTGACATCGAGCGAAGCCAGTCGCTACGTAGCGACCATCGTTCATGATCTCTTCGTCCTTCACAGCTCAAGTCCCTCACCGAATGGAAGGTGGAGACCCATAAGTCATGCTGCAGTGCATCCCAGTGCTCAATCGCACCAGGGCACGAGTGAACGCTTGTTAAAGCGTCTAGTTTTGACGGGAACACAGGTAATTTTGACGGGAACACAGGTAATTTTGACGAGTACACAGGTAATTTTGACGGGTACACAGGTAATTTTGACGGGCACACAGGCAATTTTGACGGGTACACAGGTAATTTTGACGGGTACACAGGTAATTTTGACGGGAACACAGGCAATTTTGACGGGAACACAGGTAATTTTGACGGGTACAGAGGTACTTTTGACGGGAATCGATGTAATTTTGACGGGTACACAGGTACTTTTGACGGTATCGATGTAATTTTAACGGTATACACAGGTAATTTTGACGGATACAGAGGTACTTTTGACGGGTATCGATGTAATTTTGACGGGTACGGAGGTCAGTTTTGATGGGTACCGAGGTAATTTTGACGTCGGTACCGGAGAGGTATCGATGCGATATAGTGCGTAATATAAATGATTAAATTATTATTATTTTGACGGGTACCGATGTATAATTTTGACGGGTATCGATGTAATTTTACCCGGGAACCGAGGATGCGCGCAGTATTCCCGATGTGTTTGGGGGCAAAAATAGCATGCATAGCGGCGCAGACTGAACGGGAAGTCTTGCTTCGCCGCGACGCATACCAACAAGAAAGACTCCGAGTGTACACCATACAAGAAATGAAGAAGTAAAAATAAAGTTTCTGTATTTTACTACTGTACCATACACTCCAATTTTATCGTTATTTATATAATTCAAGACTCACACTACCAAAGCCTTTTAGAGTG
The DNA here is from genome assembly GCA_033675265.1 of Actinostola sp. cb2023. Classification (NCBI taxonomy): domain Eukaryota; kingdom Metazoa; phylum Cnidaria; class Anthozoa; order Actiniaria; family Actinostolidae; genus Actinostola; species Actinostola sp. cb2023. The sequence goes on from JAUJYZ010001347.1 coordinate 512,118, forward strand.
CAAAATATCAGGTCAGATTAGATAATATAATTAATTAATATAATAATTTTCTGTAAAACCTAGCACTAAAAATTAGATGTAATGTTGTAAATAGGTCAATACTTAATATTGTAAAACTATCATTGAATGACTTAGAAAAAACAGTAGTTCTATTATTCTTAAAGTCTTACTTATCTGTTAATTTATAAAACACACAAATTTGACTCTAGACACATAAACAAACAAAAACAACCAAGAGAAAATAGAAAATGAGAAGTGGAAGAGAAGAAAAGTGAAAACAAAATGCTAAAAATTGACAAATAAATTGAATATAAAAAGTCAATTTTGAAACCCAAATTTTGTTGTCTGGCTTAGCAAGGTATCCATCTTAGAGTGGGTTTATAGTAAAACAGTGCAGAAAGGACCAGACATTAAGGTGTCTGGCTTAGTGAGGTGTCTACCTTAAGAGAGTGCGACTAATTTCAGTATAGTAAACCAATATTAAATAAACCCAGATTACCCCTCTCCTTTCTGTACTCCCATTCTCTTCCCTGAGAGCTTGTTCAAAGGCAACTATCGTTTTTGTATGCTATTTTTCTGGTGATGCTTCAATACTCTGTAGTATATCATCGTAAAACGGTCGATATGTAGCCATGTTATGAGAAACTAAACGTCCAAATCGTATCGCTAGCTCAGTCAATTCTGTATTAACAGAATCAAGCCCAGGAGGGATAGGGTGGTGTCCAGTCTCTCGGCCGTTACCATGACGTAATTGAGCCCTGACGACATTTAACATGTAATCATATGCACGTTTTGCTAAAAGATAAATAAATGTAATTGGTCAGTAATATTGCCGATGAAGAAATATAGCAGAGAGTAGACATGCAGAAACGCTTTACGCATACTTCATAGAGTAGTTTTCGATGAGTGGGAAACCTACATTACCGTGACACTCAAGTGGCTTAACAACCCTGCATTTAAATTTGCATTTTTGCATATTATAAATTTTTTGAAAAATCTGTTCATAAGTAAGAATTTATGCAGTCTTTCTACTGAAAAGGAACAATTCAAGTTTTTGTTTATAGCCTAAAACACATACATTTATAGGCTAAAACACATAAATTTATGTGTCCTGAGATATAAATGTACTATATGTGTAGGCTATAACAGTAAATTTATGTGTCCTGAGATATAAATGTACTATATGTGTAGGCTAAAACACATAAATTTATGTGTCCTGAGATATAAATGTACTATATGTGTAGGCTAAAACACATAAATTTATGTGCCCTGAGATATAAATGTACTATATGTGTAGGCTAAAAACATAAATTTATGTGTCCTGAGATATAAATGTACTATATGTGTAGGCTAAAACACATAAATTTATGTGCCCTGAGATATAAATGTACTATATGTGTAGGCTAAAACACATACATTTATGTGCCCTGAGAAAATAATCAAAAATGGTGCTATTTAAGTTTGAATAAATGAAAAACTACAAAACAGTAATTTTGAACAATTGTACATGATGGAAATTGAACTCCAAATAATGAAATTGCCCTTTTTGAACGAGCAGATCTGTTAAATTCTAAAAACATGTGCAAAATGGAAAATATTTCAGCAAAATACAAAAATGCAAATTTAAATGCAGGGTTGTTCTTACTTTCTGGCTGAAAATCAAAAAGTGTGCAGATGCAGATGCATGCATCTCAATCAAACTCTTTCAATACGGCCTGGCACTGTAACTTTCCAACTCATACAAAAACAACTCTATATACTTCATATAACGAGTAACTTTTTTTCTCTGTCTTTACATTTTGTATAGTTTTATATACTTCATATATACTTCATATATACTTCATATATACTTCATATATACTTCAGTAACCACTGACGAAACCTGTTACACACTTTACGCAGCTCCATATGCACTAGTAAAGGTGCATAATACTCGGACAAAGCACTGCATTACAGCAGAGCACTGCATTACAGCATAGCATCATACACTTTACACATGAATAGCATTGTATGCACAGATGCAAGTAATCTGTATGCACAAATGCAGCTCTAAACGCAACATTGTACGCACTAGCCTGCATAGCTGGCATAGGGGAGATTTGGAAGGGGGGACTGGGGATGAGGGAGTGGAAATACCCTCCCTTCTCTCCTAGATCCCCCTCCTCCTCCCCACTCCCTCTATCCTTCCCCTCCCCCTATATTTCCTTTCCTTTCGCCCCTGCACCAGCAACACAGGCTATGTATATGTACGCACCACCCTGGTATCATATACAGCTATTTCAAAAAAGGCTTTTGGTGAAGGTTTTGTTGCATCTTGCATGTTGCATCTTGCATACCAAGCCCGAAATGTATTGTGGATCCTATGTAAATAATGTCAGCATGCACATACAGAAGAAAATATGCTGGCTCCATATTGCGAAGACAAAGTTTGGGAAAATTCCCAGAGTCCATATTGTTGTGACCTTTCGCTGACTCAATTCACATTGCCCATAGTGCATTTTGGGCTTGGTATGCAAGATGCAACAAAACCTTCACCAACCTTTTTTGAAATAGCTGTATACAGTGGCGCAGCAATAACTTACACAGTAATTTCCTTAGTTGCTGATTAGTATCTCCCAGTGCCATTACTTGTCCTTGAACTAAGGCGTCTTGGTCTTCAGTTATTTTAGGAAATCCTCTTTTCTCTAAGAACTTATTTGTTTCTTCTTTGACTTGTTCGTAAATGTTTGGCATGGATGATGTCACGTCCCTTAAAAAACAGAATTTAACTATAAGTGAAACAATGTAGCCATTCAGAACCCTCCCCTCCCCTGAGACAAAGGGATGGGAGGGGAGGGGAGGGGAGAGAAGAGCAGGCTATCTACTGCAGTTACTGTTATTGTTCAAGAGTTCAGGGGAAGATAAAGAAGGGGAGAGGACAGAGATGGAGAGAATGTGATTCTACCTCCCCTGCCTCTTCCCTAATATTCGTTTTTGAGGGCCAGTCATGTATCATTCATTCATTCATTCTTTCTTTCCCTTTATGATTTCAAATACAACTATTCCAAATATCGTTGTCCGGGCCGAAAGCAACAAGCAAGAAGCTGACGACCACAAAGGACTTTGGGAATCTCCTAATTAATTAATTAATCCGTTGTACTTGAGAAGTTATCCCCACGAGCGTTGAATAGCAATCATTTGGAACTATTCGGCCATTTGAAAATGCATGTTGTTAAAATGTCTACGGATGAATAAATGAATAAGGAGAAAGTCCCAATGCCCTTTGCGGTCATCAGCTTCTTGCTTGTTGCTTTCGGCGGGGACAACGATTTTTGGAATAGGTGTATATATTTTTCTGATTTGGACTGTTCATTCATATAGTGATGACGTCATAAAAATAAAATTTTCGCTTTATCAACTTTCGATCCCCGATTTCGAAAGAACATCAGTGAAGAAGCTTACATGCCAAATTTGAGAGCAATCAGTTAAATAGCAGCTGAGATATGGCCAGTTGAATATATAATTTCCCCACACAAATCACTGTAATTTCGGCTTGGATCATAACTCAGAAAGTTGATCAAGCGAAAATTATTGTTTTCGTGACGTCACACTTCGGTACTCTATTACTTCATGTGTGTCACATCTCGTACTACACAACTTGTAATCTTACAGTACAAATACGAGTACAAATATGACAGCGTATTACATGTTTTAGAATTCGGACACGTCAATTTTGCGCGCGCGCTCAGTTTGTTTCTTGTTTTGTCCTGTCACAAATAAAAAGAAAGAGAAAAAGACGTTTTATTTTGTAAATTTTGTTGTCGTATAATAAACAATTTATTACACGGGTAGTTGTGTAATACGGCTGGATATTTTTACTCGTCTGTTTGTATTTTGACTCGCCTACAGCTCGTCAAAATATGGCACGACTCGTCAAAATATCCAGCTGTATTACACAACTACCCGTGTAATAACCTCTATGTATTACACATCTCGCTGATTACTATGAATAATATTTCATTTCATTACTTCATATATTATCTTACCCTTCTGATATGCCTTCTAATAAAATGATTAAAACCTGCTTCAAATCTTGCAAATAGGCAGTGTCTGACATCAGTTGCCTAGCAACTGTTTGCATAGTAACCAATATAATAGAGCCAAGGAGGGTGGTTCTATGAACACTGGATCTCATCTCAGCAAGGCGTAGTTCATCCATGATTAATGTCTGAGGTAAAAAGAATTTGGTTGCTAAATGGGGAGTTTGCAGGTGTGACATTTTGTTGCGTGACATTTTAAATTTTAATCCAACAAAAACAAAAATATAATATTTGAAAAGAGCACACTAAAATTAGCAAAAATTGAAATTTTGAAGTAATTTCGATGAATAGAGCGAAAGTTATGAGCGACCGAAGTTGGCTTTTTTCTTAAGAAACGTACGGTTAAGAAAAATACCAACTTCGGTCGCTCATAACTTTCGCTCTATTCATCGAAATTACTTCAAAATTTCAATTTTTGCTAATTTTAGTGTGCTCTTTTCAAATATCATATTTTTGTTTTTGTTGGATTAAAATTTAAAATGTCACGCAACACCTGCAAACTCCCCATTAACTATGTCATCTTGGTGGATACAAGCATCAAGAGTTCTAGACTTCCGGTACGTGCGCAATGCATTATGAGATTATTACAAAGGAAAAGTGAGCACCAAGTGAGCAAAAACATAGCTTGGGCTCCCTGTGTCTAGAATTGGTGCTCACTTTTCCTTTGTAATAACTCGGGCTTCCTTCGGAAGGGCCCGAGTAATAATCTCATAATGCATTGCGCACGTACCGAAAGTCTGGAACTCTTGATGTTTGTATTCTTTAGGCAGGGTGTGGCACATGCATAATACATAGGTGTGCACAAAATCAGAAGAGTGTTAGCAATGGTATATACTTATACCTCAGGATATGGCCAACCAGGTTCTCCAAATATAATACCAAGATAAGCGTGGGCAAATACTTCCAAATGTGACACATCATGTGATGAATCAGTAGCATCAGGAGGTGTTGATGATGGCGATGCAACTGTTGTTGTTGCCACTTCTTTTCCTTTGTTAAGCCAAACTTTGGTGGATAGAAGTCCATCTGTTGAAACCATATAGTTGTTAATCACTTCTTCTTTCTTTCTTTCTCTCTTTATTTCATTAAAAATACTATGTACGGTACTTACATTTATTTGTAACATAGATACAAGCAATATATGCAGACTGTGAGAAAAAAAAAGCACCGAAGGAGGAGCTTGGAGGAGCAATACAGTATCAAATCATACTGCATACATACATGTACATGTATGTTGCTTGTGTTTACTTTGCTAGTGAAACCAAGCTTAGGGGTTATAATGTACAGTTATAAGCTTATTACATGATGATGGTCAACGTAAAACCAAGCTTAGGGGTTATAATGTACAGTTTGTATGTGACCGTATGTGACCCTAAATAAATTATTAGTAGAATATGATGATGATAGTCTACATGTAGCTCTCAAGACAGCTTGCAACTGCTGTACATATTCATCCCTCCCATCTCTTGGGTTATCCAATTCTCTTCTCTATCTTTTCTCCTCAATATAATTAACATATTGATATAATTAATTAATTAGTCATAAAGTTCTACAAACTGAAGTGCAAGAACAATGAAAGTGATCTCTGATCAAAGTCTAAATTCTCCTCAAGATTCTTTGAATTCCAAAGGAGAATTTGGATTTTGGTCACAAGTCACTTACACTGTTGTTACACTGATGCCTTCCATTGACAAACCTGGATTAGTTTCAAGGTATTGTTTAAACTTTATTCTTTCGTATTCAATAGATTGCTGAAGTAGTTGTGGTTTCAGAGCCTGAATCTGAAAGTTTGCCATGTCCATCTTCATCAAGTCTATCACTTTGAATATTTCCCTGATAAAGAAATAATAATAATAATAATAATCAATTTATATAGCGCTATTTCTAATTTATCCAATAGCGCTTTACAATAAAAAATAATAAAAATAAAAATATAATAATAATAATACTTATTACTAAATAAAATAAAATACTATATACATGCCTAAATGTATATGATTAACAATTTAAAAAATGGGTATGGATATAGACTGGTGGGGTTGATTCAAGGTCTTCCCTCAATCTATCCCAGAATGCTTTGTGGACTATTTCTTTGACATGGATTGAAAAACAAATCAACAATAAAATAACAATAATGTGAGAAATTAAAATTTAAGAAATGATTGATTTGTGAAATTATTTTCAAGTGTAACAGCACTAATCTTGAGCTAACAGGAGAGAAACTATGCTATCCATCCTCTAGAGACACGTACATGTGGTTGGCTGTATTTTAGTTGTTGGATATTGTAGACTAGATTGTTCATTGCTACAAGTACATGTACAGTACAGAGAGTCGTGAGTGGGAAACCTACGACACAGAGTTATGGTCATGGTACGGAATCAAAGACATCTATTCAACCAATCACAGCATGCAAAATCATTGTTCAACCAATCAGAATGCTTGGTCGCCACACCGTACCATCACCACATGGGACAAACTGAAGAAATAGAAAACGAGCGCGCGTGCTATGTGCAGATTTATAGCACGCGGGGACTGATCAGAACACAAGAGAAGTGTTAAGAGAAGCACGACGCGTAGCGGAGTGCTTCTCAACACTTCTCGAGTGTTCTGATCAGTCCCCAAGTGCTATAAATCTTCACATAGCACAGCGGGCAAGTTTTCTATTTCTTTTATAAAATACAATTATGATTTTAAGGCAAGTTTTCAATTTTGTTCGTTACAAAAATGTTTGAATATCTGCACGCGCATGCTGTGTGCTCTCATAAAGCACGCGGAATACGCATCCTTTGGCCAATCAGAGCGCGCGTTATATCATAGTTATTTTATAATGTACCGTATTAAACTAGGTACTTCTCACTCATATGAAAACGACTCTAAATGTACCTATAGATGTATTTTTTTCAAAAAAAATATTTGGAATAGTTTTAAAAAGGTAACTAATTTCATAGCATCTTGTCTAGAAGAAGATCTCAAATATAGACATTTCTTGTCTGGAAGAGCGTTAGTGTTTCAAGAGCTTAGTGGCATGTCTCTCACTTGAATTTCTGGGAGTATTCCTTTATCCCCTCCGTGTAAAGCATATTTTTCTCAACAACGACGAAGAACATATACATGTAAAAACTGTACCTAAATATGTCGACAAAACCAGTAACATCCAGTAAACCTTGGACCTGGTCATCTCTTACAGGTGCGCAAAGATTGGCCAGTATATCAATAACAGTTTGAGCATATTGTTTTAGATCAAGAGCATCATGCTCTATTTGTTGCTTGATTAGATCTACATCTAAAAATCCATTGATCTGTGATCTCAGAGACCTGTGGTGTGGAAGAAGAAGGCCTAGAAGATTCTAGTGAGGAGAAAAAAATGATATGAAGGAGACAGACACACAAAAATGGAAACAAGCATAAAGTTGAAGGGAAGAAAGGAAGGGAAGAAAGGAAGGGAAGAAAGGAAGGGAAGAAAGGAAGGGAAGAAAGGAAGGGAAGAAAGGAAGGGAAGAAAGGAAGGGAAGAAAGGAGAAGGGAAGAAAGGAGAAAGGAAGAAAGGAGAAAGGAAGAAAGGAAGGAAAGAAAGGAAGGAAAGAAAGAAAGGAAGGAAGGAAAGAAAAGAAGGAAAGAAAGGAAAAAAGGAAGGAAAGAATGAAAGAAAGAAGGAAAGAATGAAAGAAAGAAAAAAAGAAGGATAAAAGAAAATGAAAGAGAGTTAGTACATCTCACCTCTTTTAACTCCACTAACAGGTTTAAAGTATGGATATAGACTGGTGGGGTTGATTCAAGGTCTTCCCTCAATCTATCCCAGAATGCTTTGTGGACTATTTCTTTGACATGTTTTTCAATCCTTGAAAAAAAAATCAACAATAAAATAACAATAATGTGAGAAATTAAAATGCTCGTTTAAACGTTATAAACTGTATTTTCATATGAGAATTACGAACTTCGTTCATTGTGACAAAAAAATGAAATTAAAAAGTGATCAAATTTTCTACAATACATAATGCACCTATCAAAGTTAACCCCGTGGGGGGGGAGTGCGGGCAAGGGTGGGGATTTGAAAGTGTTGGAGGTCCCCTCAGTCGGGCATTTGATTGTTTGTTGCGTCCCGAGGGTCGAGGCATTTGATCTGACCGTGAAGTGACTGAGCTCTAGTTGCAGGCGTGGTTACCAAGCATCTGTACATGTGCTTTCGGTACTTCGGTACTTTCAGTACTTGCAGTTCGAAAAGAACCAAGAGGTGATTTTTTATTGAGACTTTTATCTGCAATTTTCAATCATCATACAAGAAATTGTTTGTTTTGAGGAAGTCTGTACTCCCAGGTATATAATTGGACAGAAATATCAAGTGTTTGTACATTAAAAACGGCTGGCCATGTATGACCGACCGATTCAGCGATTGTGCACGTCATGCCAAAAGGAAGAACCTGATGGCCAAGAACAGCCAATTTATTAGATTTGCTGTGACAGTTGTGGCCTTTGGCACCATATGGTTTGCGTTGGGATGAAACACCAGATCACTGGCAGTGCTCTACCTGTATGGAGTCATGGGAGGAGTGAAGGGCATGTTTTCTATTTGTTCCCTCACTTTCAAGAGAAAAAAAGAGATGACATGTTTTGAATGGATATGGAAATAGTTGTTTCTGCCCTTGCATGGGTGGGTCTTTTTTCATTCATTTGATCTGAATTTGTTTCCTCACCCTCGGGATTTTGAACAAAATTTGTAGCTCTTGATCAAATCCCCACCCCTTGCCCGCACTCCCCCCCCACGGGGTTAACTTTGATAGGTGCATAAGCAGAGCTCTTAAAAGTTGGCCGTTGCTTCGTCATAATTAAATAAAATTATCTGCTAAATGCAAACAATGTAAAGTTATAACAAAAACTATACAAATATTAACGATTCAGAAACCTTTACAAGAGTATTTCTAGCCCAATTACTTACGAATTATCAGGAAAATCTTGAAACTCGAAGTTTTCGTTCATAACAAGTTCATGGGCGAGCGCCATGTTTGATACAATGGCGGCTGCTTTTTCGGCGGGATTTTCTGGAGTTCTTGACCTTCCATTGTCATTATTTGTACCTTCCATGGCTTATAGGATACTTAAGAAGACGTGGTATTATTTAATGTCGTAGAGATATGAAGAAAAACGTGTTAAAATTGCTTCCCTTTCTTGCCCGCACTCAACTGCAAAACGTCGAATTTTCCGAGGCAACAACAAAGTGACTACGCATGCGTGAAACTGGGTGAAACATGAATCATATTTTTCACTTTCAGTTTCGTCTCTCTTTATCTTTCTTTCGCTTTCGTGTTGCGTTCGATGTTTTCGCTTATTCTTTGTATAAGTAATCTGTTATTTCGCTTAGAGAATTGTCAGTCTTTATTCAGTCATGTTTGCGTGATATCGGATTCCGTGCGGGGAGATGTCCAGTGATTGGTGATATTGCCTGTCGCCTGATGGATTAGCAACGTGTATTGGCGTACCAGTTCAGCACGTAACGACCGCGAAATATTAATATTGTTATTTTAAATCACGTTTTATAACTATGCACGGGTAGAGGGATGGATAGGATCCATCGGACGGTGGGAGTGTACGTGGAAGGGAGTCCTGAAAGGAGGGAGAGAGCCCGGAGTATTGATGAATGGATGGATGGATGGATGGATGGATGGATGGATGGATGGATGGATGGATGGATGGATGGATGGATGGATGGATGGATGAATGGATGGATGGATGGAAATAAGGCCAAGAGGACTAGATGGATGGGAGGATGAAAGCAAGCCAAGGATGGATGGAAGGAGGATAGGAGGGTGGAAAAGAGTAAAGGAGACATTGGATGGATGGATGGATGGATGGGACAAATGGATGAACGGTTGGAAGGGAATAAGATAGAAGAGAGGAAAGAAGGGAAGGAAGTATTGATGGAATAGATGGGTGGAAAATGGAAGGAAAGAATAATAATAATATTATTATTATATCCTATTTGGGTTGCCTGTGTTGTCCAGGACTAGCGAGGGCCTAGTAACTAGTCAGATCAAAATGGCGGCCAGAGCGGTGAGATGTATGAACTTAGTAAAAGTTGGTGCTGCAATTCTTCGAAATCCCCAGCATAAAAACGTTGTTAACGGTAACTGTGCTATTACATATACTATTAAGTACTGTTTGTAAAAGTATTGATTTTATATGTTAATTCGAAATGCAGAAAATTGATTATATTCTTGAGTCACATGATGCTGCGTCCTAGTAGTCACTCCTAGTGACAACTGTTCACGTTTAATCCGAGTTTAAGTCTGTCGTGTATTATTTCTATTTTTGCTTCAAGCTTAGTGTGATTGTACTTTGCAGGTTTGTCTTCAAATGTGCAGAAATTCCAAGCAATCCGTGGGAGTTTGCTGGTCAATAATAGCATTATGAAAAATTGGTAAGAATGTAGCTTAAATATGAAAATTAATGATCATTTGAATTGGCATTAGCTGACACTTTAATACAGAATACATGAAATATAATCATCACCATCACTGCTATAATCATCATCATCGCAATCATCACCCATTATCATCATCATCATTGCTGCCTTAATCATCATCATCATCATCCATTATCATCACTGCCATAATCATCGTCATCCTTCATCGTCATTATCAACAATAACATGATATTATTTAAAGAGCCATTATTATTATTATTGTTATTATTATTATAAGCATCTGATTAATAAATTATTTTTGGTGTTGAATTTCAGTTTAAAAAACTTCAGTGTTACTACAATAGCCCTTCAGCATGCAACAGCAGCTGATCCTTTAACTATGATTCTAAATGTTGATACAAGAACACCGTCTAGTTCATCATCAGCATCATTATCAGAAGATAGTGCTGAGGATGAAGATGAGCAAAATTGTATATCAACACTATATGATCCAGGTTTGTGTAATGCATGCAAGTACAGTAACAACAAAGTTGAACCTCTTCTAGTGGACACCTCCCATAAACAGCAACCTCTCTGTAATAGACATGGTTTTGTTGTCCCACGACTTTATGTTATGATGATGATGTTGATGGTTGGTATTGGTGATGATAGAGGTACAATGTACAAGTATGAACTATTAATCATGATGATGGGTTGTTATGGTGATGGATAGCAAATGGCCCCAAGAATTGTCAAGAGACCTCCACAGTTTACCAAAATATTGAACCTTTTTTTAGACTCAAGTCTCAAATTTCTGGAATGACAGTGTTAGAGTCTTGTTTATCCTGGGGAGGGGGGACTCCCATACGAAAGTGACAGAGATGCTTGTCAGAAGTTTGGGGCTCAATTATAAAATGGTGATCTTATGGTCTCACAAACTCTTTATTTCACCACCTTTTGCATATATTGTTCAAGTAGAATGTACAATGTTTTAAATGTACATGTATGTACAACTGTACTGTTATTTAGTATAAATACGTTGCGGTTTGTTCTTAGATGTTATATCCAAGGTAACAGATGAGACAAAATTAGCACAAAACAGCGGCCAGGTGTTTGCTGTGGTTTATATTGGTAAGATGTCCTCTGTTATTCTATTCATTCAGAATTCATTGCCATCACCACCAACTGCATTAATTACTACGTTAACGTGATCAGTCAACAATGGTGACTTGTAGCTTGTAATAGAGCAACAACCTTAAAGCAGCTACAACCAGCATATTTAATGTTTATGATTTATGGAAGTCTATAGAGGGTTTGCACTATCACGTGCTGGCAGCCATGACGGGGCAGGATGTAAAATGATTTTATTGTTCCTGCCCCCTGTCATGGCTGCCGGCATGTCATCGTGCAAACCCTCTATTGCAAATTTACAGCTTGCAACTTTCATCTGAAATGGTTGCAGTGTGGCAAATGGTTGTAAAATGATCAGTGGATGTTCTTTCTGGATTAACAAATCAGATGGAACTGATGAAAGTAGATTGTAGTTTGCTGGTTGCCATCTTTTAATGAAATCCTGGTGTTTGACCTCACATGTACACACAGTTTGAATGTACAGTAGAACCCGGTTAATACGGACATTATTGGGACGAGACGCAGTGTCCGTATTAACTGGGTGTCCGTATTAAACAGGTATATTTTATAGGCATTTGTATGAGTTTCGGCCGGGACAGAACAACATGTCCATAATAACCGGGTGTCCGTATTAACTGGGTGTCCGTAAGGCCGGGTTCCACTGTACTTGTAACTAAATTAGTGTGCTGATCAGAATACAAAGTTCTTGTGGGTTAATATTATTAATTTTGCTTAATTTCCAGGTGGTCGTCAATTCAAAGTTACTGTTACTGATACAATAACAATATTCAAGATTGCTGCAGAAGTTGGTGAACAAATAAGACTAGAAAAAGTAATGAAATAGTTGCACACTCTTGGCCAACAACAATAATTGAAGGGATCAATCTAAATTCTCCTTGAGTTTTTGGAATTTCAAAGGAGAATTTTGGGTTTTGATCAAAGGTCACTTACACTGTAATTGACCCCTTTTAATGAGGGTTTATCATATAATTTCAAAACTCATAGGACAAACAAATGATTATCATAGCTGGAAAGAGCTTGTTGAAATTAGTAAAAATGTGAAGTTTGGAAAAGATCGCTCCACAAATTACGAAGATATGAATTTTCAAAAATCGAAATTTTGTATGAAAACCTTTGTTGGAGGCAAGAGTTGCCTCCAAGCGTAATTTCCATAGGTTTTCATATAAAATTTCGATTTTTGAAAATTCATATCTTCGTAATTTGTGGAGCGATCTTTTCCAAACTTAACATTTTTACTAATTTCAGCGAGCTCTTTCCAGCTATGATAATCATTTTTTGTCCTATGAGTTTTGAAATTACATGATAAACCCTCATTATCAATGGCAAAATTGCCTGCAATATCTCCAAAGAATGACACAAATTTCCTTCATTACTTTTGTATCAGATTCTGCTTGTTGGTGGTGATAATTTCACTATTTTTGGACGGCCTCTTCTCGAGTAAGTGAAATCCATAATCTTGAATATAGTTTTGTTGGTATCAAATTTTTTTTTTTTTAAATAATAATAATAATAACTGGTATCAAATACATGTAGTTTTTGTTTTGTTTATTTTTTGTGTGCATTTTCTCAAGCCAACAATTGGCGACAGTTGAAGCTACTGTCATTGAGAAAACAAAAACAGCCAAAGTTATTGTTTTCAAGAAAAAGAGAAGAAAAGGTTACAAGAAAACACAAGGTAACAAGACTGTTAGAGAACTTGTACAGACACGTAGTTGTTCATCATCGTGCGTTTGACTTTGTCAATTTTGGCCTGGTATGGTTCACAGTCTAAGGGCAATAATGTATTGTCATTTGGCCAGAATAACCAGTCTGTCTGATGAGTTTGATAATATAACTCAAGCAGTGCCATCATGAACATTGGTCTACTGGTTGGACCTTCGCATGACTTGGATTATCACATAAATGGCTGTCCCTTCTCTTCACACTACATTACACCTGAATAGACCACTTTTGATATATGCTCTACTTGTCATACACAAAGGTTTGAGTATGAGGCTCCGCAGGGAATAATTAAATTTATTATTTTGTCTTTTCACGAATCAGTGAGCATTATTCCCCGGAGCCTCACTCTGAAACTATTGTACATCACTCGCCAAGTGGAACATATATCGAAAGTCGACTATTGGATGGAGGCGAAAGAACCATTGAAGATGTAAGCAAACATCTGGCAGTGACTCCTTCAGTGTCCGCTCTCAGGTCTTGATATTCAGTCCCATCCAGGCTGCAGTGGTGGGATTCCGTTATGAAATTTGAGGAATCAAATACTCCCATCGCATGCCAGCACAACATTTTAAAATAATTATGCATGCCCTCCCAACATACATTTCTTTGCAAAATTTCTTAAATTCAAACACCATTAGCCTGAAAATCAGCCACCTCCTCTGGGTCAAAAATTTCCTTTGACCCAGAGGAGACGGCTGATCTTCAGGCTAACATCCATAACTTTTCTCTTTTACTGTACAATCAATCTCAAAGAAATTTCATAATTTTACATTTATTTATGACAAATAATTTAATGGTGGCCTCTTTTTTGCAATAAAATAATTATATAAAAATCATTGGTGTGCCAGCGTGAGATGGGTGTATAGAAAGCATCCAAAGAAACCAGCCAGATTGTTGATCCTTACTTTTACTTAGGAGTAATGAGAAAGGATACCAACTCATCCCTATTTCCATATTTTTATTTTGTTCAACAGGTCACAGACAAGACATAACAGTGTTAAGAATTAACAGTATTAACCTTAGTCCTTCTCAACTTTCTCTTTCTTCATTTTAATACTGCAGTCTTATAGTTTCACAATAAAGATGTGATAATAAATATCAAGTTTTGTCTATCAGTTGTTATCTGTTATTTATTCTTATTCTTGTACAATTGAAAGAAGAGGGGGAAATGTAACACAAGAAGCCATGAACACATATTAGTGTGACGCCAAACGCTATAACCACCTTTAATGTATTTGCAATCGGCTTCCAACATGGCAAGACATTCTATTGTTTGTAGGTTGAGACAGAAGTATGGGAAGACATTAAAAGTGGTCATCGTTTTAGCATCACACTAATGCAACCAGTATGATCATATGAAGGTCGCAGTATCACGACCAAAACATCTTGAAATAAATATAAAAAACAGGATCGCATTGTACTTCAATAAACTTGATTGCAATAGAGTCGTTTTCGTACGAGTGGGAAGTAATTACAGTCGTGCAGTATCGTGACCAAGCATTCTGATTGGTTGAGAAATGATTTTGCGTGCTGTGATTGGTTGAATACAATGTGTTCGATTCCATACCGTGACCGTAACTCCGTGCCATAGGTTTCCCACTCCTACGAAAACGACTCTATTGAGTACAATGCAATGACTGACACTGTGCATGCGAGTAGTTTAGCAGAGAATTTAGTACATGCAACATTGTTAGCAGTACACTGGTGTTAGCAGTTGTTGGTGATAATGTGCAAATGGATCCAGCATTGTTGGGCTACCTTGTGCTTCAACAATCACAAAAGAAACGTTGGGACTTGTTAGCAACAGGGTGTGCAAACGTTCCCAACATGTTTGGCCCAACAATGTTGAATCTTGTCAGCCTACATTATTGAGATCAAGAGCATTTATGTTATCCTTCTGCCAAGCAAAAAATGTAAAGTTACATGTACTACCGGTACTTAATTTCTTGGCTGTAAGGAAGATACCAGGCCCTGGGTGCACGAAAGGTGAATAGCGCTATCCACTGGATATTATAACATAGCATTGATATAACGCGCGCTCTGATTGGCTAATTAACGTGCACGAGCGTGCATCCATAACTCAATGGACGCACGCTCACGTCATAGCACGTGCTCTGAAATCAATTGGAAAATAAAATTGTTTTATTTGAATTTGCAGTAACTATGTTATAAAAGGAATGGTCAACGCTTCAGCTGTGCGTCCATCGAGTTATGGATGCACTTGGTCGGCTGCTAAGCACTCAAGAAGCTAGAGTCGCACTCAGCTACGCCTTGTGCGACTCTTACGCTTCTCTCGTGCTTAGCAGCCTCCCGCGTGCATCCATAACTCGATGGACGCACGCTGAGCGTTGACCATTCCTTCATTAAAGAACTATCCAAGGGATAAAATTTAATGGATAACTGCATCAATTGTATCCGTTGGATAGGACTTATCAAGTGGACATTGCTATTTACCTATCGTGCAACCAGGCCAGTGCTTTAGGGTGAATGTTTAGCTTAACGGTGACCCTTTGCTCTACAATGACAGTGATAATAGATTATTGAAAGTAACCATCCTGCATTACTTTCATAACTTATATTTTGAGGGTGCGAGTTTTGAAGCGACTGAAACTTTGAAGTCTAATGTCAGCTAGTTTCTTGTCGGACTTCTTCCATTTTAGATTCACATGATTTATAGCCATTAGTGACAACTTGCTCAACGTCTGCAACATCCATGGTTTCTTCTTCACCTTCCTTGAGATCTCCATTTACTTGTACTTGGAGTGGGGGCTCGCTGTCGACTGATATTACTGATGTGTTTTGTGATTTGCTGAATTCAACTGCAAGATCGGATGAGGCTGAGAGGCCACACATATGGGTGACAACAGCTTTGTCCCAGCCACTGGTTAAGAGTGAATCGTCTAGTGGACTCCATGACAAACCACGGACAAAGTCAGAATGAGTGTCATTTCGTAATCTGAAAAGTAAAATAAACTATCAATATAACTGTCATGGTATTGTACATGTAGAACATCATTACTATCGTTCAATGTTAGGATTATTATCATCAGCACCAGATGTCACATTCATCGTCATCAGATTATTCATCATTACAAACTGTCATCACCAACACCTTTGACAATCATCATCACCATAAAAACATATTTGTCTGTATTCATTACCATAAATCACCAACACACATCTATATATTTGATGGCAATCATCAACATCACCACCAACACTGCCAGTAGCATCATAATTACCACCAATATACACTCGATTGCAGAAACGTTGTAGTATACATTTATACAAATATACAAATATCTAATGATGCAAAATGTTAAACATGCTAAAATACAACTTTATTGTGTTGTCCTTGCTGGATGCGATGCATGTACTAATCTAAAATTGATGTTTCAGATAATAAGCGATGTTTGACACTTTGTATCTCATTAGATATTTGTATAAATGTATACTACAACCTTTCTGCAAATGAGTGTACATGAACATTACTAATAATATACACACTGACGACAACTTACACTGCCATGTTGTGGATAACATTCTGTACATGAACAAGTGTGTCATCAGACACTGACGCAAGCCATTCAGGACTGAAAGATAAAACAGATTGCTGTTGTACATTGTAAAACCACTGAAAACAGATAGAGTCGCTTTGTATGAGTGGGAAGTACATGTAGTTATGGTACGGTTCGTGTCATGTGGTGATGGTACCGTGCCATGATCATGTGGTATCCAAACATTCTGATTGGTTGAGCGATGATTTTGCACGCTGTGATTGGTTGAATACAATGTCTTTGATTCCATCCGTGACCATAACTCTATGCCGTAGGTTTCCCACTCATACGAAAAAGACTCTAGTATCGGCACAGGTACATGTACTATGTACTGTACCTTCTTGGAGAGAAAGCCACTCTATTTACAGCCCTTGTATGTGGAGTATAACTAAATATCACTTTAGTTGTGTCTTTTATGGAATACACATGTACGCTGCCATCTTCAAAACCTGGACAATTAATTAGGATAATAAAGATTAGTGATATACAGTAATTTCAACAGCAAAATATTTACCAACAATCTATTCTACACAGGGATCCCAAAACGCCACTGAGATGTAGTTGAAGTTCCAGCGAGGCCTCTAGCCTGATTATTGTTACAAAATTCGTTTAGATGAATTATAATTTTTCCATTGTTTCAAATTGTTTCAAATTGTTTCTCTCTCCGGCACGCATTGTTATTGTTCGTTAGTCATAAAGTAATGTAAATTCACATGTGATTATGTAATCGTAGTAGAAGTATAAATACGCCCAAGTTGTTTGTGTCAAGTCGTTCAGTCGGTCAGTCAGTCGGTCAGAGTCGACAGTTATATATCAAGAATCAGTTGAACCCCTCAACAAGTAACTTGAGTCAAGGATCGTCCAGAAGGAAAAGCTTAAAAGTACAAGTGAAGTACAACAAGTTAAGGGTACAAGTGAAGTACGGCTTTAAAGTACAAGTGAAGCACACGGCTCAACAGTACAAGTGAAGTATGGCTTAAGAGTACAAGTGAAGTACGGCTTTAAAGTACAAGTGAAGCACACGGCTCAACAGTACAAGTGAAGTACAAGTTATTTACAAGCTACAAGTACAAGTCTGAAGTATACGACGCTTACAGTGAAATACAACTACAAGAAAGCCACAAGAAACTACTTGGGACCGCGACAGAAGAACACTTCAACGTAAGACAAACTGTGTAAAAACAAACACTTAGTTAGTATCGTATCTTTACTCGTTTAATTTAACTTTAGTATATTATTTCGTTAGTCAATTTTCTTTAATTAATTTCAGTTAACGTTATCAGCGTAATTAAGTCGCGTAATAAATTCCTTGAATGTATATATGGTCCCGGAATTGTTTTGTTTTGTATTGTTTCGGACAACGTGGGCCCTGTATTCATGTGATTGATATTGTCACAATTATACTGTCTTGGATCTTTCTTGACTTTAAATGTTCTCCTGCACCTCAAACATCCTCAATTTCTTCTCAGTAGAGTTTTGCGAACAAGTACAGACTGTTCTAAAGTCTAGTCGCCTGTGGACGCTTAGGTAGTGAGAGGGCCAAAGAATTTAAATTTTGTTTAAATTAAACTAACATGTACACGTTCTATACATTGATCATACCTGTTGCGAAAATACTTGAATCAAGAGGACTCCAATCAAGACAGTATGGAATACTATCATAATTTGAAGGATCTAGAAAAAAAAACATCAAAAATATACTTGAGTTCATACTTGAACCTACATGTACACTGTAGACATTGCTGAGCCCTGAATTATTCAAGACATATTTCATATGAATCCAGTTGAATAATCACAATCGTTCACCACATGTCTCTTTGTATCTTAGTGGTTATCTGACAGGTGCATAAAGGAAGGTCGTTGGACTTCTGTTCATGTCAGAGACTCCAGATTTTCTCCGAGCCTGATTTGTAGCTAGTGACATGTTGGCTGATAAATTATTATTTCAATAGAGTATATGTTATCAATGGAGTATGCATAATAAAGGCTACCGGCTAGTCGCTTTGCAGGTTTGGCTTCCCGAGTATCCCACAATACCACACTGCCATCCTGAAAATAAATGCACAATATATGTCAAGCAACTTCAGAATGAAAATCTGAGGTTTTGCATGATTAACATGATAAAAAACATGAATGCATTGGCGCCATTTACACTGTAATGTGGCACTGCAGCAGGTTTCGTACAACTGTGATAAAGCTTTGACATGGATGTGCCATGCTGTGTCCGTGATGTTTTAGGACTGCAAATCAATCCATGCCATGACCATACCGCAAAAGTGCCGTGTGCCATGATTTTTCAGTCATATGAAATCTGCTCTATGGCAAGATCATACATTCAAACATGGTCCAAATTACATGTTATAATATTACCTCTGATGCAGAGAGGAACAAATCTTTGTCAGTACAACTACAATCTATAGCTAAAACAGTTTCGCTGTGACCTAAACAAGACAAAAGAGAGTGAATTCAGTGCATTGAAACACATAGACATAGGCTGTATTGTCATGTGTGGTCTACCACAGGAAGCCCAATGTCAACACTTGTGGTCTACCACAGGAAGCCCAATGTCAACACTTGTGGTCTACCACAGGAAGCCCTATGTCAACACTTGTGGTCTACCACAGGAAGCCCAATGTCAACACTTGTGGTCTACCACAGGACACCCAATGTCAACACTTGTGGTCTACCATAGGAAGCCCAATGCCAACACCCATGGTCTACCACAGGAAGCCCAATGTCAATACTTGTGGTCTACCACAGGAAGCCCAAAGCCAACATGATTGGTCTACCACAGGAAGCCCAAAGCCAACACGTGTAGTCTACCACAGGAAGCCCAAAGCCAACACCCATGGTCTACCACAGGAAGCCCAATGCCAACACCCATGGTCTACCACAGGAAGCCCAATGCCAACACCCATGGTCTACCACAGGAAGCCCAATGCCAACACCCATGGTCTACCACAGGAAGCCCAATGCCAACACCCATGGTCTACCACAGGAAGCCCAATGCCAACACCCATGGTCTACCACAGGAAGCCCAATACCAACACCCATGTCTACCACAGGAAGCCCAATGTCAATGCTGGTACTCTACCACAGGAAGCCCAATGCCAACACCCATGGTCTACCACAGGAAGCCCCATGCCAACACACGTGGTCTACCACAGGAAGCCCAATGCCAACACCCATGTTCTACCACAGGGAGCCCAATGTCAATGCTGGTACCACAGGAAGCCCAATGCCAATGCTGGTGGTCTACCACAGGAAGCGCAATACCAACACCCATGGTCTACCACAGGAAGCCCAATCTCTACCACAGGAAGCCCAATGCCAATGCTGGTACTCTACCACAGGAAGTCCAATGCCAATGCTGGTACTTTACCACAGGAAGCTCAATACCAATGCCCATGTCTACCACAGGAAGCCCAATGCCAATGCTGGTGGTCTATCACAGGAAGCGCAATACCAACACCCATGGTCTACCACAGGAAGCCCAATCTCTACCACAGGAAGCCCAATGCCAATGCTGGTACTCTACCACAGGAAGTCCAATGCCAATGCTGGTACTTTACCACAGGAAGCTCAATACCAATGCCCATGTCTACCACAGGAAGCCCAATGCCAATGCTGGTGGTCTATCACAGGAAGCGCAATACCAACACCCATGGTCTACCACAGGAAGCCCAATCTCTACCACAGGAAGCCCAATGCCAATGCTGGTACTCTACCACAGGAAGTCCAATGCCAATGCTGGTACTCTATCACAGGAAGCTCAATACCAATGCCCATGGTCTACCACAGGAAACCCAATGTCATTGGATGTCATTGCTGGTACTCTACCACAGGAAGCCCAATGCTGGCACTCTACCACAAAGATACTCACATACATAATATATCTTTACATGTATCTTTATATTTTTAACAATAGCTTCAGAAGAAATAGCTGCGCTGCCTGTGGCTCAGCCTGGCATGATGTGCTTTAGCATGACTAAATGTACCAGTTGCTCGCTTATTTTGACAACTGGTATTAAGGCGCGATTAAATGGTGCATGATAGTGGATGATAGTTGAAACTGAACACTGGCACGAGCACGCGCTCTCATAGTATTTTTTGAAATATATCCGTGCGCAGTTTCTTACTACCCAACTGATGAAGACTGTTGATTTACAGTCGAAACGTCTGAATAAAAAAAGCTAAAGTCAGAGACAAAAGTATATCTTCAATTTAAAACATGAATCCTGACTGCAAGTTCAACATTTTAAAAATCATCGACTATCATACATGACTTTGAACATGTTCGAAAAGTTCATGATAGTTGATGATAGTTCTTCTTCGTTTGATCGGGTGCGTGATAGATGATATGATCGGGTGCGTGATAGATGATATGATCGGGTGCGTGATAGATGACGATAGTTGGTAATAGTTCAACTATCATCGACTATCACGCACCGTTTGATTGCGCCTTTACAACCATTATTCTTGAAGTGCGACCCTGAAAAGTACAGCACTTTCAGACAAACTCCAGTCTAGACGGCCATCAATCAAACTAGCTTTGCTATGATTGGTTAGTATAGACACGCCCAAGTTGATTGATTGACGTCAGACTATTTTCCAATCAGACGAGCCGTTTTGAAGGTCTCACTTTGATAATGGTTATAATATATATTACATAGGATAAACATACACACCATTATATGTCTTTATACACTGTTCAGTATTAAGATCCCATAGCTTTATACTGAAAGAATAAATTAAATTATTATATATATTGAACAATGAATATTATTGAGAAAACCAGAGTAGATATTTTTATGAAGGGAGGGGCGAACAGGAGGGAGGGGAGGGTGCCTTATTAGCAATTTTTTTATGCATCTATCAGCAGCTTCCCCGTGGGGTCGACCCCCGGGGCACCCACGGGAACCCAGGGGGATTTGTCGACTTTTTAGAAAATTCTTGCCCAAGGGTGTGGGAGAAAATATCACTTTTGTTCAAGGAGTTTGAACCCAGGGGCCAGACCCTGGGGATTTGTAACTTGAGGTCAGCGGTTTATATGTTCTCGATGATTCCCAGATGTTCTTTGAAAACGTAGACACGACACTTCACGCACGAGTTGTTCTTCGCGACTTGATCTTGCCGTCTCTTTAATATTCCTTAAAACTGCAAGTGTCATGCCTGTTTTCATCACGTGGAATTTAGATAGAACCCGAAGAAAAGCTGTTATTGCTAATTCATTGGAAGAATTTATCAACAAAGGTAAAGTTCTTATGCTAGTTTATAAAAATAGGTATTCAATTTCAGCTCAGTCCATGTGTGAAGATCAGTAAAAAGAAGGCAGCAAAATTGGACAAATTTATATGCTATAATTGCAAGGATTTGAAATAAAGTGTTCCCTTTGTTGTCAGTTATATCAATGGTCTGGAGTTCTTATTTTTAGCCCCTGGGGGTAGGGATATGTCAAAAATTTATGTCCCACACCCAGGGGTATTTCATGAGGTTTGATAGGGCATTTGGACAAATCCCCCAGGGTCCCCGGGGGTCGACCCCTGGGGGAAGCCGCTGATAGATGCATTACCCACAATGAATTTAATTATTAATTATCTATTTTGAACAGTATGATTAAATTTAATTTACAAAAGAAGGTAAAAAAATTGTCCAAACTGTTTCTGAAACTTCATATTCAAATTATTAATTCTGTGAAATATTGTACTTGATTGTACATTATTTTTTGTATAAAGTTTGATCTTCTTCTTCCTCGTTCAAATTATTCGAACAAACAAATAAAACTATAAAACAATAATTTATCGTGTCAAACCTTACCTTCTATCGCAACTACCACTAACGATTCTTCTCTTCGCACAATCTACAGATATCGAAGACACGATGTCGTCATGTTCAGTTAAAGACGCCATATTTTCTAAACCAGGTAAAGTTCCACTTTGCGCCCAAATCTCTACTGAGCCGTCATCTAGAGCAACGACCATTCTATTCGAATCTAACCACTGTACATCTGTGATTCCAGCCTCTGTGTATGTACGGCCACAACTGTACTGAGGATCGGGAGCCGTCTTTGAATCCTTGAAGGTCCAGAGACAACCATTCCATACTCGATCAGTCATGGAGGATGAAGCAACGGCCAAAGTGCCATCTAAAATAAGAAGTATTACACATAGAGTCTTAAAACTTTTAAGGTAGAGAGTTTAACACTGTTGGTACTGGATCAGCGTTGATTTAGAGGGGTTTTCTACCTTGAGCGTGAGCGATAGCATCTATGTGTTGATGAAGTACATTAGGAAGTATCTCCATTTTGTTTTTTGAGCACGTGTGATGTGACAGATTTGCGGTCAGCGGCGTGAAAGAAGGCACTTTTGACTGTCAGGCCGGGTCTCCTGAAGGGAAGTTTTGAAATCAAAGACAAATCCGATAAAAATGAAAACAATCAAACTAAAAGAAAAGGACAAGAGAAATGAGAGAAAATGAAACGCACTAGAAAGGGAAAAAAACAGTTGATAATAAAAGATTGAATCCTGAGCAACTCCATGCTCGAGAGTCCAGCAGTGCTCTTCGGCACTGGTATTATGAAAGACCTGTGACTCCTTGGTTTTGATCACGGAAAGACGAAAAAGAAAACTAAGAAAAGAAAATGAAATAATGGGACGATTCTCCCGAGACATTCTAAAGGCCCAGACACACAGTGCAACTCCCAGGGGGGGTACTCAGGGGTATCAGTGACGGGGAGGTGCAAAGACCTTTTTTGGGTTTGAAATTCGCGGCTTGGGACTTTTTTGGGGTTATCAATTTTCTGGTGGACTTTTTTTGATATAAAGAGTTTGGCAAGGACTTTTTTTGGGGTTGATAAAATAATATCCTACCGTTCTCGATTTTGTGCGGAGAAAAATTGGACTTTTTTTGGGTTACGATTTTGGGCCGTTGGGACTTTTTTGGGTCTTGTTTTTGCGTAATGAACTTTTTTGGGGTTAAAAAGTTTGGCCTCATTCGCACCTCCCCGTCACTGATACCCCCCGAGTACCCCCCTTGGGGTGCAACTTTTCTTGCAACGTTGCACGCAGCAAGTTTTTTTGGGGTGTCACACAATGCAACGTTGCACACAATGGTTGCATATGTAGAACTCGATCCTACTTCTGTAACTGTTACACGCAACGTTGCAAGAAAAGTTGCCTCATGTGTCCGAGCCTTAAGAAGCCGAGACATCAAATCGACTTTCATAAAGGGTGAAGATTTCGGCCCCGCCCACACTATCCCGGTGCTACATAAAACTAGGTTCTATTAACCAAAAGGCCAGTGAGGGAGGGGATATCCTGCCTTGCTCCACTCCTTACTGCCATCAGCTCATGGCTGGATCCAGGATTTTCTCTCAGATTCAGTTGTCAAGCATTGGGAAAAAAACAAATGAACAGACAGACTACCAAAGGTATCACCACATACCCATAGGAGGGGAGGGAAGTTGTAACCTTCAAACTTTTCCCTTTTCACATATATACCTATTCCAAATATCGTTGTCCGGGCCGAAAGCAACAAGCAACAAGCTGACGACCGCAAAGGACTTTGGGAATCTCCTAATTAATTTATTTATCCGTGGTATTTGAGAAGTTATCCCTACGGACGTTGAATAGCAATCATTTGGAACTATTCGGCAATTTGAAAATGCATGTTGTCAAAATGTCTACGGATGAATAAATGAATAAGGAGAAATTCCCAAAGTCCTTTGCGGTCGTCAGCTTCTTGCTTGTTGCTTTCAGCCCGGACAACGATTTTTGGAATAGGTGTATAATGCACTGTCACTCAGACTCTAGGACAAATACTGCACAACAGAACAACATACTTTATTTTAAAATTTTTAATACATTAAATCTTCTAACAAATTGTACAAGAAAACTAGATTTATGGCGTTCTGTGTATACTTTGCTCTTCAAGCCAAGGCATGATTTTTCCCATACAATATTCTTTTATTAAAATTTCCATTTTCCAAGACTGTACCATCATACATATATTCCAACCCAGAGAAGCAAGAACAAAACTCCAAAACCCATAAAGAGTGAAGCAACAAGTGCTACTAGAAGCTCCTTGTAGATGTCGCGGGTGTATTTTGTTGAAGTGACTTCATAACTGTGAATGCTGTCAAGGCAGATAGTATTACAGTATAATGCAATATCAGAGCATGTGCAAACGTAGTATATTTTCACATTAAACATGTATATAATTGAAGGCGTAAGTGATCTCTGATTATAATCTAAATTCTCCTGTGGGCTCTTTAAATTCTAGAGGAGAATATGGATTTTGATCACTGATTTTGCATGAAGACCTTCAATTAAATGTAGTAAGTCAAGCATAGGTCCATAGCAGTGTGTTATACGTTAGGGTTAGGGTACAATTCAGCAGCCACATAAAGATGTAAAATTAGCAGATGGAACTGATAAAAGTAGGCGGCACCGATTTGGAAAATAACTGTGCACGAATGACATCGTAAATTAGAGTTGCAATTTTGCCAGTTTGGTTGAGGGAAATTTTAAATGGTTTGTGATTATTGAAAGAAAAGAAATCATTTTCACATAACATTGGTGTTATAGATGCACGTGTCAATCTATAGTAAGAACAATAATAGTGCCTCTTAACTATCCCTAGCAACAGGCAACAAAATGGAATATGATCAGTTTGACAAAATATGAATACACAGGGAGCCCAAAAACACAAAAATGTCTAAATATTTCAAGATTCTGAAATGAAAATTCATGCATTAACTCTTTGTAAACTGGATATTCTCTGCTCTGTGGCTAATACGATCGCACTGTGGGCTAGTAATCAGTATTAAATGTGTACTGTAACTGTACATGTATGTGTACATTGTAAAATATATCAAGGCACACGTAAGCACAAGAAATCAAATCAAGAAATCAAATCAAGAAATCAAAATAAATGAACTCGTTAGACTGATTAGAGGATACACGAAGAACCATGCCATGAAGAAGATTCCAATGGCCAGCAACACTATCGTCAGATGAGGAAAGACAGCTGGATTGATTGGGCTTGCATATCGGTTCATCGACTCAATCAGTAAGTCCTCCTGAACAGCGAATCGTAAAAAAGTTAGGTTACAAACTTATCAAAAGAATAAGAAATACCAACAATAAATTTAAAAATGGGCTTGCGATGAACACGAACAGAAAATAATGTCTTCATTTAATCTACTATCTAAACCATAGCTACAACGATGGCTAAGATTTTGAAGGATTAAATAAAGAAAACCTACCATCTTGAACAAAATATAAACAAAGAACTTCGGAAGAGAAAGAATTGCTCCGCTGACCTTACTTTCGTGGCGCAACGGCGGCTCAAAATTAATCAATCGATATAAGTTCGAGAAACTACGGTAAAAATTCGTCAGTTTATCAAAAAGCCGAGACTTTACCGAGACTTACCGAAGATTGCATCCGAAAGAATATTGACTAAATTTTTTCGAGCGAACATTGAGCGCCATGTTTGTTTTGGTGTGAAATGGGTTCAAGAAAGAAACGAGGAGGGGGAGAGACGTGGGAGAAAGGAGAAGAGATTTTACAAGGCGTTATTCTAGCTGATAGCTTTAATTTTAAGTTTTTACCGATTACTTTAGAGAGACCGAGGGTAAGTCAAGATATCAACACGAACTGGTAAAATTCTGAAAATATTTGTACATTTCAATTTTCATTTCAGATTTGTCAAATCTCGTCATGCAAGTCAGACTTTATTGTGCCTATATTTTCTTTACTGATCTCCTCTTTGCCATTATTGCATCATTCAAAATTCTTATCTTTTGATCTTGATAAAAAGAGCAGTAAACTAAATATTTCCTTTGGGGGGTGGTGTGGGGCATACAGTGATCGATCATAAAGCTTAATAATAATAATAATAATTGATCTTCAAGGTGATTGTAATGATGCTATTTATTTATTGATTTCTGCATTACAGTCAAACCTGTAAGCGAACCAAAATAGTTGTTCATTTATGTGAGGTAAACACTGATATAAAGTACAGTGTATGCCTTCCTATTTCCATCCCCTCCCTCCCTTCCCTCCCTCCCTCCCTCTTTTCCCTCCCCCCCCCTTTTTCCTCTCCCCCTTCCCTGAGAGCCTTTTCACAGACTACGATGAACCAAATAATAATAATATTGAAGGGGTATGCAAGAACAGTCTAATCAAGTGACTTGTGCATGATCAAAACCCAAATTCTCCTTTGAAATTCAAAAAACCTCAAGGAGAATTTAGATTTTGATCAGAGATCACACACATTGTTCCTAGGGGAGGGTCACTGGGTGCACGTACACCCCCCTTGCTGCTCAGGAACAACTCAATAATATGATTTGTGTAATACAAAAAATCGGCACACGCAACATTTCCTTCTGGGGTGAATCCCCCACCTCAATATCCTAAATCCACCCCAGTCTTGCATGTACCCTTTTGATTATTGTGCGATTCTGTTGTAGGCTTTACTACCTCTAGTCAATTGTCCTTTGCTGGACTATACTGTAGAATTCCTGGTAGAGGCTGGTGTAGAAGAGATATTTGTATTTTGCTGTGCACATGCAGACCAGATTGTCAAACATTTAAGGTAACAATAAAAAATGGATATAAACGAGAGGCAAGGGCTGGCTGACTGTTTAGTATATGGCCTTCTATCAAACTGTGTCGCAGTGATGGAGGGAGAGAGGGGTTAAAGGCCGGTGCACCTTCCACCCACTGGAAGATCATGCACTTCAGTAAAGTCACACACACTATAAATACCGGTAATTATGGTATCATTATTTCAATTTCAAAGCTGTTTCTTCCACGTAAATGGATTTTTTAATATCCAAGCTTTCGGGTCCCTGGCCCATCATCAATCCCAATCCATTTACGTGGAAGAAACAGCTTAATTTATGGTTACCATATCATTGTTGTATTTCTTGTTTATTATATTATCAGTAATTCCAAATGGAGTGCTCCAAGATCTCCATGTGAGATACACACTGTAATAGTAGAAGACTGTTTGTCTACTGGCGATGCTCTGAGGGAGATTGACAGAAAGGTACTATTATCAACATTATTTATATAAACTTCATTATTAATCGTGATTATACTAGTTTTACAGTTTTCACGCGTATGAAATGAAAATATGCATTGACGTTTCGGCTGCACTGGTGGCGGCAGCCTTCATCATACGCGTAAAACCGTAAAACTAGTATAATCATGTCTAACTCACGCGAAAGCCTTAAAAGTACATTTATTTATTAATGTACTGTTTTCTCAGTTGAAGGGTTGTAAATTGTCATAATCTAAATTCTCCCCTAGGATTTTTGAGTTCCAAAAGAGAATTCAGATTTTGATCACAACTTAGTCATGGTATATCATACTGTAAGAAAGTCTCATTTTTACCATATATGGGATCGTACCATCTTTTCTTTTGGGTTCCCTGTGGTACTGATACTTTTTAGATTATTTCCTTCTACAGCTTTGAAGTGAATTCTCAACAATTAATGATTTATATATTATGTATTTCTAATAATTAATAATAATATCTATATGATTTCCTTATGTCTTTGTCTTGTTTTAGTCTCTCATCAGGTCTGACTTTGTACTTGTTAGTGGCGATGTGGTCTCAAATATGAAATTAGAACAAGTTTTAAATGAACACAAGTAAGTATTTTCACATCTCTCTATCATTTTATCCAGCTTTTATACTCATCAGTTCATTTTATCATTAGAGCAAGACGTAAGAAGGACAAAGCATCCATTATGACTATGGTATTTAAAACTGCTAATCCAGGACATCGAACAAGGTATCAGGAAATACTTGAAATACTGTACAGTGAAGTGTAAACTTCCTTCCTTCCTTCCTTCCTTCCTTCCTTCCTTCCTTCCTTCCTTCCTTCCTTCCTTCCTTCCTTCCTTCCTTCCTTCCTTCCTTCCTTCCTTCCTTCCTTCCTTCCTTCCTTCCTTCCTTCCTTCCTTCCTTCCTTCCTTAACCTGTTTTATTATCAACTCAGATGTAAAGAAGATTCCTTCAGTTCCTTGCTTAGAAACTGGCAACGTGACAGTACTTCCTTCCTTCCTTCCTTCCTTCCTTCCTTCCTTCCTTCCTTCCTTCCTTCTATTTGGCGGGAAAACGATGTCACGAACATCCCTACAAATTTTGAAATACTTTACTGTACAGTGAAGTGTAAACTTCCTTCCTTCCTTCCTTCCTTCCTTCCTTCCTCCTTCCTTCCTTCCTTCCTTAATCTGTTTTATTATCAACTCAGATGTCCTTGACACGGTAGTTGCTTTAGATTCATCAACCTTTTTTACATTGTGAAAGAACCAAGAAGAGAAAAAGATTTACATTTCCACCTTAAATAAATGAGCTTTTACTAACCTTCTATATCATGGTCTTGCCCTTCTGGGCACATTCCAAAATGTCCTTGTGTTCCTTTTCTACAGTATTAATCCAATCAATATGAAACTTGGCAACGTGACAGTACCTGTCAAGGCAACAAATCTGTTCTTTTTTGTTTTTTGATTTTGATGCTATTTGGCGGGAAAATGATGTCACGAACATGCCTACAATTTTGAAATTCTAAATACCTGATTTGATTATTGCAATCGAACGAACATTACAAATTAGAGATCAGCTGAAATAATATCTCAGATATCTTTATTCAATCCAAAGATATGAATTTTTCCCTTTGAAAATCCGCCATTTTGTTACTAAAAATCCAAAATGGCGGAAATTTCAAATTTCAAAAATTCATATCTGGATTTTATTATCAGATGTAAAGAAGATGACACAGTAGTTGCTTTAGATTCATCAACCAATAGTATTTGTGAATTTCAAAATTTTTGGCATTGTGATGTCAAGAACCAAGATAGCATAAAAAAAAATTTGCATGCCTACACATGTACTGTCGCCAAGTTTCATATTGATTGGATTAATACTGTAGAAAAGGAACACAACCCGGACATGTTGGGCTCCTATGTACCAGGCGTGTATACAGTAATTAATGTTAGAGATTTTCATCCATTTGTTTCATGTTAAGTTGCCTGTGGTAACACAATGATAGTTTGTGAATGGAACCCAAGCCCTCTCTGATTATAGTTACACAGGAATCCCACATGAGAGAATAATTCAGAAGAGAGATATTCCTTTGGAATGAAAGATTGCATGGAAGCATATGTTTTATTTTATATAATATGTTTATTCATAGAGTCTATTTGCCGATAATTCCAATATTCAGTTAAGATATGATCTACTGGACTGTAATATATGTATCTGCTCAACTCAGGTAAATCACCCCACTATAATACATGCACCATAGAATGCATTCATTATTACTTGTGTTACAATATGATGACGATGATGATATTGATGATGGTTTTGATTAACAATGATTATGATGATAATGATATCTGGTGATGTTGATGTATTTGATGATGATGATTATTATTAGTGACGATGATGATAATGTTCATGATGATGTTGATGATAATTAATGAAGAAGATGATGATGATAATAATGATAATAATGATGGTGCACTACCAGTAACCAATAAATATTGATACTTTTCTGTCCTTAGGTTCCTCATCTATTTACAGACAATTTTGATTATCAAACAAGACACGATTTCATCAAAGGAATCCTTGTCAATGAAGAGGTTGGTCTATAAATCACTGATCCTTTCCTCCCCCTCATATCATCTTCCTCCCCTCCCCCCTCATGTCACCTTTCTCCTCTCTCCCCTCATGTCACCTTCCTCACCTCCCCCTCATGTCACCTTCCTCCCCTTCCACTTGTGTCACCTTCCTCCCCTTCCACTTGTGTCACCTTCCTCCCCTTACTCCTCATGTCACCTTCCTCCCCTTACTCCTCATGTCACCTTCCTCCCCTCCCCCCCTCGTGTCACCTTCCTCCCCTCCCCCCTCATGTCACCTTCCTCCCCTCCCCCCTCATGTCACCTTCCTCACCTCCCCCTCATGTCACCTTCCTCCCCTTCCACTTGCGTGTCACCTTCCTCCCCTCCCCACTTGTGTCACCTTCCTCCCCTTACTCCTCATGTCACCTTCCTCCCCTTACTCCTCATGTCACCTTCCTCCCCTCCCTCCTCGTGTCACCTTCCACCCCTCCCCCCTCATGTCACCTTCCTCCCCTCACCCCTCATGTCACCTTCCTCACCTCCCCCTCATGTCACCTCCTCCCCTTCCACTTGTGTCACCTTCCTCCCCTTACTCCTCATGTCACCTTACCTCCCCTTACTCCTCATGTCACCTTCCTCCCCTTACTCCTCATGTCACCTAACTTACCCCTCCCTCCTCGTGTCACCTTCCTCCCCTCCCCCCTCATGTCACCTTCCTCCCCTCACCTCATTTCAACCTTAAATCTAAAACCTCCCCCCCCCATGTCACCTTTCATCTCCCCTTCCACATGCATCACCTTCCTTCCCTTACTCCTCATGTCACCTTCCTTGAATGAAAGCTCCTCATGTCACCTAGACCCTCCCTCGGTCGTCGTGTCACCTTCCTCCCCTCCCCCCTCATTTTCGACCAACTCCCTCCCCTCGAGCCCCTTACTGTCACGGTTTCCTAGACCTCCCCCTCATGTCACCTTCCTCCCCTAGTTTGTCTTTTGTGTCACCTTCCTCCCCTTACTCCTCATGTCACCTTCCTCCCCTTACTCCTCATGTCACCTTCCTCCAAAGCCCTGTCGTGTCACCTTCCTCGGTGACCCCCTCTTTTTATGTCACCTTCCTCCCCTCATCCCTTCATGTCACCTTCCTCACCTCCCCCTCTAGGATTTGCTTCTTTTCAAGGGAATCACCTTAATGAGAATTGTTATTTTCCATGTCTTGTCTTTTAGATTATGGGGAATCAAATTCATTGTCATATTATTAATGATACTTATGCAGCGAGAGTTTCCAACTTACATGTCCTCTATAAGGTAACCTTCAATCCCCTGCCCTGAGTCGTGTCATTTTCCCATTCATTCCCATCCCCCCTCATGTATCTATTTATCCCCCATCCCCCCCTCCTATCCATCCTTCCCTATACATCCCCCATTCATTTGTCACCTATCCTACATGTATCCCACCCCCTCATGTCCATCCTCCTTCCTAAGGGACTCAACATTCATAATCCATTTATCCTACATGTATCTATTTATTCCAATCCCATCCATCCTATCCATCCTTCCCTATTCATGGGGAATCCCATTCATTTATCCATCCTATCCTACATGATCTATTTATCCACCCATCCCAGTTATCCATCCTTCCCTATACATCCAACATTCATTATCCATCCTATCCTACATGTATCTATTTATCCACCCATCCCATCCATCCTATTATCCTTCCCTATTCATCCAATCCCATTCATTTATCCATCCTATCCTACATGTATCTATTTATCCACCCATCCCATCCATCCTATCTATTCATCCATCCTTCCCTATACATCCAATCCCATTCATTTATCCATCCTATCCTACATGTATCTATTTATCCACCCATCCCATCCATCCTATCCATCCTTCCCTATACATCCAATCCCATTCATTTATCCATCCTATCCTACATGTATCTATTTATCCACCCATCCCATCCATCCTATCCATCCTTCCCTTATACATCCAATCCCATTCATTTATCCATCCTATCCTACATGTATCTATTTATCCACCCATCCCATCCATCCTATCCATCCTTCCCTATACATCCAATCCCATTCATTTATCCATCCTATCCTACATGTATCTATTTATCCACCCATCCTATTATCATCTATTCATCCATCCTTCCCTATACATCCAACATTCATTTATCCATCCTATCCTACATGTATCTATTTATCCACCCATCCCATCCATCCTATCTATCCATCCCTATCCCTATACATCCAATCCCATTCATTTATCCATCCTATCCTACATGTATCTATTTATCCACCCATCCCATCCATCCTATCCATCCTTCCCTATACATCCAACATTCATTCATCCATCCTATCCTACATGTATCTATTTATCCACCCATCCCATCTATTCATCCATCCTTCCCTATACATCCAACATTCATTCATCCATCCTATCCTACATGTATCTATTTATCCACCCATCCCATCCATCCTATCTATTCCTTCCATATACATCCAATCCCATTCATTTATCCATCCTATCCTACATGTATCTATTTATCCACCCATCCCATCCATCCTATCCATCCTTCCCTATGCATCCAATCCCATTCATTTATCCATGCTATCCTACATGTATCTATTTATCCACCCATCCCATCCATCCTATCCTATCCATCCTTCCCTATACATCCAATCCCATTCATTTATCCATCCTATCCTACATGTATCTATTTATCCACCCATCCCATCCCATCCATCCTATCTATTCATCCATCCTTCCCTATACATCCAACATTCATTTATCCATCCTATCCTACATGTATCTATTTATCCACCCATCCCATCCATCCTATCTATTCATCCATCCTTCCCTATACATCCAATCCCATTCATTTATCCATCCTATCCTACATGTATCTATTTATCCACCCATCCCATCCATCCTATCCATCCTTCTATTCATCCATCCTTCCCTATACATCATATCCCATTCATTTATCCACCCATCCTATCTATTCATCCATCCTTCCCTATACATCCAATCCCATTCATTTATCCATCCTATCCTACATGTATCTATTTATCCACCCATCCCATCCATCCTATCCATCCTCCCTATACATCTATTCATCCATCCTATCCTACATGTATCTATTTATCCAATCCCATCCATTTATCCATCCTATCTATACATCCAACATTCTATTATCCATCCCATATCTATTTATCCACTCCATCCCATCCTCCTATCCATCCTTCCCTATACATCCAACATTCATTTATCCATGCTATCCTACATGTATCTATTTATCCACCCATCCCATCCATCCTATCTATTCATCCATCCTTCCCTATACATCCAATCCCATTCATTTATCCATCCTATCCTACATACATGTATCTATTTATCCACCCATCCCATCCATCCTATCTATTCATCCATCCTTCCCTATACATCCAACATTCATTTATCCATCCTATCCTACATGTATCTATTTATCCACCCATCCCATCCATCCTATCTATTCATCCATCCTTCCCTATACATCCAATCCCATTCATTTATCCATCCTATCCTACATGTATCTATTTATCCACCCATCCCATCCATCCTCCTATACATACAACATTCATCCATCCTTCCATATACATCCAATCCCATTCATTTATCCATCCTATCTATTCATCCATTCCTTCCCTATACATCCAATCCCATCATCTATTTATCCATCCCATCCATCCTACATGTATCTATTTATCCAACACCCATCCCATCCATCCTATCTATTCATCCATCCTTCCCTATACATCCAATCCCATTCATTTATCCATCCTATCCTACATGTATCTATTTATCCACCCATCCCATCCATCCTATCTATTCATCCATCCTTCCCTATACATCCAACATTCATTTATCCATGCTATCCTACATGTATCTATTTATCCACCCATCCCATCCATCCTATCCATCCTTCCCTATACATCCAACATTCATTTATCTATCCTATCCTACATGTATCTATTTATCCACCCATCCCATCCATCCTATCTATCCTTCCCTATACATCCAACATTCATTTATCCATCCTATCCTACATGTATCTATTTATCCACCCATTCCATCCATCCCATCCATCCTTCCCTATACATCCAATCCCATTCATTTATCTATCCCAGTTCTTCAGTTCAATCATTCCAAGCCTGTCCCATATCCCATCCATTCTATCCTATTTTTCAGTTCTACCATTCCAATCCTATCTTATCCATTCTGTCACCCATCTATCCTTTCATCATTACATGATATTTATTTCGTTGCATCTCATTTCCATCCATTTTTCATCAGTAAAGATATCTTACATCGCTGGGCGTATCCCATTGTACCTGACAACAGCTCCTTCTTTATGGAAGACTCCTACAGCTACATTAGACATAATTTATATCTTGATAAAGACTTATCATTAGCAAGGTATGTCAATAGAAGGATGGGTAGACGTGAGGCAGAGCCAGGGAGTAAGGAGAGCAGAAAGGGGAGAGGGGAGGAGGAAAAGTAGGCCCATAGCCAGTATGAGCCGCAAAACATTGCAGCTGTTGTTTTTTTTTAAATCTGAATCAACATTACGGTTATGGTTTTCACTTATTTATTTATTTTCAGCTGCACTGGTAAATGTGCCTGGCTATGGGCCAATATTTTGTAAAAGATTACTTGACTTTACTGATGTTTCGAGCCTTAGCCCTTTGTCGGAGTAAGGGTTAAATATGATTAGCACTAATTGACCTTCAAATTACCCACTCAGGAAGTCCTAAATGTGTTTTATCCACAGGGACTGCTTATTAAGAGAAAACCTAGTCATAGGTTGTGGTACATCAGTTGGTACAGGGACTGTCATCACTAACACTGTCATAGGAAAGAACTGCGTCATAGGTAATGAATATTAGTCTGCATTACATGTAGTAACACTAAAACTACTAAGACTGCAAGTAACTACCAGACATCAGGGGTGTTTACCTTTTTTTTTATTTTTTTATTTTTTATTTTTTTATTAGTACTATCATAACAATTATACAATTACACAAAAATTATATATAATTATTTTACAAGAATATATGTTCATATAGATAGTTTTAACTTGAAAGCAATTAAACACACACATAGAACTTGGCGGGTGTTTACCATTTACCAGGAAAAACCGGAAATTCCGGTTGGAAAAACAAATGGTATGTGTCATTCCGATCGGAATGTTTCGGAAAACTCGGTCTAGCAATTGAGGTAATCCACTTTTCACGCTCTTTTCAGTTTTTCCGTCGACGCGTGTACTATTAGACTGAGTTTTCCGGAACTTTCCAATCGGAACGACACATACTTTTTTTTTTCAAACCGGAATTTCTGGTTTATAACAGTGTAAGTGTTGATCAATATCCAAATACTTCTTTAGAATTCAAAGAGTCTAGAGGAGAATTTAGATTTTGATCAGAGATTGCTTGTTCTTGCATGGAGTCCCTTTAATTTGTCTGGTAACTTTGATGTTTTGATTGGGTGGGGCAACTGCCCTCCCCCTCCCTACCCCTCTGGACCATACTACACGGCCTTAGTTATAGTTAATAGATAGCTGTGAAACAAAACCAAAACATTTGAGTCTACTGGGGCGGATCTAGGATTTTGAGATGGGGTGTTCACCCCCAGAAGAACATGTTGTGTGTGCCAAGTTTTTGTATTAAAAATTGTATTATTGAATTGTTTCTGGGCAGCAAGGGGGGTGCACATGCACCCAGTGACCCTCCCCTAGATCCGCCACAGGTCTAATTGGTTCTATTTTGATAACAAATAGCTATCATTCAACCAGAACATCAGTGTTTTCTCTCCACACTGCTTTGTGTATAGTTCATATTTTGATGCTGTTAAACCCTACAAACTTTGTAACTGTTTCATGATGCTACACAGTATGTATCTGGATGTTCAGTACAAATTGTAGAAGAAAAGCTCAGCAACGAAGTTTTACCCATTATTCAGTGGACTGAGATGAATAAAATGGTTCTCAAGGAACAGAAAACTAAAGCAATGTCATAACATCAACAAGGAAAGCGTCTGAGATCCCGCAGAACATCAGCATCATCATAAATGACTCCCAAATTGATACTGTGCTCGATAGAAAACTGCTTGGTGTGCAACTTGATCAAACTTTTATTATTGTGTCTGCATGCAATCATTTGATATTTTGATGCTATTAAATGTTTCATAGTGTTTTTCTCTCATTAGGTGACAATGTACAGATAGAGGGAGCTCACTTGTGGGAGAATGTCATTGTAGAGAATAACTGTTGCATATCTGACTCTATTTTGTGTTCGGGAGTTCACATTAAAAAGTAAGCCTATTTGTTAAGACTGTTGTAGTTTACCTTTGTATTCTAATTCCATTTCTTGTTGCTTGTTTTCAGAAATGTTACAATTAGTGGTGGATCTTTGATCTCATTCAATGTATGTTATTAGTAAACTTTTGATTGAAGAAGGGCTCCCTGCAAGAACAACATATTAAAGTGATCTCTTATTGTGCTGTTAAATTATCTCTGATCTAAATCTAAATTCTCCTCGAGATTCTTTGAATTTCAAAGGAGAATTTGGGTTTTGATCACAAGTCACTTTATACTCCATTCTTGCAGGGAACTCTTATATTTATTGTGCTGTTGATCAGAAAATGTAAATAAATAAATGATTAATAATATTAAATGATTATTAAATAAATGATTATTAAAATATCATAACTTTTTGTATTCTTGTAAATTTGACGGAATTCACTTTTGAGTGTGAATATATTTTTTATATATTTTTCAATAAACCATTATTATTATATGATGATGATGGTGGTAATGAATGAATATATTTCCCATTAATTCTCATTATTCAGGTTGTAATAGGACCAGACATTGTACTCAAACCAGGAGTAAAACTCACTTTGAAGCTGAAAGAAGATGAGGATGACATTGGTATGGAGGACCTGTCACTACAAGAGAAAACAGACAAAGACACTAAATGTACGTAGATGTAGATGTACACTAGATGTAGATGTAGTGTTGGTTTTTACTGTCATGACGTGAATTGATAATCTCCTACGCAGCTGTGACACTAAACACGGCTGCATAGCAGACTAGTGAATTGTTGGAATGGACATTGTGCAGGAGTTGGACTGTATGAGGGCTGTAAAACAATAAAACTGTAGCAGTAGCTGCATCTCCAACAATAACAACAACAACAACAACTATTAAACAACAGCAGCAGCAACAATAACAAAAGAAACAACAGCAGAAACAACAACAACAGTAGCAGAAACAACAGCAGCAACAACAACATGAGCAGCTGTAGCAACAACAACAGCAGCAACAACAACAGCAGCAGCAGAAACAACAGCAGCAACAACAACATGAGCAGCTGTAACAACAACAACAGCAGCAACAACAGCAACAGCAGCAGAAACAACAGCAGCAACAACAACATGAGCAGCTGTAACAACAACAACCATGACACCAACAATATTTTCATATTGCTTTTACAGCATTTAATACCAAGGAGGTTGGTGAAGAAGGACAGGGTTACCTATGGCTCGATGATACTGAATCATTCAGTGATGATGATGAGGATCAAGTGCATGACGTATGGGGTAACTAAACAATCTAGAATATATCATTGTATCCTTGTTGATGGGGTGGGACATCCCCTGCTAACCTTCACCCCTCCTCCGCCCTGCTGAAAATATCAGAGAGGCTAACGGGACTAAATTGTTCTCTATTGCAGGCATTAATCAACAAAGTTCCAGTGAAGATGATGTTTCATCAATTAGCAGCGAAGAAAGTAATGCACTTGAAAGCCCACCTCCTGAAGACTCGCGGTGTAAGTTGATGATGATCATGATATTGATGATGATGGCGATAATGATGATGATGACAACAATGATGGCAATGATAATGATGATGATGGTGGTGGTGATGATGATAATGATAATGACGGCAATGATGATGGTAGACTTGCTCCAAGTCTCGTTCGTTTTTTCCCCCGTGAAGTACGCTACTTGGGCTTCCTGTGTTTGCTTGGGCTTCCTGTGGTGGAAGGTGGGGAGGGGAGCGAACGAGACTTGTAAAACTCGGCACCTAATCAATATTCATAAACTTAGCGGACAGGATCCTGTCCGCTGACGTAATAGTTTTTGAGATTTTTAACCAATAAGAAATGAGAAATAAAAACGACTCTCACTATTCAGGGGGGAGCTGACTTCACGTAATAGATTGTGGATTTGAAGCACAATGAATCTGGAAAATACAGCTATCGAAGCCGTTAAAAATGTTTTAAACCTGGTATCTGAAAGACTCATTTATTTGAATGAATAGTGAGAGTCGTTTTTATTTCTCATTTCTTATTGGTTAAAAATCTCAAAAACTATTACGTCAGCGGACAGGATCCTGTCCGCTAAGTTTATGAATATTGATTAGGTGCCGAGTTTTACAAGTCTCGTTCGCTCCCCTCCCCACCTTCCACCACAGGAAGCCCAAGCAAACACAGGAAGCCCAAGTAGCGTACTTCACGGGGGGAAAAACGAACGAGACTTGGAGCAAGTCTATGATGATGGTGATGATGATGATGATGAATATCACAAATGTTTTCCATGTTTCAGTATTCTACGATGAAGTCTTGGAAACAATTCGCCATGGTGTTGCCGACAAAGTATCCCCTGATAACATGGTGCTAGAGATCAATGCCTCTAAGTACGTATCACTTCTCCATCTCCCCTGCAACTGAACATCTCAATTGTTCTCCACTCATACAAAAACGACTCTATAAGTACGTATCACTTCTCCATCTCCCCTGCAACTGAACATCTCAATTGTTCTCCACTCATACAAAAACGACTCTCTAAGTACGTATCACTTCTCCATCTCCCCTGCAACTGAACATCTCTATTGTTCTCCACTCATACAAAAACGACTCTATAAGTACGTATCACTTCTCCATCTCCCCTGCAACTGAACATCTCTATTGTTCTCCACTCATACAAAAACGACTCTATAAGTACGTATCACTTCTCCATCTCTCCTGCAACTGAACATCTCTATTGTTCTCCACTCATACAAAAACGACTCTATAAGTACGTATAATAATAATAAACTTTAATAAACGTATCACTTCTCCATCTCCCCTGCAACTGAACATCTCTATTGTTCTCCACTCATACAAAAACGACTCTATAAGTACGTATCACTTCTCCATCTCCCCTGCAACTGAACATCTCTATTGTTCTCCACTCATACAAAAACGACTCTATAAGTACGTATCACTTCTCCATCTCTCCTGCAACTGAACATCTCTATTGTTCTCCACTCATACAAAAACGACTCTATAAGTACGTATCACTTCTCCATCTCCCCTGCAACTGAACATCTCTATTGTTCTCCACTCATACAAAAACGACTCTCTAAGTACGTATCACTTCTCCATCTCTCCTGCAACTGAACATCTCTATTGTTCTCCACTCATACGAAAACGACTCTATAAGTACGTATCACTTCTCCATCTCCCCTGCAACTGAACATCTCTATTGTTCTCCACTCATACAAAAACGACTCTATAAGTACGTATCACTTCTCCATCTCCCCTGCAACTGAACATCTCAATTGTTCTCCACTCATACAAAAACGACTCTCTAAGTACGTATCACTTCTCCATCTCCCCTGCAACTGAACATCTCAATTGTTCTCCACTCATACAAAAACGACTCTCTAAGTACGTATCACTTCTCCATCTCCCCTGCAACTGAACATCTCTATTGTTCTCCACTCATACAAAAACGACTCTATAAGTACATGTACGTATCACTTCTCTATCTCCCCTGCAACTGAACATCTCTATTGTTCTCCACTCATACAAAAACGACTCTATAAGTACGTATCACTTCTCCATCTCCCCTGCAACTGAACATCTCTATTGTTCTCCACTCATACAAAAACGACTCTATAAGTACGTATCACTTCTCTATCTCCCTTGCAACTGAACATCTCAATTGTTCTCCACTCATACAAAAACGACTCTATAAGTACGTATCACTTCTCCATCTCCCCTGCAACTGAACATCTCAATTGTTCTCCACTCATACAAAAACGACTCTATAAGTACGTATCACTTCTCCATCTCCCCTGCAACTGAACATCTCAATTGTTCTCC
Organism: Actinostola sp. cb2023; assembly: GCA_033675265.1. Lineage (NCBI taxonomy): Eukaryota > Metazoa > Cnidaria > Anthozoa > Actiniaria > Actinostolidae > Actinostola > Actinostola sp. cb2023. The sequence goes on from JAUJYZ010001347.1 coordinate 552,864, forward strand.
ACTCATACAAAAACGACTCTATAAGTACGTATCACTTCTCCATCTCCCCTGCAACTGAACATCTCAATTGTTCTCCACTCATACAAAAACGACTCTATAAGTACGTATCACTTCTCCATCTCCCCTGCAACTGAACATCTCTATTGTTCTCCACTCATACAAAAACGACTCTATAAGTACATGTACGACTCTATACGTATCACTTCTCCATCTCCCCTGCAACTGAACATCTCTATTGTTCTCCACTCATACAAAAACGACTCTATAAGTACGTATCACTTCTCCATCTCTCCTGCAACTGAACATCTCTATTGTTCTCCACTCATACAAAAACGACTCTATAAGTACGTATCACTTCTCCATCTCCCCTGCAACTGAACATCTCTATTGTTCTCCACTCATACAAAAACGACTCTCAAAGTACGTATCACTTCTCCATCTCTCTCTGCAACTGAACATCTCTATTGTTCTCCACTTATACAAAAACGACTCTATAAGTACGTATCACTTCTCCATCTCCCCTGCAACTGAACATCTCTATTGTTCTCCACTCATACAAAAACGACTCTATAAGTACGTATCACTTCTCCATCTCCCCTGCAACTGAACATCTCAATTGTTCTCCACTCATACAAAAACGACTCTCTAAGTACGTATCACTTCTCCATCTCCCCTGCAACTGAACATCTCAATTGTTCTCCACTCATACAAAAACGACTCTCTAAGTACGTATCACTTCTCCATCTCCCCTGCAACTGAACATCTCTATTGTTCTCCACTCATACGAAAACGACTCTATAAGTACATGTACGTATCACTTCTCTATCTCCCCTGCAACTGAACATCTCTATTGTTCTCCACTCATACAAAAACGACTCTATAAGTACGTATCACTTCTCCATCTCCCCTGCAACTGAACATCTCTATTGTTCTCCACTCATACGAAAACGACTCTATAAGTACGTATCACTTCTCCATCTCCCCTGCAACTGAACATCTCAATTGTTCTCCACTCATACGAAAACGACTCTATAAGTACGTATCACTTCTCTATCTCCCTTGCAACTGAACATCTCTATTGTTCTCCACTCATACAAAAACGACTCTATAAGTACGTATCACTTCTCCATCTCCCCTGCAACTGAACATCTCTATTGTTCTCCACTCATACAAAAACGACTCTATAAGTACGTATCACTTCTTCATCTCCCCTGCAACTGAACATCTCTATTGTTCTCCACTCATACTAAGTAAAAACGACTCTCTAAGTACGTATCACTTCTCCATCTCCCCTGCAACTGAACATCTCAATTGTTCTCCACTCATACGAAAAACGACTCTATAAGTATCTCATTGTTCTCCACTGTACGTATCACTTCTCTATCTCCCCTGCAACTGAACATCTCTATTGTTCTCCACTCATACGAAAACGACTCTATAAGTACGTATCACTTCTCCATCTCTCCTGCAACTGAACATCTCTATTGTTCTCCACTCATACAAAAACGACTCTATAAGTACGTATCACTTCTCCATCTCTCCTGCAACTGAACATCTCTATTGTTCTCCACTCATACATAAAAAAACGACTCTCTAAGTACGTATCACTTCTCCATCTCCCCTGCAACTGAACATCTCTATTGTTCTCCACTCATACGAAAACGACTCTATAAGTACGTATCACTTCTCTATCTCCCTTGCAACTGAACATCTCAATTGTTCTCCACTCATACAAAAACGACTCTATAAGTACGTATCACTTCTCCATCTCCCCTGCAACTGAACATCTCAATTGTTCTCCACTCATACAAAAACGACTCTATAAGTACGTATCACTTCTCCATCTCCCCTGCAACTGAACATCTCAATTGTTCTCCACTCATACAAAAACGACTCTATAAGTACGTATCACTTCTCCATCTCCCCTGCAACTGAACATCTCAATTGTTCTCCACTCATACAAAAACGACTCTATAAGTACGTATCACTTCTCCATCTCCCCTGCAACTGAACATCTCTATTGTTCTCCACTCATACAAAAACGACTCTATAAGTACATGTACGTATCACTTCTCCATCTCCCCTGCAACTGAACATCTCTATTGTTCTCCACTCATACAAAAACGACTCTATAAGTACGTATCACTTCTCCATCTCTCCTGCAACTGAACATCTCTATTGTTCTCCACTCATACAAAAACGACTCTATAAGTACGTATCACTTCTCCATCTCCCCTGCAACTGAACATCTCTATTGTTCTCCACTCATACAAAAACGACAAAGTACGTATCACATCTCTCCTGCAACTGAACATCTCTATTGTTCTCCACTATACGAAAAACGACTCTATAAGTACGTATCACTTCTCCATCTCTCCTGCAACTGAACATCTCTATTGTTCTCCACTTATACAAAAAACGACTCTATAAGTACGTATCACTTCTCCATCTCCCCTGCAACTGAACATCTCTATTGTTCTCCACTCATACAAAAACGACTCTATAAGTACGTATCACTTCTCCATCTCCCCTGCAACTGAACATCTCAATTGTTCTCCACTCATACAAAAACGACTCTCTAAGTACGTATCACTTCTCCATCTCCCCTGCAACTGAACATCTCAATTGTTCTCCACTCATACAAAAACGACTCTCTAAGTACGTATCACTTCTCCATCTCCCCTGCAACTGAACATCTCTATTGTTCTCCACTCATACAAAAACGACTCTATAAGTACGTATCACTTCTCCATCTCCCCTGCAACTGAACATCTCTATTGTTCTCCACTCATACGAAAACGACTCTATAAGTACGTATCACTTCTCCATCTCCCCTGCAACTGAACATCTCAATTGTTCTCCACTCATACGAAAACGACTCTATAAGTACGTATCACTTCTCTATCTCCCTTGCAACTGAACATCTCTATTGTTCTCCACTCATACAAAAACGACTCTATAAGTACGTATCACTTCTCCATCTCCCCTGCAACTGAACATCTCTATTGTTCTCCACTCATACAAAAACGACTCTATAAGTACGTATCACTTCTTCATCTCCCCTGCAACTGAACATCTCTATTGTTCTCCACTCATACGAAAACGACTCTCTAAGTACGTATCACTTCTCCATCTCCCCTGCAACTGAACATCTCAATTGTTCTCCACTCATACAAAAACGACTCTATAAGTACATGTACGTATCACTTCTCTATCTCCCCTGCAACTGAACATCTCTATTGTTCTCCACTCATACGAAAAACGACTCTATAAGTACGTATCACTTCTCCATCTCTCCTGCAACTGAACATCTCTATTGTTCTCCACTCATACAAAAACGACTCTATAAGTACGTATCACTTCTCCATCTCTCCTGCAACTGAACATCTCTATTGTTCTCCACTCATACAAAAACGACTCTCTAAGTACGTATCACTTCTCCATCTCCCCTGCAACTGAACATCTCTATTGTTCTCCACTCATACAAAAACGACTCTCTAAGTACGTATCACTTCTCCATCTCCCCTGCAACTGAACATCTCTATTGTTCTCCACTCATACAAAAACGACTCTATAAGTACGTATCACTTCTCCATCTCCCCTGCAACTGAACATCTCTATTGTTCTCCACTCATACAAAAACGACTCTATAAGTACGTATCACTTCTCCATCTCTCCTGCAACTGAACATCTCTATTGTTCTCCACTGATACAAAAACGACTCTATAAGTACGTATCACTTCTCCATCTCCCCTGCAACTGAACATCTCTATTGTTCTCCACTCATACAAAAACGACTCTCTAAGTACGTATCACTTCTCCATCTCCCCTGCAACTGAACATCTCTATTGTTCTCCACTCATACAAAAACGACTCTATAAGTACGTATCACTTCTCCATCTCTCCTGCAACTGAACATCTCTATTGTTCTCCACTCATACAAAAACGACTCTATAAGTACGTATCACTTCTCCATCTCCCCTGCAACTGAACATCTCAATTGTTCTCCACTCATACAAAAACGACTCTATAAGTACGTATCACTTCTCCATCTCCCCTGCAACTGAACATCTCTATTGTTCTCCACTCATACAAAAACGACTCTATAAGTACGTATCACTTCTCCATCTCCCCTGCAACTGAACATCTCAATTGTTCTCCACTCATACAAAAACGACTCTATAAGTACGTATCACTTCTCCATCTCTCCTGCAACTGAACATCTCTATTGTTCTCCACTCATACAAAAACGACTCTATAAGTACGTATCACTTCTCCATCTCCCCTGCAACTGAACATCTCTATTGTTCTCCACTCATACAAAAACGACTCTATAAGTACGTATCACTTCTCCATCTCCCCTGCAACTGAACATCTCAATTGTTCTCCACTCATACAAAAACGACTCTATATTGCTTGTTATCAATCAGCTGTTAAGCCTGGTCCTCACTAGCGACATAAGCACAAGCAACATATACAGACTCAGGACACCATTTATGCAATAGGTGTGACAAAAGACAAGCACCATTAATGAGCAATGCTTTACTGAGTCTGCATATGTTGCTTGTGCTTGTGCTTACTAGTATGTCACTCGGTATTAAGAAATATATATTATTAGTGAGGACCAGGCTTTAAAATTCCTTAAATGTCATTATTTACCATCGATTGAGAAAGAGAGAGAGAGGGAGAAAACTTTATTTTGTGAGGGCAAAACTGCCCTCCATGTGCTGCTATCAAGCAGAGAATATTCTGTTGAAAAGGTGCAATTCAGCTGATGAAACTTCCCCACAAGACCGGAAACGACATTTAATGAAACAAGCAATTCAATGTAAATGCACAAGATTTTGTGCATAAGAACACAGGGAGCCCAATATAACATTTCACCTGCACGCTCTACCACAGGAAACCCACATCACTACTTTGTTTAATTTAGGTTTGCTTACAATGTAACGTTTCGTGACGTCAATCAGTCGATGACTAAGGCCGTTTTAGAGACGTCTCTTTCTGACAGTTCAATGGAGAAACAGAAACAAGCACAAAGTCTTAAAAAGGTTTGTATGATTTCAATACTTTCAGGGTTGGTTTACACTGTATATTCATTCTTCTGCTGTTGATGTAGTCTCTCCGAGGCCATCTCTTTATTATTTATTCTGATGGAATCCAGCATAAAGCTTGCGAGAATGAATAACCGCTAACCAACGTAGATGCAGGTACAGAAGCTCCCAGCTGGCTCAATTTCTTAAGAATAGGAAATAAGAGTGCGGCATAGAAGAAGAATACTTTATTTGCACTTTACATAATATTAGATAATCAGTTGCATGAAAGGTGAATAGCGCTATCCACCAGATAAGTCCTATCCAATGGATAACATTTATTGGATAACTGCATCAGTGTTATCCATTGGATAAGACTTTTATCTGGTGGATAGCGCTATTCACCTTTCGTGCAACCAGGGAATGAATGTTACTCATTCATATTCTTTGTATCGGCAGACTATAGTCTATCTTAAACCTGTTTTGGTAAACTACATTAAAGATGTTGATGGGCAGAAAGACTTGATAAGATATGCTGAGGTAAGGTCTAATCAACTATGGAAGGGTGGGCCGGGGCAAGGAAGAGGCTGAGAGGTCTTGGATTCTTCATCCTTCTCTCCTTCCTCTCTCATTTTCTTTCCCTCTCCAAATTCCTGGTTAGTTTGGCAGACTCATTCCCAGTTGTTACTCTACCATGCCTGGAACACCTAGCTGAGTTGAGGAGATTTTACTCCTAAAATATGTAAAGAGCTGGTAGGTTTCAATCAGCTGATAAAAGTCCATGAATCATATTATCCTGGCTCCAAATAATGGTCAAACATGGCCACCATCTGCTATCAAGCAGAGCGAATTCTATTGAAAATTTGCAATTCAGCTGTTAAAATTTCCTCACGAGACCGAATGACGTCTACTGAAACCCAGCAATGACCAGTTAGCTGCCCAAAGTTGTAGATGTTACTCATTCCTGCCTCTTGTGACCACTTTTAATTCCTGTTGTTCTTTTTCCAGGAATTTTTCGCTCATAACAAGTGGTGCAATGCCATGTTACAAGTTTATTTACATCATCTGTACAATGAAGATGTTTTGGATGAAACAGTTATTCTCCACTGGCATGCCAACCCTGACACTCATGATGACCAAGTCGTGGAATCACAGAAAACACAGCTGAGAGAGATGGTATGCATGCACTAACTCACCCTACCACCCCTCCCATTAGGCAAAACACAGCTGAGAGAGATGGTATGCATGCACTAACTCACCCTACCCACCCCTCCCATTAGGCAAAACACAGCTGAGAGAGAAGGTATGCATGTACTAACTCACCCTACCCACCCCTCCCATTAGGCAAAACACAGCTGAGAGAGATGGTATGCATGCACTAACTCACCCTACCCACCCCTCCCATTAGGCAAAACACAGCTGAGAGAGATGGTATGCATGCACTAACTAACTCACCCTACCCACCCCTGGTATGCATGCACTAACTCACCCTACCCACCCCTCCCATTAGGCAAAACACAGCTGAGATGGTATGCATGCACTAACTCACCCTACCCACCCCTCCCATTAGGCAAAATTATGTCCCCCTTCTGTTCCCCTCCCCCTTCCCTGTGAGAGCCTGGCTACTAACCTTACTGCCATAATAATAGAGTGATTGTAATAAACCCGTGAAATAGTTAGTAGACTAATAGACACTAGTAGACTTTATTTCCATTGTTTTCTTTTGTGACTATTTGACTATTCCCGGCCATACCAATCGATAAAAATCGATCATCGGAAAGTAATCGAATTCATCGATATTAATCGATAATAATCATTTGATTAGTATTGATTGATATTGGTAATCGATGATAATCGATACTCACAACCCAAGTGTCCTTGATTATATCGATTATTATCGATTCATATCAAACTATTATCGATTCCAAAAATTCACCACGGCGAATATGATACGTGATCTAAATAATTTGGTGAAGCACATGATCACCAACTGTAGCGAACAACAGAGCGTCAGTTCATCGATCGATCTACCGCACTATCAACAAATCTTTACCATGTCTGAAGGATTTCTGAGCATCGTTGAAAATCGATAGAAATCGATGAAAATCGATGAAAATCGATACTCACACAATTTTACGTGATCGATAGAAATCGATTTCCAATATTAATCGATTGATTGGTATCGATTATTATCGATTGTTATTGATTATTATCGATTATCGGAATTATCGATTGGTATGGCCGGGGACTATTACACACTGACATCTAATTTTTATTTCACGGGTTTATTGCAGTCACTCTATTAATACTGAATAATTTGTTTTTATTATTGTTCTTCTTATTATTATTACCATTCTTCTTATTAGTAGTAGTAGTAGTATCAATCAATCAATTTATTTTCAATTTAGTTATTACATGTGGAAAAATTTACATAACCTGCAAAATTCTTCATATTATTAATATATCATCATTCCCCTGCTGTCTTTAGCTTCATTCGCCCTCATGTGCCGTATTTGACAGTGTTTCTCCTGTGACAGGTCTCCCCATTCATCAAGTGGTTAGAAGAAGCCGAAGAAGAGAGTGAAAATGACGTTGACTGAAGGACAACAGCTTGAAATAAACTGACACATTAAATATCATAAACAGAATCCCGTGTTGTGACCCTTGATGATTGACCTGCTATTTGCAACTCAGTACAGGAAAATGGTGCAAGTCTCGGGGGTCAATAGTCTAGGTTTAAGCCGATATACACGCAACTGGTGTTGCAATCACCTGATTTTACTAGCGACATGAGCACAAGCTCTAGACACGAGCATGCAAGCATATGAGTAGACATTCTCGTACCCAGAGCCCACTCCTCATTTGGCTCGTCGCTGGCTCTGGGAAACCCTGTTGCTCGGTCGTCAAATTTTGACGACCAAGTCGTCAGAGCGCATGCTCATACTAAAGACCGCTGAGAGCAGGTACTGTGGAAGAGTCTACTGGCTACGTAGTGTTTACGTTGGTTTGAATATTCAAACAATGTAACAAGTACACAAGTTTGTACATTTATCTTCGTGTAGCCGTTTAAAATCCCTTCGACGTTCATCACCGGTTCTTCTCTGGCTCTGTTGCGATAAAGGCTGGACGATAAATACATGTTCTAATATAATCTTGCATGTGAACCTTCCTGTCTTCCGCTTTGTTATTGTTTCTCTTGAATTATAAAAATATTCCTTTGAATACTCAAAGCGAGTACGATCGATTGTGTCTGTAGCCGTTACTTTACTTTTATAATTTATGTATTGTTAGATCTCCCTTTACGAATTTATGTCTACACAGTCAATGAGTCACTCATTTCCATTGATTATTATTCAACTGAAAAGATATATAGTTTTTGAAAATAATATTGAATGAAATTACTACAACCGTCGCTGTCGTTCGCTTTGCAAGTTTGAATCTTTGTTGATCTCATGGACCAATCAAATACGATCAGTCATTGTTGATTTCATCAGCCAATGAAATTCGCTAAAATTTCAGGGTTTCCCAGAGCCCACGACCAGCCAAATGACGAGTGGGCACTGGGCACGAGAATGATGAGTAGACTCTTCCACAGTCCCCGCTCGGCCGTTGCACTCTCTCGCATAGGGACTGTAATGGTACAATGGTAGCGTTATTCTGATTGGCTGGTAGATCTGATCTACTTATCTAGGTTCTTATTGGTTGATTAGGACGACCGTTGGTTTCGCCAAGACACGGCGACTCGACGACGATTTGGGTAGAATTATGTTGGATTATCGCGAATTTCTCGCTTGCATCGAGACAAATTAGCCATGGATGGAGAGCAAATTTATCGATCTAGCCGTCTTTGGGGATGATAGGTCTTCGGATGAATTTTCTACGGAGATAAAAGCATTTGAGTGAGCGACACTCGAGCGCCATGGAGCTTATTCTAATTTCCTGCCTTGTCATTTTTCTTACGGGGACGGGTCAGATGGCTAAAAATTCCACTAAATGACTCGTAAAAAGACCACAAAATAAGTGTAAATAAAGGTGACTTTATTTATGTATATATTTGTTATATTTTAGTTACTTATTTTATCAGTTGTTGGTTCGTGTTGATGTCTCATACCGTAATAAATGCATGTCTGTTTTGGGCTGCCTGTGGAAACCTCAACCGTGTTGATCGTCGTTGGGATCCCTGTTTTTCGTTTCGCAAGGCATCATGGGTCCAAGATTTTTGGACCCAGAATCCCTTTCGGCATTGTACCATTACAGTCCCTATGCGAGAGAGTGCAACGGCCGAGCGGGGACTGTGGAAGAGTCTAGCATATGAGACGCTACGGCAAGCGCAAGCATAAATAAGGATGATGATGAATATCTATATCTTAGCCCCCTTCTCCTTCCCAATACCCCGGCTCCACCCCCAGGCCGGACTAGCCTCTTCCCGAGTTTCTCTTGGAAAGAACACCTAAAAAGAGTCTGCGGGGGAGGTTACTCCAGGACCGCCAAAGCTAAGTGTCCCCGATTAGTGGAGCACTTGTTCTCTGCTAGAAGATTTGACACTCGAATAAAGTTTTTATTTATTATTATTTATTATCATATGTCGGATCATTGTCCTGTCAGTCATGTACGCGTTTCCGTCAAATATTTCGGGTTGAGACACTGAAATATTTGTATGTTGTCTTGCCATGTCGTGCCAGTTTCTCTTGTGTACCGTCTATGTTGGTTTCATGTGATGTCTTGCACGTCTCGGGTAGTGGCGAGGTTCGATCCCTCGGTGACGTTTGACGATGCTGGTTGCACCCACTTTCCCTGATCGGTTAGAATATTGTTCCTGAACTGCCTTTTGACTATATTCTAACTCCTAAAATATATAAAAAAAACTATGTCTGTATAATAAGGGTGTCGAATGCATGGTCCCCGCAAAATTTCAGTCAAATTTCTCGGGTCTCGAAGTCTCGTTTTTTTCGAAAAAAGCGTCTCGGAATCTCGAATTTTGAAAACAGGAAATCGGGTAAAAAGCGTCTCGGGCTCGCAAAAATATACCTTGTCACGGAGTCTCGCAAAGTCTCGCACCATTCGATACCCCTTATAATGAAACATTCAGTATCAAACACGTCAATAACTTGGACTGTTGACTGGTTATGCATCTTAGTTGCACAATGGCACTACACTGGTATTGTTGAATGATTTCATTGCTGCACGTAACCAAGTTAAGGTCTTCTGACCCTGCAATCGATATAGCACATTCCCTTTATCGTGCTTTTTCTCGAACCTTGGTTTAATTCGGCCCAAGAGTTTATACCCTTTACATCCAGTGAGTCTCAATGTCCGGCTTATAACAAAATGGGGTGACTTCGGAGCGCGGACAAAAACCGCTGGATCCTCGAGCATGCCCTGCCCTCCCATGTCCCCTTATCATCCCTTTCACCTCCCCCACCTCCACCCCCTTCAACGCCCCTCGACAAATCATCGGCATGCCCTGCCCTCCCATGTCCCCTTATCTTCCCTTTCACCTCCCCCACCTTCGACAAATCATCGATCCTTGACCGAAATGCGTTGATATTGTAAAGGTTCAGAGTCCACGGCGTCTGTAAAACTACAATCATGCCCTAAGCCTACAATAATAAAACACTGAAATAATATATTTCAAGCGAACTATCAATTTAAAGCGAACATATACATATATATAAAAAACGTCTTTAACTTTCGTTGCGAATTTGACACCACGTAAACTGATGAGTCACCGTTATTACGTCAGTAAAAGTACTGCATTAATTACGATCAGTCCCTTGGAGGACACGTCACAGTCATGCACAATCTCGTCCCCAGAGCCTGCGTTACTTTCGGCCAGCGACGAGAACGTAGGCTCTGGCATAATCCATTTTTTGGGAACAGGATTTCTTGTTCTTCCGGTTTTAGAGCGCATGCGCATGTTAGCTGGGCAGTTGTTGTCGATTCAAATTGTCGATTCAGTTTCAGTGGAATCCTTCGAAAGGTTTCATTAGGGAATAGAGTACGCTTTAAAAGCACTTGGTAAAGAAGATATAACAGTGAAAGAAGCGCAGTATATCTGAAGTCTTTATTAAAAGCAGTGGTTTTACAGCAGAAGGATACGCGAACAGTTCTTCCTACGGGTTTATATTTACATATCAGTTAATTATTTGAATCTATCCTGATCTATCATCTTCATCTTCTCTGGTTATTGTTGTCTCTCCTTCAAATGTATTTCTTTTGAATCTTTCGCCTTCGTAACTAAGCACCTCGATTGGCACCGCCTTTCAGTTGCTAGCCTAAAGAATATTAGATTTACGATCGACATATGTTCTTTGAATAACCATCACTCTTCGTGTAAATTTTGAGCTTCGTTTGAAAACTTTTCAAGACACTTCGAGATACATATAAGCTTATATTAGATAAACTGGATTTTTCTCTGTGCTTAGATATTTTAATATTGCAGATCGAGGCGACATGTTGAAAATAACATGTCAATGAAACCGTTGAAAAATGTTAATTTTTGTTTTGAACGGACACCGGGTTGTTTTGACAACTCAATTTTCATTGGATATATTTCATTTCCGGAATCTTGCGCGTGCGTAGTTTCTAAAATGGAATAGCCAATCAAATTGTCTCAAAAATGGATTATGCCAGAGCCTACGTTCTTCGCCGCTGGTCGAAAGTAACGCAGGCTCTGGGGACGAGATTGAGTCATGCAGTAAAACTACTACACTTTATAATCTGTTTGACAGTCTGAACCAACCACCATTCATCGCTCAGTATTTCCACTCTCCACATCTCAGTGCAAACTTTGTAAAGACACGTTGCCACAAGGTAAGAAAACATGTTTTCTCTTTCAAATGTACATTTTAGACAACTATAGTACTTGTGTTCCGCACACGGGCAGAGTCACCGAGGTCGTTCGCAAACTTCAAACTTGTTTCACCGGTTTGTATCCTGAAAATCTGGATTTTGGAAATACAGGGAGTTGCCCTGGCCTGACCAAAACAGAGATAAGTGTATTATCTTTCTTTTAGAGTACTAGATAAATTATCATAACGTTTATTCCCATAACCGACGTTCATATTTGCCACCTAGTTATTGAGTTAATCTGAACTGCAAAAATTATGAAATGATTCTCAAGGCTTAAAATTGAAAATAATTTTTTCCTTTTTCATGTAAACTAGACGCTCTTCTAGCGTGAAGTCGGGCTTCTAACTGAAATGTAGCCTATTTCTGAACTAAATATAGATGTCTTTATAGTGCGATCGTTGCGTGACTCGGTAGAAGATCCTTTCCTTGCAATTTCACGGTAATTAGCTACTGATTTCGCAAACTCAGCAATGACTCACGGAATCATGAATGACAATGACATAGTTTATTTGGTACCATAAATATATCCATACAAATACAAATACCGTATACATAAACTAGACATCGCAGAGTGATTTAAACAGTGTTTGGATGAAGTGTAAATATGGGTTTACCTCGGCTCGGTGTCCGAAAACCCCCGGGGGGGGTACTCCCCTATATACGCTATACGGGTATGTGCCGCGGGATAGGGTATGGTTTTTGAGCTCCCAGGTCTGGGGTAGGGTATCGTTTTTGCACTTTTAGTCTAGGATGTGGTACGTTTTGGTCTGGTAAAGGGTATGGTTTCCGCAATAACGCCATTATCAGTCGCTATCAGTTTACATATCCCTTTAGCACGCTTTCAATCTGGGATAGGGTATACATTTTTAAGCTTTAGTCCGGGATAGGGTATACATTTTTAAGCTTTAGTCTGGGATAGGGTATGGAAAATCAAAATTTTAGGTCTGGGATAGGGTCAGGGTTTTGAGGTGTCCGCGGCACACCCCTACCCAAAAATACCCTTAGTGCCCCCCCCCCCCCCCCCCCCCCCCCCCCCCCCCCCCCCCCCCCCCCCCCGGGCGAAAACCTCACTGTTCTCTTCACTGCATGCGTGTATCATCAACTCACTTCGATTCGTTCTAAGTTCTGAAGATCTCTAAACCCTTTGCAGTACTAGTAATGGATTGATAAATCCATATCTCTATGAATTATTGTGGTTATTTTGAAAACAATACTTAGAGCCTTCGGTGATTATGGATGACTCGGTGGAACATGCTTTCTTTGTAAAATCGCCGATTTCACAAACTCAGCGAATCATAGAAATGACAATGACAATAGTTTATTTGGTGCCATAAATATATCCATACCACTACAAATATAAATAAACTAGGCTACCTAACAGCAGTGAATGCTGACGGTGAATGCATTGTTAGTAGTTGTGGACTAAGAGTTGGTGAGAGCTAGGGAGATAAGTAGTTGTCAGTATGCGAAATGTTTTGTTTTATGTAAGTGACAAGTATGCAAATTATTAGGCGAGTCTACCTTTCTTTGTTTTGAATAGTATTACTGTATTTGAAAAACTGGATAGCTTATGAATAACTAATGTATTACTTATAATTGAGATTTCAATGCGAATTCACAATTGAAACTGACACACGGTCAGCAATCTCTGAAATTACCCTGGTTCCAGAGGCTTTGTTAGCTCTATAATACGATGTACGCCGCGAAGCGACGTCCTGCGAGCTGCGAAGCAGCGATAAAGAAATTTTCTTTCTCGCTGCTTCGCAGCTCGCAGGACATCGTATTATAGAGCCAGTAACAAAGCCTCTGGAACCAGGGTACTCTGAAATACGATCCGACCTCAACTACACAATTCCCACGAAAAGCACAAGATACGGTATCTGATGGGCTTACGAGTCACGATATACCGGCTAAAGAAACATACACATGTACAAATTAATTAGGGCCACAGATCTTGGCATTTACCGATCAGAAACGCGAAAGCTTGAATAGGAAAACAACTCACTTCAACTTCCCTCAATTTCCGGCTAGCGTATGTAGGAGTTGGCGCGAAAAGCATTGTGGTTGTTGAGAATTGCATGATGGTTATTGAGAATTGCATGATGGTTATTGGAAAAATCGAGATTTTTTCTGCCTACGTGAATGAACAAGACGCTCAATGAGCGTACACTCGGGCATTATGACAAGGACATTTGCGTGACAAAGGAGATTGGAACGATGAGTTAGCACTTCTATTAACATAACGATGACCCATCACTTCTAGTTTTCGAACCTAGAGCGAACAATAGTTTGATATACACTCGGAAACTATTTGACCCGTTTGAGCGAATCATACTTTCGGAATTACTTCGTTAGGCGTTCGAATATCATCGCCCCCGTCTTCAGCCAACCGAAACCCTTGCTTTTGATGAGTTCGTGTACCAGCCCTTTCGAAAACGCTCAACAAATATTTTTTTACCGGCCCCCAAATTTTAAATAGCCTAAATGGGTACAGCAATCAGTAATTCAGTGAATCGTCTGATCAAGAAAACATATTTAAAATACTCTTTCATAGTTACATGAGCTCTCTGCATGATCTGTTTAATATAATTAAGCTTTAGTGCGCAATTCTAAATTTAAATGAAAGAAATTCTGCTTGGCTCTCGATCACGATGAGCATGGCGGTGTATTCTACTACTAGTACTAACGGTGCACGTAGCAACAAACATGGCATAGCGAGATCTTACATTGTTTATTGTATTTAATTCTTGATTATTGACATTCAGCTTAACTTGTACACTGGCTTCAGATATATTTACAAAGGCATCTATAGCACTTAGTCTATTTTCAGTCAAACTTGCTTGTTCACCTTGATCGTTGGCCATGACGGTATGACGGTGATAACGACGGTATATGCACTCCATTAAAACTCTCTCTTTGATATAGAAAAATACTATTTTTAACAACATTAACACAATAAAAAATAGAAACAGAATGTAAACAAGGATTGACTTCATTTTCGCCTCAGATTTGTGTTCTTCTTGATGCGATTTCAAAGTTGTTTTCTCACCTTTGGATTTGTTCATGTTGGAATCACACTTCTGAATCAGTACATCTGGCCGGCTTCAAGTTGTGATATACATGCTTGGCTATAGGCAGTACTCAGTTGAGTTCACATTTAAGTCAACATTAGAGTTCATTTGTATTATAGTTCTTGAGTTCATTTGATTTGCTTTTGAGCTTGAGTTCAATTGTTTACCTTTTGACTTTGAGTTCAATTGATTTGCTTTTGATGAGTTCGTGTAAAGGCCCTGTCGAAAACGCTCAACATCTTTTAGAGTGGGCCCACACGAATCGGCGTATGCGTTTGTATGTGAGAGCGTATTTAAGAGGAACTGATGGATGGCTTGCCTTAGATACAACATAGTTTCTCTTCTCCACAGGTCAACTGCTTCTTTCACTTCTAGTCGTCGAAGACGATGACTTAGCACTATCTCAGTATCTCAGCGAACAATACTTCGGATTACGTTCGATATACGCTCGGAAACTGTTTGAGCGATGTTTGAGCGAATCATACTTTCGGATTTAGTTCGATAGGCTTTCGGAAATATTCGATCCGTTTTTGGCGACCATGAATATGCAACCTCAAGTGACCTCAAGTACGTTTAAATACGTACCATAGAGTCGAAGAGTCGAAGATTTTTATCGATGTTCACCGACACAAATATTCTCCCTCGTCACGCAACTGTCATTGTCATATTGCCCGACTATACGCTCATTTGAGCATCTTCTTTTGTATTTTTGCCGTTCACTGACCTGTTTTGAGCGTGGAAATTCTGTTTTAAATAGCGCTACGCGACGGTTCTAAAATTAGGTCGCGTAATAGATGTATGACTCACACAAGGATCACACAACTGTCATCGTACGGAAAAGAACACGGAGAAACCTACATTTTATCATGAAAACACTGTTTATTTTCAAAACAATTGTCAGTTAAAAAAAACTGACAAAATCGGACTGAAGGACATGAAAAATTTGGTTTGTTTGTCTGAGTTGTCACTAATTAATGCGCTTTGCTATTGTGCAAGTATATAAATAGCCTAAAACTACTTTAGTACGATCTCGATTTACGAACATTGACCTTGCTCGCCTTAAATGCTTTGATGTAGTTTTGAAGTACGATTTTTACGATTCCTTTTCCTTCTGAATTTTTCAAACGTGGAATAAAATAAACATCCATCATGAGTTACTGAAAATAACTCGACTGGCTCGACTGTTTGCATGACTTCTGTACATATAGCTTTCTGTCAATAGATGTAGTTATACATCGTTGGTCGTGAGTTTAATCACAGGCAGCCCAAGCTGTGATCTTGTGAATAATTGTAGAGAATGTATGTAGAATTACAAAATAACGTATAATGGCACTTACGTTGTCAATAAAGGACTGAAAATTCACCACAGCGTTGATAATTTACTGTTCTATTGCCCTGATGTGTTAGTTTGACGTTTTAGGCCGTTTTTCATTTTTTTCTCCCTTAACCTGTAAAGGAAGAGAAGGCTGGAAACTACGGACGCCGAATCTTGGCTACGGCGATCTTCGAGGCCTCGAAAAACCTACAAAAATTCGAAATGTTCGCGATTTTTTCACATAATCCCTTTCTCACATTCCCCTAGCACACATCCAATCGGTTCATCCCTGACCTACTCGCTTTTAAAGTCGTGAATTGAACTCAATTCGAAGTCAACCTTGCTTGTGACTAGCCGTGGAACCATCAGCTTTCACATTCCACGTATTCGGTTTCAACGAACTTTCTTCGGAACACGTGCCGAACCGAGCCGAACCTACGATGATAAAGTCGGCCGATCTAAAGCATGCGATTTAGGGCGAGAAAACAGATTTAGCCTGTTGAAACATGAATATTTTTGGGAAACACACTAAAAACTGAACAGGGTTTCCATGATGGTCGACGCCAATAAGCCAGTTCAGAGTTTAAGAATAAAGCCGCGCACGAGCAAGTTTTCCTTACAAAGAAAACTTGCTCGTGTAGACGACAAAAACATCGCCAATTTTTCCTTGTCAAGGAAAACTTGCTCGTGTAGATGACAAAAAATTGTCAAGTTTTCCTTGTCAAGGAAAATCAAGGAAAACTTGTTCGTGCAAGATGCGGCTTACAGTACGCATGCGATTTTATCCCGAATATATTTGTTATTTTTAAATAACAAAAGAAGGTGATATAATCGGATAAAATCGCATGCGCACTGAACCTTATTCTTAAACTCTGAACTGGCTTATTGACGCAATTTTTTAAACAGGTGTAAATAACTGGTTTTACCGATTGTCCAACCCGAATTTTTTTCTCTTTACTCTCATTAGAATCATGGATGCTGAATGTGTTAAAGTCGTTGAAATCGAAAAAGGCTTCAAAGCTCTGGTCGCCAAAGAAGACCTCCCCAAAGGCACCTTCCTGGGGGACTTCTATGGCAAGATCTACTCTTCACCAACAACGTACACTCACCAAATCGGTCCAAACAAGAGACCACAAAGGGATCGTGAAGTTTGGAAACCACTCATGCTCGCCAAACTGCCGTCCAGTCTACCATCGTCGTAAAGATGCCGAAACCATTGAGCAAGACCAAGACGTGGAAGAGGTATCCTGGCACCTACAGTCAACACGTGACATCGCTAAAGGCGAAGAAATAAGAATTGACTACAACTTGACCGAGTATTCAATGGCGTCGCCATTTGAATGTCGCTGTGGAGCAAACAACTGTCTACGCTTCGTGAAGGGATTCAAGCATCTGTCGCCGGAGGAGAAGAGGAAACGTCTACCCAACGTCTCTCCCGTGATCAAACAACTCATTGAAAAAGAGCTTTAATTAAACGGATAGGAACCATAAGTCATAAATAAATAATGGTAATTGACCTCGATAAGTCGGACACCTCAGTAATAAGAATATAAATTCAAGAACCTCAATGATACGAACACGAAAATAATAATTTCGTAATATTAACAAATATTTATACTCTTTTTTATTCGGCTTCAAATCGACGTAAACTCCGTACCCAGGGTTCTCTTTCATCAAGTGAACGAAAGTGACCTGGGACGAGTCTGAAGTAATGTCAAGACACAGTAGTAGTAGTAAGACTTATATTTAAGTTAGTTAAGACGAAAGCTCTTTCTGAAGTCTTAGTTGAAAGAACTAATGCACGTTTAGGAGGTGATATACCGGCTGAGGCTGTAAGCTAAACCAATTATGTCAAAAATTAAAGCCATTGAAAACGTTTGCTGCGTGTTTTGTGCTCTATCAGAAGTAGATCCGTTGCATATCAACCCGGGGGGGGGGGGGGGGGGTCGGGAGACTAATATGTGAAAATGAGAGGAGACCAATCTGGGCGTGGCATTTGCCTTATTTGACCCCTAAAAGATACCATTCTAAAACCAGAAATATTACAGATCTCCTGCCTGATCAGTCTAGACCACCAACACAATATAGATCATAACAGTAAATGCTTTTCATCGACCTGGATAAAATGATACCTCGATGGCTAAAAATATCATTGGCGTTCCGTCGTGAACATCTGGCCGCCATATTATTTACGTCCCCAGTGACTTCGCGTCAGTTCTAATTTCCCCTTTCCTACTCCCCCAAAATACGCAGTCGTAAGAATATGAAATTCATGAATCATAATGTCTTTCCAAAGTCCCAGAGGAGATCTTTATATTACACTTGAGTCTGATTGGATCGAATACTTTCCCAGAGGATTCGGGACCAATGTATTAGCATGACAATGACACTTCACCGAATAGACTACCTCAATTAGACATTAATATTATATGTGTGTCTAGATGATTCGATATCTCAGAATATCTCGGGAGAATCGGCCCATTTTTTGCTTTTCTATTTAATTTTTCTTTTCCATTGACCGGGGGGTGCCGCGTTACTAATGATTGAGCATAGATCGGAAGGTCGTGGGTTCGACCCTCGTAACGGGAGACTTTCAAATTTCTTTTTTTTCTTCTTCGATGTTTTATTTTTCGTTTTGCATTTTAGTTTTTCGGTTTTATAAATATTTTGTGACTTTATTCTAAAAGGAAAACATTATGTTTTTACTTTAAGAATCCTAGCCTCGATCCAGCAACACTGTACTGGGATTCCTGTGTCGAAATTAGCGAAATAGTTTTTTCGTCGCTGATATGACTATAGCTCTCCGCTAGGCTTGCAATCGTTGCACCAAGAAGGTCTATTTTACATTTAGAGTCTATTAAAGCCATTTTTCGTCACAGAAGTCCCCAGCACAGCATCATTAAGAGGCCGTTCTTCTGAAAGAATCCAGGGCCGGTGAGATGTAATTCACGATGACGAATCGTCAAAGCTATTCTTATTGTAGTTAATTGAAGGCCAATAAGGGGGGGGGGGGGGGGGGCACTAAGGGTATTTTTGGGTAGGGGTGTGCCGCCAGGGGTGTGGGGGTTCCGTCCGTCGTGGGGTGTGCCACCTCAAAACCCTGACCCTATACCAGACCAAAACGTATACCCCATCCTAGACTAAAAGTGCAAAAACGATACCCTATCCCAGACCTAAGGAGCTCAAAAACCATACCCTATCCCGCGGCACATACCCGTATAGCATATATAGGGGAGTACTCCCCCCCCCCCCCCCCCCCCCTCCCCTCCCCGGGGGGGATGCTCTCTGTCGCGCAAGTACGTGTAGTTCCGTGATTACCCATAATACATCTCTGTCGTGAGTTGGGAAAAAAACAGAGTTCCTAAAATAGTCGAATTCAAATGGCTGTTGCTCGTCGAGTAAAGGAAGAGAGAGGGAAAAATTCACGACTATGTCAAGAATATGTACCATATTATATATATTTTATACTACAGCGGATATAACATTTCTATTGTGCTATTTATCACTGAAGTATTTGCCTTATCCTGATGCATGCAAGGAGTCAGTTTTGTTCTTGTGAACGTTCATGTATGCTGCCATTTTTACCAACACAAAAACTAAGACCATGTAAGACCCTTAAAGACTCTAATGGTACGAAACAGTTGCATGCAACTCAAGCATGTTAAGGCTTGACCAGATTCATTACATTAGGACCCCCCGCGTGGATTTCAGGTTTTCAATTGTAAGTCAGGAAATATGTAACGCTTTTTGATAAAATCTTTTGGGTTGAACAAAATGTATGTCCTTAATAAATCATTATGCATAATTACACGATCACGTGATCAATGACGTCACAATAAGGGAAAAAATGACCAAAAAAACGCGCTGCTCATAGTTAGCTAGAAGCTGAAACTAGATATGGGAAATTGCTTGCCATAGGATGTGAATAAAGCCCACGTTTCGATTGGATGGTTTCAATGATTGGATAAGGCTATATTTAGATGGGTTTCTAGTCACGTGACCTGTTTTAGGCAATATCGCCTTACCAAAAAGAAAAAGTCAACCAAATGAGACGGATTATTGTTAGAGACAATGATACAAATACATTAAATGTGATAAATGTTATACGCCATTGAAACTCGTCAGCGCATTTCCAGAAAACCATTTTTGTCCATAATCTACAAAATCTGATCACGTGACATGACAATCCCAAAATACACAGTTGAATATTCTTCCTTTTACTGAACTCTACTGATGGACCGAATATTAAGAAATTCTACCAAGGTTTCAGCGAGAAAAGCTAAAAAATGAATTTGACTAATATTTGGCCAAATGCCAAGCCTTAACATGCTTGAGAACATTGAACTTGCTCGCAATTGACTGGCGCGCGCTCACACGACGACGCAAGTTGTAGCTCGCAATGTTGCTAAAGTAGATATCGATTCATGTAGTCTCGGCTTCAGCAACATTGCACGTAATGTTGTGTGAACATTATTACAGACACACGTGTTGTCGACATGCAATGTTACGTGCAACTTTTCAGGGGTGCAATGTAATAATAATAATATAATAATAAAACTTTATTTTCACACGTCTACATCATTAAAATAAATGCTCTTCCTGAGAGCCATGTTACATTGTAATATTAAATATATAATGAATACTATTAATCTTTAGTAGAATTACACAGGTGATTATAGAAAATCAAGCGCGCTGATTGGTCGAGAACTTCGGACTATTTCTCGATAGTTAGAGTGCAAACCATATGTCCGTGAAATAGTACTATTACTAAATAGTACTAAATAGTGTTATCTCCATTGTTTTCTATTGTTTCATCAGTGCTATGTAATACTAATTAGTTAGTACTGTTTCACGGACATATGGTTTGCACTCTACCTACAGCATTTTGACAAAATGGCTGCCAGCTTTTGAAATATGAAATA
This sequence comes from Actinostola sp. cb2023, assembly GCA_033675265.1. Taxonomy (NCBI): domain Eukaryota; kingdom Metazoa; phylum Cnidaria; class Anthozoa; order Actiniaria; family Actinostolidae; genus Actinostola; species Actinostola sp. cb2023. The sequence goes on from JAUJYZ010001347.1 coordinate 574,057, forward strand.
AAAATGTATTTTCTTTAAAATGCTTATTTATTTTTAATTTTTCAAATAATCACCTGTGTAATTCTACTAAAACAATTAGTCACCTCAGGCTCAGATGGTGGGGGGGGGGGGGGGGGGGGGGGGGGGGGGGGGGGGGTCTTAGTTACAGTTTTAAATATTCAGTTAAACAATTGAACATTTGACAATATCTTCCGCTTCCCAATCAACCAGTCACAATCAGTCAGGTCACCAAGTGTTACAGCAAGCATCTCCTCGTCTAATAACATTACGTTCGTTTCGAGTCTCAGCACCTAACGATGAAGTGTACAGTTTTGCTGGTACTGGCATCCGCGTTTCTTCATGTCAATGTTGATGGAAAACGTTTTAAGGAGAAGGTAAATATTTATAAATGTAATAATTATGAACTTGATTTAGAATATCCAAATATCGAATGCCTTAACTTGTTTCCGGCTTTCACTTGAAAGTCTTGCCGAATGTCCCAGCCTCTCTAGCAAATGCAATATCAAGTTTTGCAAGACCGTAGATAGCTTAGTAATTATTTAGTAATACACCAAAAGCTAGCCCATCAATGCATCAATGAAGCCATCGTAAAGCCACGTGTAAAGAAGTTATAACATTTAAATTCTAGCAAATACATAGAAACGAGGCTAGTCGGTCTAATTTTCAAAAAATACGTTTATAATGATCCAAGTCGCTATAACTTTTATAGAATTGCTCTAAAATTGTGTAAGTTGGATTTAGTTAGAATAGTATAGTCAGGCTGAGCAAATTAGTCTTTCAGTGTCTAGCCGTAGAGCGCGGTGCCCAACGACCGGTTCGAAACTGGATCGTCCGATGCATCAGGACTTTCAACTGAGCCGAAGGGAAGGTTCATCGGGAAACGAGAGGATCACATGACGGTGTACAACTAAAGAAAAACACAGTTGAAGTGACTGAAACGATTTGAAAAGAAAACTTGATTTTCGAAAAAAAGTGTTAATTGAATTCAAATGAGTCTAAAATTGTGATATTCCGGCTTCTAATAATAATAATAATAATAATAATAATAATAATAATAATAATAATTGACGCTATATAACTGAATATTATTTATTATTTTACAACATTTGTTAAATTTCTCGCGCGCTGATTGGATAAGAGCATTGTCGATAAGAGGACAGACCACAGGCAGCCAACCATTCCTTTTGAGGCTACTAAATAATGAAATAAAATGATATTTGCGTCTTTTTTTGATGGGTTTCCTGTGGTAGAGCGCGCGCGCAATATATATAATACGTAGATATGTTGGGTTCCCTGTGCTGAGTAATATCCTATATTGGGCTTCCTGTGCACATCCCGCGCGTCCCGCACTACATGTGTATATTGAAACAAGGTATGAAACTCGGTCACGTGACAATTACGTTTTTTGCACCTAATCTTTGTCAATATGACGTGAAATTTCAATTTTTCTTCGAATAACTAAACTTTACCGTATTCTCTAAACACTTCATAAGTTTCAGCCGTCTAACTTCACCGTACGCTGAGAAATTTTAATTTTTACATTTTGCGCCTCATGGACCGATGTGCGGTGCACTTCTCTGGTGCACTTTTCCGTGAAGCAGTCGGATTTTACCTTCGAGAGGACATCGACAAGCGCTCGGCAAATCTGAATTTGTGCTCTTTTTTGCAAGTTTTAATATTTATATTTTCACTAAACATAAGTCAAAACATCTACAATATACTTTATTTGTTTTCTGTTTTGACTTTTATAAAGTATTTGTATTGTGTTTTGATTTTTATCGATTAAAATGCTTTAAAATTGAGGCATTGTGTTTTATAAATGCAGAATAGTCTCAATATTTAGGGCGCGTTCACACTGGGGTTCTAGATCGATCAAGGATCGATCTGAGATCGATCTAGGTCAAATGCGAGCTAAGTGTGAACGCAATTTTTTTTTCTAGATCGATCTCAGATCGATCTACAACTCCAGTGTGAACGCTCCCTCAGATCGATCTGAGATCGATCTGAGATCGATCTCAGATCGATCTCAGATCGATCCAAGTGTGAACGCAATTTTTTTTTCTAGATCGATCTGAGATCGATCTCAGATCGATCCAAGTGTGAACGCAAGCGAGCTAGAAGTGGGATATGTTTATATAATTAGAAATGTCAGCTATATTTTATAGTAACATTTACATACATATGTTTTATTTAATATTTCCCGTAGGGCGTGTCAGTCACAATTTACATTTATAAAGAAATGCGAAAATAGACGGTCATTTATTGTATCACGGCTCGTTCGGTGATGGAAAAGCCGCGTATAGCACAGTTCCGTGTGAACGGAACGCCTAAACGTACAACTTTTTGAACGGTTACAAATTCGTCCGGAACCGTGTGGATGGCCGTTAGGTTGGATGTTCAAAGCGCAACAACTGAAACGAGATATAATGGCGCTAATCCAAATTATTATTTGTATTTCCTGCGGGGACTCATCAGTTTCTTAATATATCACCGCGTAAACTGCAGCTTATAAGCCCTGGGCTTATACAAGTTCGTAATGGTTTATGGGTGGGCTTATAAACGGCAATTGTTGTTGTTTGAAAGTATATGGGCCTATAACCGGGAAGGCTTATAAGATGGGGGAGGGGGCGGTATGGCCTTATTTTGAGCGTTCACCCAACAGTACCCACGTGCAGGACTTGCGACATTTTGGGCGAGCGCTTAATTGCAAGCACCTTTTCACACGATTTTTCTGTTGAAGTCATAAACGGCCTGCACAAACCAAAGCTATGTAGACTACACTAGTGACAGCGCCATCTAAGCCTCGGTCATTTTCAAAAGCAATATACGCCACGTTTACAAGCAGCAAAGGCATGATTCCAATGATCCCGCAATGTTGTGGTACAACATCACGAATAATCACGTGCATCACTCGAGCGTACTGCTCATGAATGTTCACAACTAATTTACATATAAGCAGAATCATGACCATATAAAAACGAGTTTAACACGAAATCATATCTACTAACATTGAAAATTTTCACCATATAGCAAATCTAGCTCAGAGAAACAGAAGAAAGAAAGAAAAAAAAAAGAATTATTGATACTACATTTGACTGGGATTCGAACCCGAGACTTCTGCGTCGTAGTCCAACGTCTTACCTATTCTCCCAAAAATAACAACTTTTCAAGTATCCAGTGTGAACGCAAATCCAAAGTGGACTCAGATCGATCTCAGATCGATCTGAGATCGATCTCAGATCGATCCAAGTGTGAACGCAATTGTTTTTTCTAGATCGATCTCAGATCTCAGATCGATCTAGAACCCCAGTGTGAACGCGCCCTTAGTACTGTACAACACATTTTCGCTATCAGTGCTTATAAACAAAATGACAAACAAACGTATTTATTTCAACAATCAGTTAAAATAAGTTTACTAGCTTTTTACATACTGTTTTTTCCGTTCTTTCTGTATAATTCATTCACTATATTGATCAGTAATACTATGGATATTTTTTCGTATTTAAAAATACGAAATTAATGCCTGTCACCACAATCAACGAAGTTGGGATGAATAACAATGAACATCGGAGTGCGATAAAGCTTACTTAATCCGTTCTTCCGTGAACCGTATTTAAAATTACTCTGTGTTTCTCTCAGATGATAGTATTTGCTAAATGTGTTGTGCTATTTCAATGACAAGAATGAACAACTGTTAATATTTTAGTTCACAGCAGCTTCATGAGTCCATCTCCATCATGTCTCCTTAATTCGATGTCAGTGAATTTGAGTTCGTGCTATATTTTTGCTTCAGATGGTTTATGCTGTGTTGGCATTCCGGCTTGTGTTTTAAGAAGTACTGTAAGAAAGTACAAAATAACGTAGATGAGAGAGTCATAATGTTTAAACAGATAAAGTACTGTGAGGTTCTTTGTTGAACTTGATTGAAGTGTATTTCACTGACAACTGTAAGCTTACACAAGTCAAATAGCTCGGTCATAATTTATGAAAAATAACTGAAGCAGCCCTTCTGCCATAGTATAGGCAAGTGCTTTTATGTCTTTTATTAGAGAACAGTTAGAGCAAAAACTACTATAACCTCAAGAAAACACTTCAGAAAATATGTTTAGTTCAGCTTACTTTTCAACAAAACTGTCGTGTGTCGAGCACAACATGCAATTCTCCACCATTCAAAATGAAAAAAGGCTACTTTAAAACCGTTGAATTTCTTCTAAAGTTACTTAAAGTTGACATGAATTGTGAACTTCTCAACTTACCATAGATCAAGTATAGAATCCAAACGTTTACACCGAAAAAAAAAAACATGTTTTGTTTCATCAACTTCTCAGCCATTTTTCAAAACTTCAGCGACTTCACCCTGGGTACCCCCCACGGGCCTGTAGCGTGCGACGTCTTCGGTACTTCGGTTCACGGAAAAGTGCACCATCGAACTGCACCAGAGAACTGCACCGCACATCAGGCCATGATACGCCATCAGTTTCACACCTTGTGTAAATATACACATTTGCTGCGGGCGCATCCCGCAGGACACACACAGGAAGCCCAACATTATACTTTTCTATACACAGGGAACCCAATATATAAATGCCTCAAAAGCAATGGTTGGGCTGCCTGTGGACAGACGCATAGAATGACGCTCGCGCACGGAACCAGCGCGCGCTTGAATCAGATTTTCTTTCAAATATATTTGTCGTTTTGGGAGCCTTTTCCGCTTTCCTGAGTAAATATTGTTGTAAAAAAAAACAAATCGAAGTTTTTAAGTTTTGATCATTTTCTGACGTCAATTCTATGGTCGATAAGAGTACAGACCATAGAAAAGCGACTACGATTTGTTAAATATCAGCTATGGGAGGTTTTACGTGTGACGTAGTGGCCGTCAAGATCTACAAAATGTTCGAACTTAACTTTCAAAGTCTGTTAGTTTTTCTTCAAGCAACTAGATGACATTTGTTTGTTTGTTTATAAGTAACTTATATTTGGTATATTTGACAGATATTTAGACTTCACCGATCTAAAATTGAAGTTTTGAGCAAGTAAAATGACGGTTTGACGGCCACTCGCGACAGATTTTGACGTCAGAAAAAGATTCCATAAAACCTCCCATAGGGCTGAGTCACCGGTGCGCCGCCCCACACGTCTGCGACATCGATTAGTTTGAACATAGAGTCCTTCTATAACTAATTCTAGTATTATTTGTTTTCCTTTGCAGGCGTATTTGCGATCTGAACTTCTAAGTGGTAAGGATGATTTTCAATATCATAGAGCTTCCATGAAGAACCTTGAGGCTACTAAATAATCAAATAAAATGATATTTGCGTCTTTTTTTGATGGGTTTCCTGTGGTAGAGCGCGCGCGCATTTATATATTGGGTTCCCTTAAATATAAATGCGCGCGCGCTCTACCACAGGAAACCCATCAAAAAAAGACGCAAATATCAAGCAATGATTGGGCTGCCTGTGAACAGCTTGAAATAAACTAGCCTGCGTAGCTCGGCGGTCTGGAAGGGGATTGGGAAGGGGGAGGGGGAGGGGGAAAAAGAAGGAGGAGAGGGGGTTGGGGAGAAGAAGGGGAAGGGGTGAATTGCCCGTCCGCTGGGGAACGGGAAATACTGATTGGCTAAAAAGTGACGTGTCTGTCAACGCGTACGGGTGTCAAACAACACTTATAATATTATTCAAGAATTTTCACGATTACCAGAAAGGGGAAGACGAAGACGCGTGTATTGAAAAAGCCTTTGAATTTTTAAAGAATTCTAACAGAGATTTCACTTTAAAACAAGAGCAAAGGCAGGCTGTCGAAGATTTGCTTCGAGGAGAAGATGTTTTGGCAATTTTGCCCACAGGCTTTGGTAAAAGCATTATATTTATAGTCTTTCTACTGGCAAGTACTTGGAACAGCAACAGGACGATACACATTCATGCACAGTCGTTGTGATTTCTCCCTTGAAAAGTATAATAATTGACCAGATTGCAGAGATACAATCTATGAACTGTTCTGCAGTTGAACTCTGCAGCGAAAATATCGATGGGATTATCAGTTCTCCTCCAGAGTTCATATACTCGATAGCGCTGAGAAAGCAATCGAGCAGCCTTTCGATTCGTTTTAAAAACACGCTGTAAGCCAAAGGTCAAATCGTATGTTTGGTTATTTTAATTGGATTAGCAAAGAGGCGGTATTCAAAAACCCATAGTCTTCGGGCAGGCGGTGTTTCATCCTCCTCCTCCCCAATCCCCTCTCCCTTCCCCTTCTTCTCCCCAACCCCCTCTCCTCCTTCTTTTTCCCCCTCCCCCTCCCCCTTCCCAATCCCCTTCCAGACCGCCGAGCTACGCAGGCTAGAAATAAACTGACACATTAAATATCATAAACAGAATCCCGTGTTGTGACCCTTGATGATTGACCTGCTATTTTGCTACTCAGTACAGGAAAATGGTGCAAGTCTCGGGGTCAGTAGTCTCCTTTACAGCCGTCGGGATTTCGTCACGCAACACGAGGGGTATCGAATGGTCAAGGCGAGACTTTGCGAGACTCTGAGACAAGGCATATTTTTGCGAGCCCGAGACGCTTTTTCACCGATTTCCTTTGTTTTCAAAATTCGAGACTCTGAGACAGATTTGTGCGAAAAAACGAGACTTCGAGGCCCGTGAAATTTGACCGAAATTTTGCGAGTCTCTGACATTTTGCGGGGACCATTCGACACCTCTAATATACAGCTAATTCAGAAAACGTTGTCGGCGATCGACTTCAATCCTACGCGACTAGACCGAAAAGGAGCATGGGTAAAAATCAATGAGTCTATAAATACACTATCAAAAAGGAACGTCTCTCACGGAATATGAATAATATCTGCTTCTGTTTCCTTGTTTTAAAACGCGTAGGCATACATTTACAGATTCACCTGCCATTGTCACCAAATACGAAAAGCATTCAAGTGAATGATCATATCTACCCATACTCCCTGTCTAGTCGCGTAGGCTTGAAGTCGATCGCCGACAACGTTTTCTGAATTAGCTGTACACGCAACTGTTGTTGCAATCACCTTGGTTTTCACTAGCGACATGAGCACGAGCTCATGCAAGCAGATGAGACGCTGCCCTACACAAGCGCAAAGCACACAAGCGCAAGCATAAATAAGGATGATGATGAATATCTATATCTTAGCCCCCTTCTCCTCCCCAATACCCGGCTCCACCTCCAGGACCGCCAAAGCTACGGATCATATGTCGGATCATACTATGTCTGTATGAATGAATGAAGCATTCAGTGTCGAACACGTAAATAACTTGGACTGTTGACTGGTTATGCATCTTAGTTGCACAATGGCACTGCACTGGTTGCTTGTTGAATGAGTTCATTGCTGCACGCACGAGGAGCTTTGCCCAAGAAAGATTTTCGCAGTGGGGATCCTTTAATTCAATCACCAACTCTCTAAAATGGTGATAATGGGTGTGAACGTTAATTAACTTACATGTAGGTGTGTTGGATTTATCTGGAAATAATCAGTCAACTACAATTTGATCGCTTCCGTCCAGCGATCGTAATGTACCGCATTTCGAATACAAATACTATTATTTATATCAAAACATTAGCATAGAGCTAGAGGAAAAATATCCCAAGAACAGATTTACGGGCGATTCACCTAGTAACTTCTGTTGCTCTGCTTTCGGGCGAGTCGCCTTAAAAGCAGTTGGAATATCAAGTAGAATAAAGCAAGATATGACTGTTATGTTTACTTAGTAGTTACAGAGAGGAAAATACATCCCAAGAACAGATTTACGGGCGATTCACCTAGTAAATTATGTTGCTCTGCTTTCGGGCGAGTCGCCTTAAAAGCAGTTGGAATATCAAGTAGAATAAAGCAAGATATGACTGTTATGTTTACTTAGTAGTTACAGAGAGGAAAATACATCCCAAGAACAGATTTACGGGCGATTCACCTAGTAACTTCTGTTGCTCTGCTTTCGGGCGTGTCACCTTAAAAGCAGTTGGGATATGGAAGAATGACAAGATACACATATGAGAGCTTGTGTTATCAACATTGTTTGATTATATATTACATATTTGATTAGCAGCGAATTAATGTTACTTATTGCATTAACTGTGACGAAGACGAACGAATTTATGAGTTTTCCAATACTGTCGAATCCTTCAGTAGAACTGAATCCCTCAATCGCAGAAAGTCAAAATGGAGTGGAGACGTATACACGTCTTCTTTCCAGCTCTTCCACGATCGAACCATTTACAAGGACATTTAATTTGGCGCCATTTTTGTCAATAAAGCCTTGTATTTCTTATTTAAAACGCTCAGAAAAAGTTGAATTCATGAACGTTTTGGGTCATACCACTGACAGATCCCGTCGGTGGAAATTCGGCTTACCACCGCTTTAGCATGCAGTTTCGTAGGGTTTTTGTGGAGCTTACTGTTGATCTATTTATACCTTCTTCGATGTCTGATATTGCACCATACTTACCTGACCTATACATGTATACCTCATTTGGGCTTGTCACATCTTTCTCAGTGTTCGGCTTGTATTCCGGCTCAGTTGTATAAAATCCGCATCATAAAATGCACATGCTACGACGGTACTGCACGAATAGATCTTTGAATTTCGCGCGGACAAGCGAAGAAACAAACAACTATATATCATGTTAGCTATTACTTTACTAAATGCCAATCAAACTCACAACCGATAACCAATAAAAATATAGCAACTGACGCTGCCTGGCAACTCCGTACAGACTTGTACATTTGACATAAGACAGGTACACATCGGGTACATATGCACGGAAGCGAGGTCTTGCTTTATACTGACCGGTTTTCAATTTATTGTTCTTTTTAATACTTTTAAAATTGGTTCTACCGAAATTAGGTTCAGACCGGCCCTCACGGCACACTGAGTAATTTCAAAACCATAAGCAAATCAGTGCATGTGGACCGGTGTTAAATGAAAATTCACATACGCTACAGTCGTTTGCAGTTTATTCAATTGCATTGTTGACAGAAGGATTTCAGATATCTAACCAATGCGTTATAATCCGCTAATAGTTCAGTGGTTTTATACAAAGGGAATAGGTTCTCCTGCTGTGCAACTTCTGACTTTCAAAGACAGAAATTTGAAACCTTTCTTGGGCAAAGCTCCTCGTGTAACCAACATGAACCAAGTTAAGGTCTTCTGACCCTGCAATCGATATAGCACATTCCCTTTATCGTGCTTTTTCTCAAACAAACCTTGGTTTAATTCGGTCCAAGAGTTTATATTTGCGTGTGAGACCTTGACCCTTTACATCCAGTGAGTCTCAATGTCCGGCTTACAACAAAATGGGCGTCGCATGTCTATGAGGGGTGATTACCGCCAACATTTATATTTTGATTATGCAATTCTAAAATGCCATTATGCTCTTCTCGTTTGATATTGTAAACTGCCATTATGCAATGAAAGAATCCAACTATTCTAAAATGCCATTATGCTCTTCTCGTTTGATATTGTAAACTGCCATTATGCAATGAAAGAATCCAACTTTTGATTATGCAATTATGGTCTTCCCAATTGATATAATAAAATGCAGTTATGAAGTTATGTACCAAAAAAAAAACAAAGACTTCAATTATACATTTCTAAAAAGCTGTGTTCATTTTGAATTTGGAGATTGACTTCGTCCAGTAAAAACTGAGAATCTATCACTCAGATGTGGAATATGGGTGGGAGAGTGGAGTCTGGATCGACTACTCTCAAAATGGCGGACAACGCCATGCATGGTAGAGACGATGCAAAAAAAGATAGATCAAGGTATAAGGCTTTTACGTGAGGCGACTGAACTATTTTCTGGAGCGACTAGCAGTACTACTACTAGTAATAATGTCAATTCTACAAGTGCCAATCTTCGCTCCCTCTTTGGGCCATACGAAAATAGACCAGGAAGTAGTCGCAACCGGCCAGCTCCACAAAGCAGAAATTCCAGTTGCTCTCTAGGTATATTGAATTTTGGTCTGCCGCAAGTACCAGTAAAAACTTTCGATGTTTAGTATGAATCAGGAGCTTGATATGACTTAAAACAATCACATGCCTCTCCTACGATAGTAACGATTCGTTCGTCAATAATTCCTACTTCAACACACCTCATCATCATCCTGCAAATACTATCAAGTTGATAGTGTACGTAATCAAGGGTGTCAGAATCATTATTGCCTACTTCTATCCGTCTTATAATATTTAACAACCAACTGCGAAGATGATTTGTTGTTGTTTCCCTGTTCATCATGTCCACGTTGTCCGCCATTTTGAGAGTAGTCGATCCAGACTCCACTCTCCCACCCATATTCCACATCTGAGTGATAGATTCTCAGTTTTACTGGACGAAGTCAATCTCCAAATTCAAAATGAACACAGCTTTTTAGAAATGTATAATTGAAGTCTTGTTTTTTTTTTGGTACATAACTTCATAACTGCATTTTATTATATCAATTGGGAAGACCATAATTGCATAATCAAAAGTTGGATTCTTTCATTGCATAATGGCAGTTTACAATATCAAACGAGAAGAGCATAATGGCATTTTAGAATAGTTGGATTCTTTCATTGCATAATGGCAGTTTACAATATCAAACGAGAAGAGCATAATGGCATTTTAGAATTGCATAATCAAAAGTTGGATTCTTTCATTGCATAAAGGCAGTTTACAATATCAAACGAGAAGAGCATAATGGCATTTTAGAATTGCATAATCAAAAGTTGGATTCTTTCATTGCATAATGGCAGTTTACAATATCAAACGAGAAGAGCATAATGGCATTTTAGAATTGCATAATCAAAAGTTGGATTCTTTCATTGCATAATGGCAGTTTACAATATCAAACGAGAAGAGCATAATGGCATTTTAGAATTGCATAATCAAAAAATATAAATTTTGGCGGTAATCACCCCTCATACATGTCCGCATTTCGAGCCGGTACTGATTAAACTGACAAATTGTTTTTTTCTGGGATCTTCCAACTTGACCATGGACTCCATCCTGTAAGTCTTTCCTGCCCTTCCATGTCCCTTATCTTCCCTTTCCCCTCCCCCACCTCCACCCCCTTCAACGCCCCTCGACAAATCATCGACCCTTGACCAAGACATTTCAAAATGCGTTGATATTGTCAAGGTTCAGAGCCCACGGCGTCTGTAAAACTACAATCATGCTCTAAGCCTACAATCATGAATAGAACACTGAAATAATATGTTTCAAGCGAACTATCAATTGAAAGCGAACCGTATACATATATGAAGAAAAAACGTCTTTAACTTTCGTTGCGAATTTGACACCACGTAAACTGATAGTCACCGTTATTACGTCAGTAAAAGTACTGCATTAATTACGATCAGTCCCTTGGAGGACACGTCACAGTCATGCAGTAAAACTACTACACTTTATAATCTGTCTGACAGTCTGGACCAACCACCATTCATCGCTCAGCATTTCTACTCTCCACATCTCAGTGCAAACTTTGTAAAGACACGTTGCCACAAGGTAAGAAAACATGTTTTCTCTTTCAAATGTACATTTTAGACAACTTGTGTTCACACGGTCAAACAGTCACCGAGTCGTTCGCAGACTTCAAACTTGTTTCGCCGGTTTATATCCTGAAAATCAGGATTTTGGAAATACAGGGAGTTGCCCTGGCCTGACCAAAACAGTCGCGCTAAAACTATACAAATTTGAACGTATAAAGTTTTGCAGAGGGGTTCAGCTTTACAACGTTCAAAGAAAAGTGTGTTATCCTTCTTTTAGAGTAAGTTAAGAGTCTTTATAGATAAATTATCATAACGTTTATTCCCATAACTACCCTGCGAGCAGAGGTTAAAGTTATTATTGAGTTAATCTAAACTGCAAACATTATGAAATGATTCTCAAGGCTTAAAACTGTAAAATGTTCGTAGTGCTCGGCACCCTTTGTTTGCCTTTCTATCAAAACTGAAATGTTCAATTGAGGGCGCTGGACTCCTTCTGTCCTTCAGGTAAGGGTGCATAGAAGTGCTTACAGCAGTGCTAACATTGTCTTTGCTCACCAATGCTCAAACTTACCATTTGCTTGTCGTATTGCTACATGATATCGTGAGATTATGATCGATTGAATTGCGCAAACTAACGCCACTGGGAAAAGATGTCAAACCTTGATTCACGAGGGCGAGGTGGTTTTGCGCAAACCGCGCTCAACAGTCGTTCAAAGGCTTGCACGATATTGTACAATGCCAGTAATTGATGTGGTGTGTGGCGGAACTTCAGTACCTGTAGAAAAATATCAAGAGCATGTTGAGTAAACTGTAAATGTCATGAAGAAATAGACACTGTCTTGATCAATGGAAACCGTAGTTAACATTTGATCGAAAAGTTGAATTTCCAGTATTGCGTTTGGACCAGAGGCTCTGCCAAAATGACTCTGTGTGAATTGTTTTTATGCCTTTTTTTTGCCGCAAAGCAACGACTACGAGCTGCATGCAGAGAATGCATAGAGCTTCCATGAAGAACCTTCAACAATAGCTGGAAAGAGCTCTTCCAAACTTCACATTTTTTACTAATTTCAACGAGCTCTTTCCAGCTATGATAATCATTTTTTGTCCTTATGAGTTTTTGAAATTACGTGACGTGATAAACACTCATTGAGACGAGGCCGTTAATTGGATTCATAGTCAGTACTTCCAGACGAAGCGAACAACGATAGATTAACAGCCTTTTGTGCAAACACCGACGGATAACCCACGATCTCTTAGTAGTGCACACTCATTCATTCAAGTCCTAAACTGAGACTAAGTATGAGATTATATTGCCGTATTTGAAAATGATTTTGAAATCAGCCGAGCGCGAACTAACAAGTCTGACAGGTACAGCAGCAACTTCTGGATGCAGTAATATCTCGAAGCTCGAGTAATATTGATAATATATTTCTAACCAATTTGAGTTGAGATGGAGTGGGGGCCGGAAGGGTTCTAGAGTCCTCGACGAACAGGGCATTTCGTAAGAAAAAATTGTGTGCGATCTTCGGCTGAGTGAATTCTTGAGCAAGATTTTAAGTGCATCATGATGAAAAATGCCTGACTCAATTAGACTCACTCACCTGAGGTAAAAACAATGCACGTTCGAGCAAACAAATAAAGATGTTATTATTATTATTAGTATTATCATTGTATTATTATTGTTACTTATGATTATTGTTATTATTATTAGTTGGTATTATTATTATTATTATAGGTTACTTATTATTATTGTTATCATTATCCATTCATTATTATCATTATATCATTATCATTATAGTATTTATTATTATGCATTATTAGTTCTATTAGTAGTTATCAGATATTATAGTATCTATTGCTGAGTTATCTTATTATTAGGTTATGTTATTACTATTTGTTATTATTATGAGTATTATTATTATCTACTATTATTATTATTATTATTATTATTATTATGATTATTATTAGACAATTATTATGATTAGCATTATTGATTATTATTATTCATTATATTATAAAGGGTAACTTTTAGAAATCAGAGTTAAGGAGAAAAACTAGTAATATTAAGTTACTACTGTTCGATGACATCCTGTCCATCATTATCAAGTAAAAGTGAGATGAATAATGAAGTACACATATAATGTTACGTACGAAACTTTAACATAATTAACATAAACACTGAAATCCATTGAACATTGAACACTATCTTATGTTAATAATGTAAATTTGTACGAACTTAATATATGTTAATCAGCTATTCATCTCACTGTACTTGATAATGATGACAGTATGTCATCGAAACATTAGTAAATTAAATCACTAGGTTTTCTCTTAACATTATTATTATTATCATAGTATTATGTGTTATTGTTATTATCCTTATTATTATTATTATGTTATTTGTTATTATCCTTATTATTGTTATA